>VDFB02281492.1:207281336-207377248 GCA_007258455.2 Sequoia sempervirens
CTCCCACCCTTCCACACTCTCTCCCATTCCCACCCTCTCTTCCACTCCCACCCATAAGCATAAATACATACATATAGGCATACATACATACATACATACATACATACATACATACATACATACATACATACATACATACATACATACATACATACATACATACATACATGACACACTAGCATACATATACATACAAACATATGAACAAACATTCAAAAAACTAGCATTTAACTAAAGGAATAAATAGCGCGAGCATGTTATTTGTTGCTAGAAATGTTCCATGGAGAAGGAAAAAGTGAAAACTAACAAATAACGCGAGCACGTTAAAGCATGCTTACGTTATATTTTTCTTTGGGAATCCCCAAGCCTTAGCTTTGGTATTTTCCTTGGAATACCAACCCAATGGTTTGGAGGGCATTCCCAACGACCAGAGACATGTTTTTTGCAAATTCTACAATTTTTCACATAATCGGGTTCGTACTCACCGTCAGGATTGCATTTGGTTCAATATCGACAAAATCGAACACATGAGTAATGTTAAGTTCTCTCTTAGCTTTCCAATGATATAATTTTTTTCACTTTCTGACAATGTTAGGCCTTTCATCCATAATTTATTTTGTTTGTATGTTTGTTTTTTATCAAAAAGTAGTGTTTGGTTTTTTTTCGTTATAAATTAAGCGTTCATCGAAATTTCAAATAAATTACATTTTTAGAAACTAGACTCCATTCTAAAAATTTTAAAAAATAAAATTTTAAAAAAATCTATTACTTTCTAAAATTTGTAGGGGGAGCACGGCCAAAATTCTACTTTTTACGAAGTGCCCACTTAGAAAATTAGTAAAAAATCAAATATTCATTAAAAAATTATCAGAATTTTTTTGCATCAACTAGATGTTGTTAGCTAACTTTTGACCGTAGCGATTTTAAAAATACTTAAAAAAAGTTCACCATGCTCAGGTCGTACAAGAGTTGCTATGTTATGTTTTTCTGACAAAAACAAACCAATTTGTGTACATCCCTCTGTTGAACCCCTTCATCTCAACCATTTTAAAAATAAATTAGTAGTTTAGAAAGTAGACTTAGAGCACTTCAATCCTTGTTTTTGTTCCATCTCAAAATTTTGAGTGTAACTATCCTCAATTTCATGTCCAAGGTTAGCATTTCCTAATTTCAGAAAAAAAGTGGCCACTTAAGCCCCCTTTTTGGGAACCATCTTGGTGCACTTACCCATCACAAAAAAAAACAAAATACAACTGTTGTTGTGTACAAACTTCTTTGAATCACACAGAGAACAAAAATATTCCTCTTCAGACTGCTGCTGCATAGGAACTCTCCTTCCAACTTCCGAGTCTTCTCTACTGACATAACTAACTTCCTTCAATTCCTTTTGTTTCTTCAACATTCCCTCTCAAAAATTTGAAATCACCTACCACAATAAATTCTGGAATTCAAAAATTCCTACCACATTAACTTCTAGGGTTGTCAAGAGTTGCAAGGATGAAGATCCCAAAAACACTGCCATTGAAAATGGGGACTCCTAACGGGTAGGTGAAAAAACTAGGGGCTAACGTGAGAGTAGGCTCAGGAGAAATAAATTCCAACACAATACCCATTTTCACTGCCTCGACCAGCTCTTCCATCAATCTATTTAATTAACTCAATCTTAATAGAGCTTCTCTCATATTGCTCTGTCTCTATGAAAATCACTCATCTTATTGGAAGATCAAAGCCCATTACAATGACATTCATGGCTAGCAGCATGCTTTTATGAGTTTCAAAATCTTTCAAGAATTTTTCAACTGCTTCAATTATAAGTTCTAGTGGAAGGCTAGTGTATAACAGGGTACATTTCAAGTCAGGCTGCTGGCGCAAAATTGTCCTAATTTCTTTTAATTTACGCACTAAAAATCCAACAAAGCAGTCCCCTGATTCGATCTCACTTTCCCCCAGAACCACGACCTCATCTTCCACAATCAATTGGCTTCTACTAGGCTATGGTGTTTCACCATTGTTAATTTGTCTCTTGTTAATTCACAGAGATCTCAGATGAGTTCCAACACGCTGTTGTCTCCACATAGGTGGATTTCTTCAACATTTAGCCCTAAAAATGCCTCGGTCTAGGCCCAGCCTCTGAGCTCATCTCCAATCACTTGAATCTCATCTATCACACCCACATCCCACTTTTTACATAGATCCACCAATTCCACATTGCAAGAACATTTTATAGAGCCTGAATGATGTTTAAAATCCTCTCCAGTTTGAAGGTCGCAAAGAATTCCTTCCTTATTCACATCTTGGTAAACTTGCATTGCAAGTAGGGGGAGTGGGGCACAATAAATTGCAGATTTTCCTTCTCCCTTGAAGCTTTTCAAAGCCACAAAAGTTCTCCCACTATTTGTTGGGCCAAAAAGAAAATTAATTATACGTCTGAAACCTGTGCTTTGCCTTGGATAGCACTGCAAAGGACTATGCAAGTTCAACAACCTTTTGGTCTCCTGGTGTACTCTATATACTTTACGAACAAACTTTGAAAGAAAGTACAATCATGTCCCTTATAATGCCTAAAGTATGCAATCATATCCATTAAGGCTGGAGGACAATACTTTTTCAAGAAACTAATGTAGTCTAAATGCATCCATTGCGTGAAGTAATCTGCTTGAGGGTACTTCAACTCCTTGGTCATCAATCTATGTGTGTATCTATCTCCCAATTTCTTCTTCATAGTCAGTAACTTTATCACATTTTTCAATTCCTTCTTAGCTTTTCTCCAGCAAATAAATTTGGGATATGTTATTACCTCCTCAATCGACAAGCACTCGGTACATTGAGTACAAGGACTATCGAGAGGCTCAAAAGATGGCTTAGGCTTCTGAAACTTGGAACACATCATTGTTAAGGTGGTGTTGAAGTTGCCATAAGTATCGTAGATATCTAGCAACACATCCCAAATATCTTGACTATACCATTCAATCTCCTTCTCTCCAGGAGGATTTCAATGCCAATGCTGGTCCATCTCTAATATAATCTCTCAGGATTTTCTTAGTTCTTCTCATATCATGTTATCATATATTCTATTATTTATTGTTTTCTCTTGCGTGTCTTCTCTGAAGAGGCACCTTTAAAAATGATACTCATGGCCTTTCAAGAGGACAAGCCATGCTTATATGCTAATATGTTTACTACTAACGAGAGAACAATTAGAAAGTATTTAGTTTTTAAGTATATGGTATATATTTATGAGGGTTGTTGGGCCACTGGGTTAGGTCACGGGGACACCCCTTTAGTATAAAAATAATAATGAGAAATTAAAAGTCTATATATATATGAAATAAAAATTATCTATATATATTAACATATTTAATATATTTATAATTTTTTTGTCTATTTTTTTTAAATAATGTTAATCACAAGAAAATTGAAAGTATTTAGATTCTAAATATATGATAAAAAAAATTAATTATATTAAAAAAAGTTTAATAATAATGATAAATGAGAAGTTGCTAAAAATAATTGTTTTGCTTTTTAGAGAGAGAAAATCATGCTTATGTGTTAATATGTTAACATACATATGATCTATTTGTTAAACAAAATTAAATAAATTTAAAAAGTGTTTACTAATAATAAAAATTTAAAATTTAAAATTGGGGTAGGGCCTAGCTTGATTGGCTAAATCATCCTATTATAGGCAAGAGGTCACGAGGTCTAGTCTCCCCTACATTGGGTGTGTTTCGCCAGCATCACTGGTCACCATGAGAAAATTTTACTAGGTGCACTTCCATTCATATAGATTTAATTTTAGTTTAATATTTAAAAAAAGAAGACTAATACTTTTATTAATTTCTCCAACCCAATTTTATTCTTAATACATAAATTTAACTCTTAATATTTTAGTTCACTTCTAATTAACATGTTTATTGGATATTAACAACTTCATTAATAAATTCCACACGTGGGTAATAGCAAACTTGTAAAACAATGAGCGAGTGGCGTGCGATGGGTGGGAAGAGGCATGGGGAGATTTTTTTGAAAACTCCTGAGGAGTCTGACGATTGGGATCCTGATCCTAGTGCTCTTGGCTTCAACTACTCTTTGGCAATGGGTTTGGCTAGATCAATTGTTGGCACTAGTTCAGTGGGTGGCTTTGATGGTTCTGTTGATGGGGTTGTGGATGCGAATGACATTGTTGAAGATGCAGAGGAGGACGGTGCAGAGTTTGTTGTCGACTCTGATCTTTCCAAGGATGGGATTGATAACAGGTGTTTATTGATTTTGATGAGGAGGATGAGGATCTCCTACTGGATATTCTTTTGGAGGCTCGAAGGAAGTCTCAGAGATGTGAGATTATTGGAAAGAAAAAGGAGGATAGGGCTCCTTTTCTTGGGCTTCTTAAAGTATTTCTTAATCACTCGATCCATTCTTAACAAGATTGCAAGTTGTAGGGTGTTGGGCTTGGTTTGGAAGTGAATTTGGGTGTGTCTCTAGGCATTTCTCAAACACCTATGAAGGATCTTAGCTCTGGGTTTGCTTTGGAAAACCCCCCTTTGTCCTCTGATTTCTCTATTGAGGTTGATCTTACAACTTCATCTATGGGTTTGGATGCTTGCCATCAAAACTAATTGAACCTATTCCACAAATCTTAGCTCTTGAATCATCTCCAAATTTAATAAGTCCTCCATCATAATTTTCAAGTTTAACAAACTTACTCTTGTCTTTTGTCATGTGATTAGAGTAGCCACTATCAACAACCCAATAATTCTTATCCTCTTTAACATGAAAAATAGATACCAAAGTACCTTCAACCTTATCCTTCTTCTCTAAAATGCATTCCTTCACACAAATTTTAGAGTTAGTAGAACTAGGTTCTTCTTTTATAGCTAGGAACAAGCATTGATTGTCATTGAGGTCTCCATAATCATTCATCATCAAAAATACCAACATCTTCTCTAGCATAGTAAACTTTCTTAATCATCTTTCCCTTTATTCTTGTTACTCTTATTGTTTACATCTCTCTTTCGACATCTAGAAACATAATGACCTATATCACCATAGCTAAAACATTTCAAAGGTAATTTACCTTTGTACTTACCGATGCCCTTCTTCATTCTTCTCATGAAATTAGCTTCCACATCATCAAGATCTACCTTATTTGAATCTTCAACCTTTTTTGATACTCCAACTTTGAAAGTAGTCTCTACAGCTATACCATTTCTCAAATCCTTTTTCCTCATTTCAAAAGAAGTTAGTGTGCCAATCATCTGATCTCTAGAATAAGTATCAAGATTTGCAATTTCCTCAATAGAAAACACCTTTTCACTATAAGAATTAGGAAGAGATATGAGAACTTTCCTTACCACTTTAGATTATTTGACTTGTGCACAAGGACCTCTCATTGCACTCACGAGCTCATTAACTCTCTGCATGTAGATTTTGATTGTTTCCTATTCATACATATGCAAGGTCTCAAATTGTGCCTTCAAATTCTACAACTTTTCTTGTTTGAATTTTTTATCTCCTTCATAAATGCTTTCTAGCTTATCCCAAACCTCTTTAGCAATCTTCAAACTCATAACTTTTACTAATTCAATATTTGAAAGACTATTCAAAATAGTAAATCTTTCCTTAGTATTGATCTCATGTGCCTTGATCTCTACACTTATACTTGGACCATTTGTAGGTGGGGTATATGCAGTCTGATAATCCATTTCAACCTCAAATCCCTAAGCTCCTAGATACACTTCCATCTTTCTCTTCTAGAATGCATAATCTGTTCCATCGAATCTAGGGTATTCCAAAGAATCCTTGTTTTCCATCCTAGATCAACCTCAAGTGGTTAAACTCTTCTCCAAGTAACCTTGCTCTGATACCAATTGTTGAATGAACAAGACAACTAATAGGGGGTTGAATTAGTTGTATCTAATCAAAAAATAAAAATCCCTCAATAGTAATCAGATCCACATGCATTCAATAAACCCTTATTCTGTTAATGTGATTAATCATGAAATGTAGATAATAGAAACTGAAATAGTAACACCGTACAAAAGAGAACACTAGATTTACATGGAAAACACAATGAGGGGAAAAACATGGTGAGTATTAGCTCACAATATAAGTAATTGCAAAACTAGTACAAAGGGGCTCATTTCCAGAATAGGACACACTGTCCAAAAAGGCTCACAACTAGGGCTCATTGCCACAAAAAGAACAAGAAGATAGAAGAGAAATGTTGCACAAAGAACACTTTCTCAATGCAACAAGGAATTGACCATAATGCTCCAACACTTTCACAGTCTTGTTTGAAATATTTTAGACACCTTTGGCTCACTGCATTCAGGAATCCAATACTTTGAAGTTTGCACTAGCCTGCTGA
Organism: Sequoia sempervirens; assembly: GCA_007258455.2. Lineage (NCBI taxonomy): Eukaryota > Viridiplantae > Streptophyta > Pinopsida > Cupressales > Cupressaceae > Sequoia > Sequoia sempervirens. Next base: position 207,287,704 of record VDFB02281492.1, read on the forward strand.
AATTCGCATCACACATCACTTGCATTGACCTTACATTTATCTTGCTTCTCTATTAATTTTCTCTCAACACACAACAACTCCACTCTTATTTATATCAACCTCAACCTTAAAAGTATTCTCCAAGGTTGACATTATGTATTTACAAATTCAAATTAGGTCAGAGCCTAAACATTCCCATGGTGGATAGGAATGAAAAGGGACTAGAACAACACTTAATTCGAGACCCAAAATTAAGTCTCACATTCCACAATATGCATCCATTAATACTTGAACATTTTCAAATGTAGTGTAGACACCAGGTCAGCCATTACCCATGAAAACATATTAAACATTAAGTACACGCTTCCAAAAATTTTAATACACCTAACCATGAATCCTCTTGACACAAACAAGAGAACATCACCACTAACTCTTCTTAAAAACTATAAGTCCTAAAAATCAATTACAGAGAAATGTGGAGTAAATACATTTCTCCTTGACACCTCTATATAACACTACAAAACCATTTCTCATACTGGTAACCACAACTTCCTCTTACCAATGATCCATAACCAAAAATTTTGAATATAGAAACCTCAAACAACATACCAAATCCGCATAGGCATAACATCAATATAGAAGAAACACAGAGCATGATCCAGAGCATATTCTAAACACTTGCACAACACTATTTTCTCAAAATCTCATGAAAATCAATTACCGAAGACATCATGTCTCAACTCATTACTTCATTCCAACTCATCTTCAGACACTACAACAAAATATAGCTTGATGTACTCACAACACTTCCTCAATATCTCAACTACACATGCACAACCTACAACAACATGTTTTCCTCTTTTCCACAATTTTCTCAATATCCTCGACATTTTCATCATGCAACAACTTCCTTAACACATAGATGACATCAATGACAACACCAGTTACTACACATCCTATTGACATCAATGACAACACCTTTATACCTCCAAAATTCACTCTACCATTAGGGAATCTAATCTTAGTTCTTCCACAACCAATAATTTTCAGATGAGAATCATCACCCAAATACACTTTCCCACCATCATATTCTTCATATTTTGAGAACCAACCCCTATGAGAGGTCATGAAAAAACAAGCACTCGAGTCTATCAACCACACATCTTCATATGCATGCGTTGTCAAGGCTATGAAAAACGTATGTGAATCATCGTGAGAGGATTTTTCAAAGTCAAAATTAGAAAAAATATTTTTACCTTTCCTTTTATTCCACTCCTTGTACTCTTTATAGATATGACCAATTTTTTCTTAATTCCAATATTTCACCTTCAAATTTCTAAGAGACTTAGATCTCCTTGGAGACATAGTTTTAGAATTCTTATCCTTTTTCTTTCCTTTCTCTTTTTATCTTTTACATATGGAAACATCTTTCTTGGCCATCTCAAAATATTTTCTCTATATTTCCTCAGACAACAACAATGTAACCACCTCATCCATATTGAACTTGATATTAGTACTTCCAACAACCACCACTAAGTGATCACATGAGTCCAGAAAAGAACATAACAAAAGAATGTAATGATCCTCATGTTTAATATTATCACCAACTAACCCCAATTATATAACAAGCATATTAAATGCATTCATGTGATCAACACTGGATCTTCCATCTTCCATCTTCAAATAATAAAGTTGTAGCCCATAGATCTCTATGCATGAGCATATCTTCCATCCTAAGTTTAAAAAACTCAAAGTTACCACCATTAAACTTCTCCATTTTAATTCTACTTGATGTGCTTACCATCTTTTGCCTACAATAAGTTTACTAAATTTTCCTCTGCAAAACTCCCATTGAAAATAGATTAGCAAAAAATACCAGGATTCAACCCACCAATGGAATCAAGGTTGGCCAAGCTTTGATACCAATTGAAAGGAAGTTAGAGATGTGGAAACAACTCCCTATGCCAATCTAACTAGGAGAGGGTTGTAAAACAATTCAAACCTTTTAACTATTGAAACAACAAAAAGATCACACATATAAATTTAATTAAGGAATTAAACAATGAAAGCATAACACATAGATTTTATGTGGGAAAACCCTTTCAATAAAAATCCACTCCAAACACCCAACTCAATGATATTATTTAGTAAATATGCATTACAATACAATAACAAAGCTTATGCTCTTCAGGTGTTCTCAACACTATATTCTAAATCTGGAATAATTCCAACATCATAACAATAGATCATGAAATAATTAACCAGTCATATAAAATAAGCTAACACAATAAGTATATATAGATGAACAAGGTAGGAAACCAAAAAAGCATCTTTTATCTTTTGCGAATCTAATATCTACAAAATTTCAAAAAACACGAGCTTTAAAATCAATCTACTAAACCAAAAAAACCTTATCCTCATCTTGGACACCCATATCCAAGAAAAATATCTTATCCATATGTTGACTAGATATCTTATCCATATCTTGGGCACCTAAAGTAGATAAAGGTAAAAGTTATTTTATTCTTCTTTAGTTCTAATATAGAAACTGCTAATTGAGACTCTCAAGTCAACATAGGAAGTTTCCAAAATAGTTTTTTACCAATATCAAAACATGTTACATCATCCTCCTACAAAATAGAACCTCCTAGAGTGGGCACCAAGTTCCTAAAATAGGGGTCTTTCCATATGTCAACACCTTCCATCTAGGATGTCATCTCATTAATAGGACCCACAAAGTGAATGCAACTTAGAAAGTTGAAAAGACAATAGAATAAATTAATATGCACCTAATAATCAATTAATTAATGCTAGAACTCAAAGGTTGAGACACCTTAATCCCAACACATGTTCCTTCCTATGATGTCATGACATCTTTTTATGTTATGGACTTGATACCATCCCTACACATGTTCCTTCTTATGGTGTCACTTTATTATCATCCTTTTAGTTCTATTCTTTCTTATTTTCCAATTAATACAATTTCTACATGATATGGTATTGATACCATCTCTACAACTATCACACCCTCATAATTCAACATAGAATTTGGTCATCATTCCTTTTAGGGTTGTACCTTTCCTTTCATCCCTCATCCTACCTATACTTTTTTAGGCTTATGGTTAGAAATGTGTGTGTATTTTAAAAAACTAAATATGAAAATATGTGATTTTAATCAACCATTGAGGAATTTATGAACCATTCTTTAATTAGGTTTCTTCTTTTGTTCTTAGAGGTCGACATCGATAAAATGGTTATTCAAGCTACTTCTAGATGGGTGGAAATTAGAAAATTTCCCACTCATTGTGGTATTTTGTTCTTTGTACATTAAAATCAATAGGGAAGTTCTAAAGATTAAATGAAATTAATAAATAATTCTTACATTTGAATCTTATGTATTTAATCTTAAATTATATAAATATTTTCTTGGAATCTTTATTTTAATTTGAAATTATTTTTAAGTCTTATATTGTGTATTTGGAATGGTTAAATTTTTTGATTATTTTTCAAAAAGGATCCATGTGTGTTTTTAAATAATAATTTTGATTGTAACACAATCAAGTCTTACCACTTTGAGGTCATAAATAAAAGTCAAGAAAGTGGATCAAATCACGTCTTTCTATATCAAAAGCTATTTTTCTCCTTTACTTTTGAAAACTTGTGTATTTTCATACTAAACCTAATAAAGTGTATTGATGTCCCACTCTTATTCATAATTCTACTTCTATTGATTATGAATTTGTTTAAGTAAAGGGTGGACTAATTTTTTTAGAACTCCTCTCTACCTCTTCTATTTTTAGTTGAGTGTAGGTCTAAAAAGGTTATGGAAACTACATTGCTCATAATTTTATTTTTCATAATGGAACAAATTTGGATAATGGATTTGACGATTGTATGAATCTTTTTTCTTTTATTAATTTCTCAAAAGTGAACCAAGTTTATAATATCTCTCTAATATCTATCTAGGAAAGTAGGTCAATTCTTAAAAATGCTAATACTAAAGGACTAAACTTTGAGATCCTTATATTATATCATATGTTTTTAGATCACAATTATAGCAAGACTAAGCAAGCAAATTTTAATTGGTAATTTGGTACCAAATTTGATACTATTTTCATGTATAGAGAATTACATTTTTTTACAAACATTTTTAATTTATAAAAATAATTACACTGAGAGGCGGATTTAGTTGTAGAAGGAAGAATGTTTCTCCATAAACATTAACCCTTTTTCAAAAAAATTAACATCCTTGTTGGCTGTCATAGTGGTGGATATCACAGTAATGGTAGTGGAAGACAATGAGGCACATGTGACATGAGTAACACCAAAAGTTAATGAAATTAAAGCGTTGTGTAACGGTCTTTCGTGAGTTTTTAATCGCTTAGTAGGTAGAAAGGTGACCCACTATTTAGGAATATAATGGTGAATCATAAACCAGTGAATCCTTCATGGTTGGCATACATAGCAGCTTGGCAATGAGGACGATGATAAGCACAACCAATAATCTAAGGAGGAGTGAGGCGAGGAAATGAGAGTAGGCATCCTATGTACAAGGGATTGAGAAATGACATGGGAAATAATGGGGTTCTAAGATCCGAGAGCCTGGCAAGAACTCTCACATTTGGTTGGGTACATTCCTGCAAGGAGTCTATGCAATCAAATAATGAGGTCTTCTAATTCATCGATAAAAATGTTTCCACACTCGATATCCAGACGAAGGTAGTTCAACCATTGCAATCTGCAACTCCTTCCACATTGCTTCAAACTTGGAAAAAAAATCATTTTCGATAATAAGGCTATCGATGTTGATCTTCTTGGAAAAGGTACGAGAAATATTTTATTTATTTTATTTTACCTATTTTATGGGTAGAGACATTCATTCCCCAATGCCATGAGTGGCAACACAATCTCTCAAAATTGTGTCTTCATCGGTAGTCCAAGCCCCATGCTTGATCACTGAATGTTTAGAACAGGAACGAGACTTACACATTCACATGTGATGATTAACAAATCACCACAATTTAGTTTGTGTTTGCTAATAAGGTGTTTGAATTTTTATGTAGCAACAATTGTTGAACATCATATATGTATGGTTAGTAGCAGTCGTAGTGTAAGAAGTATAGGTTGCTAAATAATTAATGTAAAGGTTTTGATGCATAGTATAAATTTTTGTTTGATGGAGACCTGCGTAGTAAGAAGATTGTTGTTTTTGTAATCCTTTGGTTGGAGGAGCCTCACAAGCCATCACTTCTTTGCATAGGTAATCCTTTCCAATCTTCAACTCACTATTATGTATTTTTAGCAGGTAATCCTTTCCATTCTTTGCAAAAAAAAGTACTGTAGATTTTTAATAGTGCATTTTTTAAATCTTGCTAAGAGTGCCCAGTTATTGTGTTACACAACCATCAGGAGGAGAATTTTCTATCATAATGGGAGTATAAGTGTTAGTTGTTTCTCAAAACCAAATGTTTGATTTCACACCAAAAGTTGTGAAATTGTTTGGAGTTTATTCCATTTCCCATTAAAACTCAATGCTTTGTATTTAAATTTTCATGAAGTAATGGATTGCTTTTAGTACTGTATGTTTATGCTTTTTTGATATTTTCATGGTTACAATGCAGATGGCATTATAACTTAGACAAGAAAGAGGATCCTAGATGACACTACCATGGAAATGATTTCTTGGGTTTTCCTGTCCTCCCTTGTTAAGTGTAATCAATTATGGGTGCAATGTTGTACTTATAGTCATCACTTAGTAAAAAAGGTTTAAGATTTGTGGGATGGCAGGTTTCTAAATATTTTCCTAATTTTTGTATTCACCACCTTGTCCTATTCTTATCATTACAGACCTACACCATTACCCTGTTTTACCAAGTGCATGGTGTAAAAGCTATGACATGCCTCCTATATCATCATAATAGTCCATGAAGGTAACATGGCATTCAATTTGAGTTGTTACTAACATATTGTATGTTTTCAAGACATTTGAAGTGAAATGTATTAAGATTTTATTATTTAATTGAAAATGTGTTGATGGTTAAGTGAAACTTTAGATTACGGGCACTTTAAATATGACTAGCACTTGCTATAAAAAATTGTTTGGATTGCAGTCTAAGTTTGTCTCTAAATATTTGGAATGTATCAGCCTATTTGATGCAATATTGATAAAACTATGTTTCTCCTTTTCAATGTCTGATTATTATAGTAGCAATCTGATATAAAAAAGGAATGCTTGGTGTATTCTGGTCTTTTTTGAAATGACTCTGTATCAACAGTATACATGGCATCTTCCTATGGTTATGGATAATTTCTTATTCCAAAACAGTCGTTCTTTTCTAAAGATAGTTATTATCTATTTGTAATTTTTATCAGTTCAGTTACTGACATATTGGGAAGCAACAAAATGTGCACAACAACATTAAAACGATCCTAAAAATCATTTGTTTCGTATGTGACTTGAAGCAGTTAAAAGATATTGCTCACAAAGGAAGCTCTAAATAATTGCACTGTGAAGCGTAGATAAACATAACTAGCAATTTCACCTTGGTGTGCAATGGGTACGCTGAAGAGGTGTGGAAGCTCAATTTGAAAAAGGTCTATTTTTTGGTACATTTGTGCAATAAAGGTCTCATTGGAGAAGTGGTATGCATTTATCTAGAAGGATCCAAAGATGATTGAAACAAAACTTGTGAATTTGAAAAATAATCAAACTCCTTTACCATAAATATCTACATGCATGGTTCCATTTTTTTGCATTACTATTTTGTCATTATAAGTTTCTCTTGTTAGGTTTGTCATTATTGGTGACTTTGATTAATTTAACTGTCAAATGTTATGTCATCAGTAATGCTATCTAATGGGAGTTAAAATAAAGAGCTGAAAATTATTCAAAAGACACATCACACCAACAGATGACAAAAATGTCTCATGTAACTTGACTTTCTAAAATGAGACTATTTGAGCTGATCCATATCCAAAAAAAAAAAAACAGGGACAGGGTAATGTCTAGCTGTCAAAAAAAAATAAAAAAAATGCACTTACCTTTTTCTGCACACAAAGGTAGAATGCTAACAAAATTTATGAGATTTGGCTTTACACCTGCGAATTACATTTTCTTGGAAGTTGGCAGAATTTTATTAAACAGTTGCAGTTTCAGTGGAAGGGGGATAGCTCACACAGTTAGGGAAATATATACATATTCAAGCCAAATATATTGATTGCCAAATCTTCTGAACTTTCAAGCCTACCCAAATATTCAAGCCATTCTACACTACTCACATTGAGGCACCTAGTCAAATGAAGTGTCAACAGGTTTTTGCAGTATTCTACAACCAGTTATCCCTGGAGTGAAATTCAGTCTCAATGCTTTAAGCCCTTTACAAGAACCCAGATACCCTAGATCCGCATCAGTAATAAATGTGCAGAAGCTAAGAGTTAGATCAGTGAGGCCAGTGCAGAATACATTATCTCCACTTTGGCTAAGTTAGGGAACCGTATACAAAGTGTAGATAACACCTCATTTGCTAGGTAGATAACACCTCATTTGCTGGGTTTAAACCACACCCCACCCTCAAATATTCCCTTTGGTCCCTCTCAATTTGATAAAATCTTTTGTAGAGTAGGGCAGAAGTGTTTCGGTCTGATGTGTTCTTAATCTGATGCAGTACTTCCCACATCAACTGATCTGGTAAAGCTTCCATCATGCTCAAAACCTCTAAGGATGCCAAATTGTAGGCACATCTAGTCACATCCACTTACATCATCGAGATTATACTACACACATAACAGGAAAACAAAGGTTAATTAATCACCAAAATGTCATCTATGAACATCCATAAATAGAAAATCATATACACCCATAACATAATTCCTGGTCATTGATTGAAGTTTTGAACCCAGACAAAATAAGGAATACTCACCTGCCAACATACAAAGAAAACAATTAATACAAGAAGACCTCGAACTATTCATCCAAGGACATACACGTTGCCCCTAGAAAAGGTTCAGAAAGATACAGACCTCATACAGGTTATAAAAATGGTAGGTCATCAACATGGAAAACTCATGCCCACAACTGTCTACCATACCAAAAATACAAGAAAATTGGCCACAACTACTTGCACCATCCAAATTGTTCCACATAAGAAAATAAAGGGCAAAAAAATGCACCAAAATGTTGTCAAGAAGAAAGCAGTTGAAACTTGACACACAGATCAGTTGAAAGGAAAAACTCAAGCCCATATCATAGTTCCCGACCATGACTGAATTCATGTGAAACATCATTACCCTATGCCCTGGTACAAATAGAACAATTAATACAACAGATCTAGTAAAGCTTGGATCCTGTTTAAAATTTCTTAGAATAACAGAATTGCAGGCATATCTGGCCACAATTACAACAATGTCAAGAGCATCCTATATAGAAAACAAGAAATAAATCACCAAAGTGTCATGAAAAACATCAAAATTGAGAATCAAATGGGATGAGCTCGATAACTAAATTTCACAATTTCGTAGCGGAAACCTGTTCAAATACCTTGAAGAATTTTAGATGCATATCTAGAAATATTGAATGAGTGAATAAACTAAAAACATGCAACTCTTTGGGTAGTGAAGGTAGGTGCAATCTGTGGGTGGCAATCAGCAAGGGAAAATTTCCATAACAAATACAAAGAAAAAAGTAATTATTAGATAAAAAAATATCAAAATTGAGATGCAAGGAAAACACAGATACCCATATCAGAGTGAATGGCGATTGATTAGAACAAAACAAGCATATTCACATGCTGAGGTATAAATAAAACAATCAATAAGCCAAGCTACAGAGATCTTCACGCACAAAAATACATGGGATTAGATTGATAAACTCTCTCCTACAAAGAAACGAAAAAAAACTCTTATTGATACACAAAGTAAATACCCACATCAGAATCCATTATTAAAAAATGTATACATACCTCAGAATCCTTGTTCCTGAATTGTAGACTGCGCAAAGAATAGCCCAAGATTACTTAAACCACATCTGTCTAATCATTCATTCTAGCTGCACCTATCCTTGGAATCCATGTGACAACCCTGAAATTGCAAATTTTTTTTCTTAGAAAATGCTTCTCTCCACTAGTTAATGACCTCACTTCATTCATATTAGATATCAATTCAATGGCCCTTCAATAAATACCCAACATATATTTTATTCAGAGTGATTGGATGTGAACAAATTTTCTAAAGCCTTTTCAACAAATCCATTTTGTATATATCCTGCAATCATTGCAGTCGATGAGATGACATCTTTTCAGGTTTTCTGTCAAACAGTTCATGTTCCTTGTTAGTGCTTCCAATGCTTCTACTTTTTTGCATACATGTCTACTAAGGAAACTGCGACTATAATATTTGATAAAGTTCCTCTATCCTTTATGCTTAGATGGATGTCCATACTATTCCAAAGCCCTCATTTTGGCATGGGCAGGGAGGATGCTAGCAAAGGTTGCAGAATTTGGCTTTAAACCTGACAATTGCAATTGCTTGGAAATTTCTAAAGCCTTTTTAACAAATCCATTTTGTGTCCATCCTGCAATCATTGCAGTCCACGACACCACATCTCTATGAGGCACCTTGTCAGACACTTCACGTGCCTTATCTGTGCTTCCACATTTTGCATACATGTCTACCAGGGCAGTTGCAACTACAAAATCCGACAAAATTCCTCTATCCTTTATGCTTTGATGGATGTCCATATCCTGTTTGAAAGCCCTCATTTTTCACAGGCAGAAAGAATGGTAGCAAAGGTTGTGGAGTCAGTTACAATTTTACCCTGATAACCATATCGGTTACGACACAAGGTATATCATAATATTAGATAAACTATGGTATACATTACCCCATATTGAATCCTTCTATGTGTACGCTTCCATGCAAATGAAATTCATAAAGTTCAAAAGAGATAATTTACACCCACTAAGCAATGAATAGTATCTAACTTGATAGGCTACGCGGACCTGAAATCCATGGTTGGGCGGCATAGTGAGACCTGTTACAGACAGATGCCCTACACAAAACCAGAGAATTTTGACAAAAACTTCGAAAACTATAAAAAGGACTTTTCAGGGCAAAACCGAAATAGGTACAAAATTAAATCATTGAAAATGCAAAAAAAATTAACTAGGTAGAGAGGCCAAATCTCTACGAACCCTCGTCACCTGCAAATCAACACTCTCATTATCGTTAACATTAGCAGACTGTTAGTTGACAGAAGATGAGGAGTTCTCGTCGTGGATTTGGGTAGTCGCCTGGACTGAGAAAACTGAGAAAGGGCAGATTTCTTGACGACTTCACTGCGATATGCAGAGTGTGCCTAGCCATGACGCAGAAAAGATAGGCGGCATTAAATTTGCATTTTCGGAATGAATGGATCAGATCACTATGATCGTATGACATCCCCTCTAAAGCATTGTAGGTTGATCGGTGAAGTTAGCGGGGCAAACTTCAAATAGGATACACCTTCGGCGTAAATATTAAATTAAATTTATTGGACTTATTTTTTTTAAGTTATTAATTTATATTATTACGAAAAATGTTAAATAGTTTAAATAAAATAAAATAAATTGTAATATCCAATATAAATAATATTAATATATAATATTTAAGTTTTTAATGAGTCAAAACTATATAATAATTATGTATGTATGTTATACACAATTTAACATTAAATTATTTTAATTAAAGAGAATAATTAAAAAATTAATATTATGATAGTCATCAAATATGATAGTTTCTTATAAAATAATTTAAATAAAAGAAATTAAAAAATCTTTAAAGATTCAACAAAAATAAAATTATAAATATTAATTTTACTTTTTTTTATTTTCTTGAAATCATAACAAGTTAGATCATAGTCTTATGAATCAAAAAGTAAGTTATTTTTACCATCATTTCATAGTGACGAAAATGTTAGTTAATTTTGAAGAAATTTTTCTTGCCTATAAATATGGAGAAAAAATATAATGATAATTACATGATTAAAATAAGTTATGCTTTATTTTAAGTTATTTTTACCATCACTTCATGGTGATGGAAATGTTAGTTAATTTTAAAGAAAGTTTCCTTGCCTATAAATATGGAGAAAAAATATAATGATAAGTACGTGATTAAATAAATTGTGTTTTATTTAAAATAATTTTAAACTAGTGATTAATTTAAATTATTTTATTATTAAACAAGTTTCTTTTAAATTAAAATATTGGATATAAATAATATTAATATATAATATTTAAGTGCTTTAATGAGTTAAAATAATATAATAATTATGACATTAAATTAATTTAATTAAAAATAATAATCAAAAGATTAAAATTATGATAGTCATCAAATATGACAATTTCTTATAAAATAATTTAAATGAAAAAAATGAAAAATCCTTAAAGTTTCAATAAAAATAAAATTATAAATATTACTTTTTTTTTTGAAGGCAAGTGTTCATCATAAACAAGTTTAGCCATGCAAAGGTTAAATAGATTAGTTTTTTATTAGATCATAGTTTGATGAATCAAAAAGTTAGTTATTTTGACCATCACTTCATGTTGATGGAAATGTTAGTTAATTTTAGAGAATTTTCTTTCTTATAAATACTAGGAAAACATATAGCATAAGTACATGATTAAAATAAGTTAGAATTAGGGCTCAAGTGAGTGTTCAATTAAGATTAGGGTTCAATTAGGGTTATGATTTATTTAGGGTTCAAGATTATGGTTAATATATTATTAAGGTTATGATTCAATGAAGATTTAATTAAGGTTAGGGTCCAATTAGAGTTAAGTTTTAATTTGGATTATGATCGAGCTTTAATTAAGGTCATTCTTGTGGTTACAATTGAGATTCAATTAGGGTTAAGCTTCAACTAGGGTTTAGGGTTAAACTAGGGTAGGGGTTAGGGTTAAGGTTTAGAATTCAATTAGGGTAAAGGTTAGGATTATGATTAATTTTAACTGGGGTAACATTTAAGGTTAGGGTTAGGGTTTAATCATAGTTCAATTAGCTTTAGGGTTATCAAATAAATCTTGGGATTAGGGTTAGTTTTGTTGTTTAAATAGGGTTATGGTTAGAGATCAATTAAGTTTTATTAAGGTTATTGCTAGGGTTAGGGTTAAGAGTCAATTAAGGTTCATTGGGGTTATTTTCAGGGTAAGGGTTAAGAGTCAATTAGGGTTAGGGTTCAATTATATTTTAGAGTTCAATTAGGGTAAAGGTTAGGGTTAGGATTATAGCTAAATTATTGTTATGTTTTAATTAGGATTAGGGTTCAATGAGGGTTACAATTAAGGTTACTATCAAGGTTTAATCATGGTTCAATTAGCTTTACGGTAAGTGCACAAAGTTGAGTCCATGAAACGTGGAAGTTTTTTCCTTAACCAAAAAATTGAAATCGGCTTTGAGAAAATGAGATCCCGATTTTAATAAACAGGATCCTGATTTTTAAAAATCGAGATCCCGTTCAACTTTGGGATCTCGAGCCTGACACAGAACGAGATCCCGCTTTTTAAAAATTAGGATCCTGTTTCCCATAGGATCCCGAACCAATGGAAAAGGAACGAGATCCCGATTGCGATGAAATGGGATCCCGATTACCACAAAATGGGATCCTACTTTCTACAATTCGGGATCCCGTTTTGTAGAAATCGAGATCCCGTTTTATATTGCTATTTATTTTTTAAGAAATAAATAGAGTTCATTGCACAGTGGATGGGACCCTGAGTACTGGCAACAATGACCCCCACAATCAGCTATAGGTACCCGCCTATGTCCCATTTTTTTGCATTTTTCTATTTTTAATTGAAATTGTGAAGAAAATAAGTGAATTTAGCATGTTTTTTTAATTTATTTCATGCTTTGAGAATTTTTTTAATTGTTATAGTAGAAATGAATAATTGTAAAAATAGACAAAAAAAATGCAATGAAACTTGAAGGTTTTTTAATAAAAATGAAAAAAGAACCTTGAATTGTGTTTTACAAACACAATTTAACTTTTGAAACCCAAATTGCTCAATTAAAACCAAAAAAGAATTTCAAAACCCTAATTGAAACAAAACAAAAATTGCATTTCAAAACCCTAGAAATCGAAATGAAATAAAAAATTGCATTTAGAAACCCTAATCAAGCTTTTTGAAACTCAATTCAAATCAAACGAAAAAATGAATTTGAAAACCCTAGTTTGAATTGAAACGAAAAAATTACATTAAAACCCTAATTGCTTAGAAATTGAAACCCTAAATTGAATTGGAACAAAAAAATTTGTTAAAACCCTAAATTGAAATCAAACAAATCATTTTGATTTTAAAAACTAGGTAATTTCGAGCTCAAAAAAATTCATTTGCATTGCTTAAATGTTTTAAATTTTATTTTCTTTGTATGGAAAAAAAGATATTTATTAAACTTTAGTTTCAATGTTAAATTATAATTAGATTAGAAAACAATATGTTAAAGAATAGTTAAAATTCATTAAGTTTATCTTTATGTTTGTTTGCAAATTTAGTTAGCAAATTCATAAATCTAAGCGCGTACAATTGATTCCAATTGACACTAATTTGTAAGTCTAAATTATGCCAAGGGCCACCCAAACTTCACGCTAAGTTTTCTAAACCCTAGACCCTAAACTGTAAAATCTAAACCCTCAACACTAAAGCATTTGAATTTTGTCTTAGGACCTTAAAATGAAATTTGGTTTCCTTAAAAAACCCTTTGTTGTCACCATTTAGTAGAGATTTTTGTAACGTTTTCACTTATTTGAATACATAATATAAAACCTTTTGGTTTCTACAATTTTATGAAGAGTGGATGATCACTCTCTATGACACTTAGACATGATCATTAGGGATCTAAATCATTGGAAGAAAACTTTATTCTATTATATCCACAAGATAGGAGAGTGTGAGTGAGAGTGTTATGGGTATATTCTCTTTCATTGGACATACCTAAAATTATGTAGGTACAATGTCAAGAATGGGTCTATTTGGTAGATTTATGAAAACTATTATGAATATCTAGGATGCCATAAAAGTATAATTATAGCAATTCCAATTAGAAACACTTGGGTACATATATACCATATGAAATTTAAATCTAGTAAGCTATCTATTATATAGGAGAGTTGATAATACATGGAAAGAGGTTTGTATGGGAATATATGTATTAAGAAACACATACCACATGACCTCTATAGGATTTTTAAGATGTGATCCTAGATAATAATCCACCCATCCTCAATCATAATGGATTCTTTAGCAATTAAGAGAGATTCAATAACCATAAAATTACCTATATTTTGATACTATATAGATTTATGTGGAAGGATAAAAATGCATCAATAATGAGACCAATATGGAACCATTTAACACCTAGAAGGTACACCTATTACATGGGAAAGGGAGGAGGTACATTATGATAGGTTGGAGGAACTACATGCTATTATTACAATTTAGAGATAGGAGGATGATTCATATAAAATAAATATAATTAAATATTTATATTATTTAATATATTATATTTAATAAATATTAATATAATATAATATATTAAATAATATAAATATTTAATATCATAAAATATAATATAAGATTACAATTAAGGATAGGTAATGTTACAATTTACTTGGGGTTTCAATGAGGATTAGGCTTAAGATTCAATTAGGTTTGTAGTAAATAGTTAGGTTACAATTAGGAATATATAATAAATATTAATATAATTATAATACAAATATATAAATTAATTTAAATATAATATAAAATATAATATAATTTAATATAATATAATATAGGAATACATTTAAGATTAGGTAAAGGTTATAATTTAATTTTCAATTAGGTTTACAATTCAATTAGGATATGGTTAGGGGTGGGGATCATTTAGCATTATATTATGGTTAGAGTATGGGTTACATTTAAGATTATTGTTATTTTTGTGATATGTATAGATTGATTCATTTTTAACATGATACTTTTTTTTATTAGAGGGGTAAACACTTTTGACCCAGAGCTAGATGGAACCAATGAGGCTATAGTATGATTAAATTTGGACCTCACTAGACATCTAGATCCCCTTAATCCATCCTATCACCTTAAATCGTAAATCAATTTCTTAAGGGGTCCCAATATGACAAATTTCTTAAAGGGATCAAAGAAGTTCTTAAAATTTGGTGAATTTGCCCAAGGCAACCAAATTTAACAATAATAAGATCGTGCAAGATTATAATATGAATTAGATTTCATGATCTAGGTTGGTCAGTTGAAACAAGAGTAGATCTCAATCAACTATTCCACAAGAAAATGTTCTTCACTAACTTGCAAGTTCATTAAACATTCCAAGGGGCACCAAAACTTTACCCTAAGTTTTGTAAACCCTAAACCATGAACTCTAAAATCTAAACCCTAAACACTAAACCATTCATTTTGTCCTACCCAGTACCTTAGAGTGAAATTTGGTTGTCTTAGGAAAATCCACCATATTTCATTCCCTTATGCCATGTAATTTTGTCCTAGGATCTTACTACATGTACATCCCCTTAAGTTATCCTATTACCCTAAACCCTGAACTCTAAAGTTTAAACCCTAAACCCTAAAGCCATCATTTTTTTCTTTAAAGGCTCTTAATGAAATTTGGTTGCATTGGGAAACTTCACCAAATTTTATTCACTTGAGCCATGTCATTTTCTCCTAGGACCTCACTAGACGTAAATCCCCTTAAGCCATCCTGTCACCCTAAATCGTAATTCAATTTTCTTAAGGGGTTCCAATATGACATTTCTTAAGGGGATCAAAGAAGTTCTTAAAATTTGGTGATCAAAGTTTCCCAAGGCCCAACCAAATTTAACAATAATAAGATCCTGCAAGATTATACAATATCAATAGTTAATTTTATTTTCATTCAAGTAACATGTGCCTTAGACATATAAATGAGGCTTACATATAATTTTATGATTTGTATTCAATTATTTAAGGCCATTTATATTGAGTGGTTTAAAGGTATTTCCTAAACATGTATCTTACATCTTGAAATTACAAATCTAATGCAGGTTCACTCATATCTTAAAGATCACATGGATCCATTCAATAATATTCACAATCCACCTCCACCCCATCCATCTCCAACACCTTCACCTCCACCTCCACCCACTCCACCTCGTAACCCCCCACCTCCACCACTTGAAATCAATGAACATGATCATTTGCAAGCACAAATCAATGCCAATGTTAGAACCATCCAAGATCAAATCAACATTATTCAAAATGAAGAATGTGTCGCACCTCTTGTGAGGATGTTTGCATCTAGGATGCAAACCCTTGTTGATGTTGTCATGGCTATGGATGGGATCATAGATGAGCATTGGCAATGGCTAGAGGAGAGGAGAACTCCTGATTTTGAAAACGAAAACACAAATAAATGAAGATCTATGCAATAGAGAGCCACAGTAGTTTATAAATTAAAACAATGATCTTGAATAGTTATGAATTTATAAATTTGGTGAATGATGGATATTTTGTGTGATGAATTTATAAATTTGGTTCCAAATGGATATTTTTAGTGACATGAATTTATGATTTTGGTTCTAGATGGATATTTTTAGTGACATGGATTTATGAATTTGGTGGAATTTATGAACTTATAATGAATAATATATAATAGTATATATTTTATGACTATCTACTAGATCATGATTTCTCCTACTAAAAAATTGTAATATATATGTGTGTGTGTGTGTGTTAGACATAAAATGAGCTTTTGTGAATGTTTCAAGTTTATTGTTTAGTATGTATGTGCATGCATTAAAAATTTGCATATGTAGTTCTTAAATTTTGAAATTTGTATGTATGTACATAGTTTAGTTTAATGATTTGTATGCATGCAAATTATGCATCATATTTTTTATTTTAAATGTACATGTACATACATTTAATTTTGAATTTTGTATGGACATGCTCTTGAGTTGAACAATCAATGTATATATATGTGCATTTCAATTAAATATATGATCTTAATATATGTATGCACATGGACTATTTTGTATGATTTAATGCAGTGCACATTTATATTGATCATATCATGGATGATTTTAACATTGATGATATCATCAATCCACCACCTCAGCCACAGTCACATCCACCTCCCCCTCCACCTAATATGCCACATCCAACACCTATCGCATCTAACGAGGCTCGCTTGAGAGAACAAATAAATGATCAAGTTGTATCCTTACAAAATCAAATCAATGCTATGTAGAGTCAAGCATTGATTCCTCCACATGTGAGACGTTTTGCATCTGCAATGCAAAACGTTGTTGATGCCATCAGGATGATCGATTCTGATCTTGATAGGAATTGACGAGACATAGAACAAGCATGAGACAATTTTATTCCAATGGTATCTCTTACAAAAAAATATTAGACATTAAAATAACGAAAGCCCATCTAGCCCCCTACTTTCTTGACCATGTTACTTGACAACCCATTCCACCCAACAAATCTAGAATATCCATGAGGTGGTGCATACATCCGCAGATGAGTGCACATTTTTGGGATCGATGGTATATGGTTTTTGATAGTCCCCCACATGCTAATTGGGAGTGCCCATTTTATTTTTTGAGAAAACTATATGTAGAATTTGTTTTGGGGAAAAATCCTAATTATTTTGATTTTAGATCATTTCAGGGTGTTGGTGGCAGCCTGCCACAATAGAGATTAGGGGCAAGGGTTGATCCCCGATGCCCCGTGCATGCACAACCCTTGTTGTTGCTCCTGGTCCTCCCATTCCTGCACCTGTACATCATCAAGCTCTGGTCTCAACATTAGGTTCCCTTAGTACACTTGCAGGAGACCTTGACCAACATGCTTCTGCGATAACAAGTGGGGAGCATAGAGACGATGATGATGATGGTAGTTTTTTATGAAGCTGGTTCGAGTACCGCTTTAGGAGTGTCGAGGCCCGTCCCCCATATATGTACTAGTTGTCATCAAGTATGCTATGGACCTGATCAGGCCACACCTAGTTCAGGTGGACAGGGAGATTCTGGTGGTTCATCTGGTCGCATCAGTTTATTTGTAGAGTTCCTCGTAGAAGACCATCACCTTGAGGACACTACGACACAGGTATAAATATGCATATAGATGTACGTTCATTTTATAAGAATTTTGATGGTTGTATATATCAAAGAAAATTTTGCAATACATTTTAACAATCAAATTGTTTGGTGTACAGATGACACTAACGATGCAAGGGCAATCATCTATTCCACGAGTACATACATCGACATCGGTCGTACTCGGGAACTCTTATGGGGTATTTTGATTTCAATTTTTAAAATTATATATGAAATCATAAATTATTTAACTTGAGTTTTAAATTTATAATTGAATCACATATATGTTTGAAATATTTATGTTGGTTTAGGCGAGTCAATCGTCATCCACGTCAATTCCTCCTGAGGGATTGTCAAGCACTCCTCCACTATCGGGCATCATAGATCAGGGGCAAGTACATTCATATTGTAAATTTGTTTAAAGTTTACATTAGTATAGTTACAATTTTATGAGTTTTGAATTCACTAGATATATGAAATGCATGCATGTACACTTGTAAAATATTATAAGCGTTAAATGTCTATGTACATGTATGTCTAGGTTGATACCACAATAAGAATGGGCATTGGGAAAACATCGATGATTGCTTGAGTTTCATTGAGAGCCATTGATTTCGAGGTTGTTTACAAAACTTTCTACACAAAATGTGCAAACTTGATATATATATATATATATATATATATATATATATATATATATATATATATATATATATATATATATATATATATATATATATATATATATATATGTATATATATATATAAACTAATTCAATTGTACATGCTTTAATTTTGATCTTGTAGGACTTTGTTAGTGCAAATTTCATACGACCAATTAGTTACACCACTAGGAGGGACATGTAGAGCAGGTTCAGATCAAATAGTAATTTTTTTTTTATTATATTTAAAGTCAATTATAAATTTTAAATTGAATATATACATAATATGAATTTTCACATATTATTTTTCTTTTATAGCATGAGACACATCTTGTAGTTGAGCATGTACAGACATGTCCTGGAGAAGAGCCTAGTGCACAACCTCGGAATATAGTACAATTAAAATATGATAAGTTATAAATTAAATTGAATTAAAAAAATTAATTGTAGAGTTGTACATCTAATTTTGAATTTCTTTGTCTTGTTTATGTAGATTGATTTAGAGAATTTAGAGGTTGCTTCAGGTGCACCAAAGCATCCAGATGTAGATATGATGGTAATTTAATTTTATGATGGATTATAAATTAAATTGTCATTAAATCATTTTTTATTGTCTTACATCTGATTTCATCTTTCTCTTATACAGAGTGTTTCAGGTCATCCACATAGTCCACATGGTGTGAAGAGGTCTCTTGATTATAGAGATAGTACATGACCTAGAAACATGTGATTTTATGTGTTATATTGTTTATTTCATGGACTATATTTCTTGTTTCTCATGTACTTTGTTGGACTTTATTTCATGTGCTTAATATATTGGTTTCATGCACTTAATAAGTTACATAAATTATGGATTTTATTATTGTTTGAAATTTTAATTTACACATGTACATTTATGCATTTTATGTTCATAGTTAAGACATTAATATAGGACATTAATGTGAAATTTAGTGATCTCATACATGGATTAATATAGGAAATTTTAATATTTATACTTTGCAAATTTAGTGATTTCATACATGATATACATGATATGTACATTCAATAAATAGCGATAATTACTCAATGAACTTATTTAATTCACGTCAATCAATAATCATTCAATAAATCATAATTTACAAACAAAAGCAATCTATTTATATACCAGAAAGGATAAAATTTTAAGAAATAAACAATACCATAGAAGAGTAGAGAATAAAAGCATTAATAAATACTATAAATAATAACATATAACACTAATTTATAAGTTGTCAAAACAAATAATGATGTCTTAAGGGGGTGTCTAAAGGGGTCATAATAGAACATCTTAAGGGGATGTCTTAAGGGGTTATAATACATCTTAAGGGGATGACTTAAGGGGTCTTAAGGGGATGTCTAAAGGGGTCATAATATAATGTGTTAATTAAGGGGGTGTCTTAAGGGGTCTTAAGGGGATGTCTAGAGGGGTCATAATAGAACGTCTTAAGGGGATGTCTAAAAGGGTCATAATAGAATGTCTTAAGGGGATGTATTAAGGGGTTATAATCGCCTAGGGGATGTCTTAAGGGGTCTTAAGGGGATGCCTTAAGGGGTCATAATACAATGTCTTAAGGGGATGTCTTAAGGGGTCATAATATAACGTCTTAAGGATATAATTAATTTAACAATAATGTATGCATGATATTTAGTGATTATACACATAAACATAAAGTTTCAAAGTAGGAAAACATGCACATTTAAGAAACAAAATATATAGAATATTGATTTGATACATAGAAGTACATAGAGTATGTTTAATTTTGTAAGTATGTATGTACATAAATGTCATCTCAAAACAATGTTTACAAAATTTGGATATGCCATCTCAAGAATATCTCAAACTCGTGGCTAGAATGTAGTAGGTCTTCACACCACCTGGTATCAAAAAGGTACAAACAATATCAATGAAATCATCAAAACATACATAATTTAATTTATATAAAACTATCTATATGTACAAAACTCAAGTACGCGCATTTAAAAGTATTCAACACATGTTTGTAGGTTGAATCTAGCCATCCTCTCCTTTTTGTTTCAAAGTATGAGATCAATGCAATGATGGCTTTAGGATACAAAAAATGACAATAAATCAATTTTAACTATTAATGTCCAAGCAATATCAATATGTAATCAAAACATGTATTTAAATATAATTTAACTAATAATTACCTTTTTTTACCAAGTATTCCATGTTGTCTAGGTTGAATCTGCATGGACTAGATCCTTTTTGTGATTATGCCTTAAGGATGTATAAAAGGACAATTTAAATCAATTTCAGCTAATAACACACTTGACCAATGTCGAAACATGTATTTAATGTATTTAAAAGGACAAAATAAAACTAAAACTATATTTACCTGTATTTACTTATTCCATTGTACCATCTTCATCCTCTCTTTTTTGCAATGCATCTACTATGATTGCCTGAAATTGCTCTTCCATAGAAATTGACCATGAATTTTTTGAAGGTCTTCCGCGATCTGCTCTAGTTTTATATTTGTTGCCACCTGGAAATGTGAATAATGCATATTAATCTTTTATGTTTCATAGTCTTGAATGTAGGTAGACCATTCTTTCTTCTCAAGTATTTTTCATAGCCAAGTGCCAACAACCACCACAGATCCTATTGGAAAACATGTTAAAAAACCATCATCAAATAAGTTCTCAAAATTTTCTTAAGGGGATCAAAGACTTGTTCTAAAAAATTGCTTAAGGGGATCTAAAACTTGTTATCAAAATTTGCTTAAGGAGGTGTCATAAGGGGATCATTGTACCTATTGGATAATGAAAGCCATCATCATCTTCTCAAGGTGTTATCAACTTATGTTTAGTTTCCACACAACGAGCCAACCAATATTTTTCTTTCTCTTCATTCCCCTTAGGTGCAATAACAGCATACACATGTCCTGCGAACAAAATTTTATTTAATAACTTGTGCATATCCATATAAATAATTTAGTATTACAAAATAACTTAATAAAGTGAAATAAATTGAATTAAAATTACCTTCTTATACAAGGTCTGAAACACGATCATAATCTTCAGATGCAAAAAATTGATCATTTTCTTCAGTAGTTCTTTCATATTGATTATGTGCTTTTGCAGGTATCAACGATCTTTTCTCCCACTGTTCAACCCATTATGTATTTTCGCAAGCTTCCCAATCTCCTGAGATACAAAACTAGAAAAAACATGCAAGCTCCCTTGTCCAAATAGTCCATGTGCTTGTTGTCGCACTCCTAAATGAATGCCATTTAGTAGATCCACTAATTATCTCACAATCAACTCTAGATATAATGTCTCTTCTTCCACCAACCAAAATAATCGATGAACTGTAGAGTAATCACTCGAACCAGGTGCATATAATCTTCTATTACAGCAATCCACAATCTCACGTGCATCTTTAAATTTTACTGAATCCTCAAATTTTAATTGTTCTCTAGCAAGAATTCTTTTGACACATGCACCAGCTCCATCATGTTCTCCTTTACCATGCCCAGCTTAAAAAAAACTCCATATATGCTAGACATTAAGTTCCTTGTGAACCCTACTTAACCAATAGAATATTCTAGCATTTTTGAACTGCCCCGTACAATTATCTGACCATATGAGGTGTTCTTTCATATGGATTCCTCTTTCTCTTAAATTTCTATAAAATATACTAAAACAATATTGAACAAACTCTGATGAGTGTAACCGATTATCACTCAAATAAAAATGATACTCCCTCAAAAAATTTCTATCATCATTAGTTCTATCATCTACATGTCTATAAACAATATGGACAAACATAGCTACTTGCCTGAATTATAATATTGAGATTGAATTTCCTCTTGCGGAGCGAGAGTATAATTCTCCGCAAAATCAACCACTAAAAGTATAGTACCAATTGGAAATGTGTTTCTACATGCGCAAAATTGGCCATCAAGCCATCAAGCATGTTTAGAGTGCATGACATATTTTGGTACAATTTTATTCTTAAATTCACTCATAAATGCATGCACACTAACTTTTTATGTAACTAAATCACAACACTTCCTATTTTTCCATCTTTTAAAGAATAGTGAACATTCCCAAATCTTTTGACATCTACTAATTGTTGTCTAAAATCATGATCAACACTTTCATGCAAACAAATTCTTAAAAATGAAAGATTTCCACAGTTAATGCATTGTCCAGAAATACAAGAACTTAAATAAAATAATTTATCATTAGTTTTTTCACAAAATAAACCTGAAATAAACTCTCTTATTGCTTCAGGTGGCATATCAATACCACAATCCTATATAATCATGTTAGTATGCAAGGTACAACGTATATATAAAAAAAAATCATAAAAATAACAAATTGAACATGTATTTTACAACAACAAGATATTCATTGCTTATTAATTTTTAGATACCAGGGTTTATATTTTTCAAAAGACTTTGACCTATTTTAATATTACCAGGTAACACTAAATCGCTACAAAATTTTCTATAAAATTTAGTTTGTGTTGTATTTAATAGGTGTTTTGGGTGAGGATTGCGAACTGTGGACCCCACCCTTAATTTTAAAACATCTCTAGAATTAGATGACACCCTAGTATTATCATGCCAATATTTTTTGATCAAAGATTTAATTTCAACATTCAATTTTATATCAAACCTTGGTAGTCATCCACTGAAACTCCAACATTGATTGATAGGATCATTTTCTATACTTTCTCTTCTTTTTGCTACTCTTAGTAATGTTTTAGGATGTATTTTTAAAAATTCACTAATATTGCTTACCATTCTTTTATTCAAAGTTGCTTTATTAACTATAGCAGTAGTTATAGCTCTTCTTGCTGCATTTTTATCTTTAGATCAACTATTTTTCCCAATAGATTGAATGCAACTAGCAACAGTAGACATAACATGTTTTAATGATTGATCTTTTCTTTTTGGTTTAACATAAAAGCCTAACCTTTTCATTACTTTCCTCATTTTTTGCATTCTCATCAATTGCATCATTAGTTGACATTGAAATGCAATTTTTTATGATAAAAGAATTTGGTGTATTCTATTCGCATGTGTTCTTATTTGCCTCCAAGAAATTTGACTAGGAAGATTATCAAAACACCACTTCCAATTTTTAAAAAGTATTTTCATTAAATTCAACATCACATTCTAGATTTTCATCTTCATTTTCATCTTCATCTTCATTTTCATTTTACATTTTCATCTTCATTTTCATCAACAAAATGGTTTTCATTTTCATTTTCATTTTCATCTTCATTTTTATCAACAAACAGTTTTCATTTTCATTTCATTTTCATTTTCATTTTCATTTTTTCATTTTCATTTTCATAAAAAATATAGGTTTTGTTTTCATTTCAAGAAAATGATCATTTTGATTTTCATTTGCAACAAAGATTTTTTTTTTTTTTTTTCAACAAATTCTATAAAAGTTTCATCTCTCTGAATATAGTCAATGTCAACATCATTAAGTCCAGCATCTTGTAAAACTTCTACATACAAATTTACCATTTCACTAACATGTGAATTTGAAGACGTACCCAGATTTGTGCATATTGAAACATTCTCCTTAGCATTCAAAGAAGGATTTGAAGACATAGTAGGACTTGTTTGCATAATCATATTCTTCTCCAAATTGACTCCTTGCAAATTAGCTTCATCTACAACCATGGTATCCTAAATGTTTTCATCTTCAATAGTTGTTGAATTGGTTGCTCCACCATCATTCATTGATTTCATTCTCATTCTTCTTTCTCTTTGTCTTTGTCTCTCCTTTTCTCTATTTGCTTCAACTTCTTGAGAAGTCAATGTCTTCCTTCTCTTATTACAAGCTTTATCTCCCATAATTATAAAATTCTCAAGCACAAATGAATGTTAATAGTGAAATACTTCAAAATATTCAATCCATATTGGAAGTTGAATACCTATTAGGACAAAATTCTTCCTCTTATTTTCCTAAAAACAAGTAGAAAACTACCACAATTCCACTTTAAAAATTGTTTTCTTCATGCCTCCTTTGAAAAATTCAATCCATATTGCAAATTGAAAACCTTTTGTTCCTCCAAACAAACAAAAAAATAACAAAATTCCATTTCAAAAATGGTGTAGATGATGCCTCGTTTGATAAAATCTACTAAAAATCAAATTCACCACCTGTAAATACAATAGCTTATGAAAAATAATTTACTTTTACTGCTCTCAGCCGTACATGTGAAGTTGCAGACTTCACAGTAATTTTTTGCAATATATTTAAATAAAAGAAACAAGATCTCGTTCTATAATCTGGATCTCGTTCTTTGACATTGAATGTGAGGGTTATTGGCAGGGAAACAGGATCTCGTTTCCTTTACAATGGTCTGAATATTGTAGAATAGGGAAAAAGATCCCGATTATAGGACGGGATCTCGTTTATTAATAAACAGAATCCCGTCTTATAATCGGGATCTCGTTTATTAATAAACAGAATCCTATCTTATAATCGGGATCCCGTTTTTTAAAATTTGATTTTTTTTTTGCTTTGTGGTCAGGTTTTTGCTTAGGTTTTTGGTTCAGGAAAAGCATTGGAAGTCCGAACCTAGGCCTTCAACCTGGTTTGACCTGCAAGTTGAAGGTCCTAACAATGTAAAAAAAAAATACCGATTTTGGACATATGGCTGACGACCCTTTTTGCAGAATTTTCTGACGAAATTAAAACCCATTTTAGATGAAACAATACAGATTCTAAATATTTAATTTGTTTTGCAATTGGATTATTTTTTCTATTTTTCAATTAATTTATAATAAAATTGGTCCATAAACTTTAAATATCAGGGTTTTTTACTATTTTAATAACTTTTGATCAACATAATGTTTTGACAAACAGATTGCACGAGAACAAACTTCAGACAATTTTTTTCAATTTAAAAAAAAAAATCAAAAAATGATAAGTTTAGGTCATCTTATGCATGTCGTACACGATGATTTTTCAAAACAACAAATCTTCCTAATAAAAATTTAACAAAAAATAAATTATTCAATAAAAAATTACAAAAAAAATCAAGAACAAGCTTCAATGAGTCATACAACTTTTCCCAAAAGGATTTAGAAAAATACGATAATTTAAGTCAAAATATGGATGTCGTACATGTACATGGTATGGTAAAAAAAAATGACTTTTAAACAGTGGTTTTTAGAAATACCTATTAAAACTCAATTTGTACAATCATGGTATTGAAATAAATTACATATTTGGAAACTAGACTCCGAGCACTACATTTTATAATAGTGACTTTTTAAAAGATTTCATCTCTAAGTGCTTCAAATTTTAAGGTCAAATGTGTCAAATTCTGAAAATCAGGAAAAACACTTCCACTTTTTGGCCAAAAAGTGGACTCAACTTCTTGCACACACCCTTTAGGGTTATTTAATAAAGATTGGGATTAGGATTAGTTTTGGGTTTTGAATAGGATTATGGCTAAAGATCAATTTAGGTTCAATTAGGTTTATGGTTAGGTTAAATTAGCATAAGGGTTACTACTCAATTAGGGTTAAGGTTTAATTATGATAACAATTAAGGTTAGGTTAGGGTACAATTATAATTAAACTTGGTGGTAGGGTTCAATCAATATTCAATTAGTATTAGGATTAGTATCAAGGTTCAATCAGTATTCAATTAGGGTTAGGGTTAGTAGTAGAGTTCAATTAGGGGTATATTTTGATTAGATTTAAGGTTCAATCAAGGTTAAGTTTTAATTTGGATTATGATTAGGGTTTAACTAGGGTTACTATTAGGGTTAGGGTTAATTGATATCTTACCTATTACATAATTATAATTTTATTAGGGTTTAATTATGGATATTACAACTTGAGGGTAATCTTGATAAAACCATATTCTAATTAAATGCAAATGGTTGATGTTGATGTTTATTTTTTCTATATACAAGTTTGTATGATTTTAAGTTAATCTTTATAAAACCTAAAATCAAATACTTACAAAGCTACCCTTAACAAAAACATTAAGTTGTAAGTTTGGGGATGAATTCCACTTAATTACGTCGAGAGGCGTCTATAGTGGCATAAAAGAGATTTGACGAAACAAAAAAATCAAATCAAAGAGATTTGATTAAACAAAAATAACAAATAAATAAATAAATAATATCTTTTATCGCAAAGAGAAATCAAAAATTTGATCACAAAGATAAATCAATCAAAAAATAATATTAGAGAATGATAAATCTCTGTGTATTTTATATATATTAATATTTAATAAATGTATGCTAGTATTAGATCATTATGCTATTTAATCGATTTGGATCCATTATTGTGAAATTATAAATGTAACTTTTAATTTAGATTTAGTCACTCATCATTTAAATTTTCATTTTGTTTAAATTATGGTTCAGTTTCTTTCCTCTATATTAATTTATTCATGAATTCTATGACATTGCTCCTAAAATTATATCTAATTTAGGACAATGTGTGATGTAAATACCAATAAAAATATAAGCAATTGAGGGTAGAGGATGGTGTGATCATTCTATCTTATGATCTTGCTTATTTTTTATATTTCAAGCCTATTTCAAATGTTGGTACCTCGTTTATTATGTTCTTTGCATTGTTTATAGTAGGACTTGATCTTTCATACAAGTGTGATCTTCCTTCTCTACTTACCCTTGATTTTCTTTCTTTTAAGATTTCATTTTTTATTGTCCTTCTATTTTTAAATTTGAGGTGTTCTAATTTCTAAATTTTATATCATCTATTTAAATCTATTCCATTAGGATTTGCGTGTTCAAGTTTATGTCAAAGTCTCACTATTCTCCTAATCTCTCATATAGAAGAAATCTTTGCCTCAACTCTCATATGACTTCACTTTCAACTGTGAAGGAAATTTTAATGATTCTATGAATAATAATCATAACAATATGAATGATTTCAATCCAAGGTTAAACAGTCAAAAAAAAAAAAAAAAAAAAGATAATAGAAAAACAGAAAAGTAATAAGATAATGATTCAAAAGAATTATTCACCGTTTCTTAGAAACAAGGGTCTCCTTTTTATTTCACATATCTTTAAAGTTTTCATGATTTCTATAGAACAATAACATGAGCAATGAGATCTTCAAAAACCTAAAGTTGTTAACTAATGAACATTGTTGATTGATACTTCATGAATTTTTCTAATCAAAATTTATTGTTTGTCATCTTGGACGCTAATGACCACTTCAAAAGGTGATAGATCATTGGGTGCTAATTTATTGTTATATAAAACTGAAGAAAAATATGTAACTATCATAACATGTGAAGCTTGTCGCCATTTCTTAATATGTTAAATGCAATCTAAATAAACAATTGTTCATTCGACTTTGTTGTGTATAGATCACCCCTTATTATAGTTTTCTGAATTTGAAGGATAGCGTAGCCAGTATTCTTCCTCTTTCTTTTCCCTCTGCCGGATAATTCTCTTAATCTGCAACTCAAGTTCTGGGAGGCGATCATAATCAATCATGAGACATCGTTGTTGGGGAAACTGGTTATAGAGATACTTATAAGCCCTTACGAGGCTATACACACCTTCAAAAGTATACTCATTCATATTATAGTCGAACGCACCGTTGTTATAGTTGAAGGAACATTCTGTTAATCTGGAAAGCATCTTGCTCATCCAAGAAACAACAATAAGTGGGTCGTCACAAGGGCAGTTGCAAAGCTTGAAGAAGTCAGAAAGGGTTATGCATGGCATCAAATCTTTGAGTGCTATTCGATTGGCCAAATTCAGGAATTCACTTGGAAATGTCCTGAAGCGAAACAGTACTTTGCCAGAATGTTCGCCATAGCCATTCATAAGTACACCTTTCCCAATCGTCTCAATATAACGAACAAAAGTCCAATTTTGAAATGCCCCCAGTTTTCTCCAACGATGGCCGAGGATGGGCAGTATTTTTGGATCCAAGTCTAAAACAGCAAGCTTGATGGATTCAATGGGAGCTTCAAGACATTTCTTTAAGTATTCCAGGCTCTCAGCATTTGTAGCTGTACAATACCCATTTTCACTGCCTCGACCGGCTCTTCCAGCAATCTGTTTAATTAACTCAATCTTAATAGAGCTTCCCTCATATTTTTCTGTCTCTGTGAAAATCACTCGTCTTATTGGAAGATCAAAGCCCATTGCAATGACATCCGTGGCTAGCAGCACGCTTTTATGAGTTTCAGAATCTTTCAGGAATTTTTCAGCTGCTTCAATTATAAGTTCTGGCGGAAGGCTGGCGTATAACAGGGTACATTTTAAGTCAGGCTGCTGGCGCAAAATTGTCCTTTTGATTTCTTTCAGTTTACGCAATGAAAATCCAACAAAGCAGTCCCCTGATTCAATCTCACTTTCCCCGAGAACCAGTGGCTCTTCTTCCACAATCAATCGGCTTCTCCTATGGTGTTCCATCATTGTTAGTCTGTCCCCTGTTAATTCACAGAGATCTTTGATGAGTTCCAACACGCTGCTGTCTCCACACAAGTAGATTTCTTCAGCATTTAGCCCTAAAAATGCCCGGGTCCAGGCCCAGCCTCCGACCTCATCTCCAATCATTTGAATCTCATCTATCACACCCACATCCCACTTTTTACTCACATCCACCAATTCCACAGTGTAAGAACATTTTACAGAGCCTGAATGATGTTTAAAATCCTCTCCTGTTTGAAGGTTACAAAGAATTCCTTCCTTATTCACATCTTGGTAAACTTGCATTGCAAGCAGGGGGAGTGGGGCACAATAAATTGCAGATTTTCCTTCTCCCTTGAAGCTTTTCAAAGCCTCAAAAGTTCTCCCACTATTTGTTGGGCCAAAATGAAAAGTTATTATACGTCTGAAATCTGTGCTTTGCCTTGGATAGCACTGCAGAGGACTGCGCAACTTCAACAGCCTTTTGGCCTCCTTGTGTACTCTCTCACAGTCCATATACTTAACGAACAAACGTTGAAAGAAAATACAATCATCTATCTCATAATGCTGATCTCTCTTATGATACCTGAAGTATACAATCATATCCATTAAGGGTGGAGGACAGTAATTTTTCAAGAAACTGATGTAATCTAAACGAATCCGTTCGGTGAAGTAATCTGGTTGAGGGTACTCCAGCTCCTTAGTCATCAATCTGTGTGTGTATCTATCTTCCAATGACTTCTTGAAAGGCATATGGAACTTCTTCATATCTTCCAAAATCCTTTTTAATTCTTTCTTAGCTTTTTTCCAGCAGTTATATTTGGGATCTCTTATTACCTCCTCAATAGACAAGCCCTCAGAACATTCAGTACAGGGAGTATCAAGAGGCTCAGGTTTACCACACTTGGAACACAGCATTGTTAAGGTGGTTTTGAGGTTGCCATATCTATCGTAGATATCCAGCAACGCATTCCAAATATCTTGACTGTACCATTCAATCTCCTTCTCGCTAGGAGGATTGCAATGCCAATGATTCTGCGCCATCTCCAATATAATCTCTCAGGCTTTTCTTAGTTTTTCTCATATCCTGTATCATATATTCTATTATATATTGTTTTCTCTTGGGTGTATTCTCAAGAGGCACATTTAAAAATGACTATCATCCCCTTTCAAGAGGACAGGCCATCCTTATGTGTTAATACGTTTACTACTAACGAGAGAACAATTGAAAGTATTTAGTTTTGAAGTACATGTAAATTAAAGAAGTGTTTAATAATAATGAAAAATTAAGAGTCATTAAAAACAATTTTTCGTTGTTTAAAAAAAGTTATTTTTATATATTAAAATGTTTAATGTATTTATAATTTATTTGTCTAAAAATTTTAGTTAGTGCTAATCATAGAAAAGTATTTAGATTCTAAATATATGATAAATAAAATTAAATAAATTAAAAAGTGTTTAATAAAAATGATGAATTAAAAATTGTTAAAAATATATATTTTTATTTATTCAAGAAAAAAAATCATGTTTTTTTTTTTAATATGACAATATACATATGATATATTTATATGAAAGAATTAAAATTATTTAACTTTTAATTATATGATAAACAAAATTAAATAAATATTTAGTAATAATAAAAATTAAAAATTAAGAGTAATACTTTTCAAAGTAAATTAATTATATCTATTTTATAATTAAAAATATAATGTTAAAATTAAATATTTAATATTCTAATTATCTTAATTAAAATTAGATTTTTTTTCTAATTTAATAGTTAAAAAAGGTAGACTGATGCTTTTATTAATTTCTCCACAAACCAATTTTAAGTTTAGAAATGTTGAATTTAAGACCATAGGTCCTATTCATGTAGTAGACCTAAGCTTTATATCTACTAAGTTGTAAGTAATGGATTACATTCTAGGTTAAATTTATTTCATGCATGTGTGTTGATGGACTTATTTAAATGTAAGCAAGACTTTCAAGTTTTAATATCTATTTGAGTTTGATTGTGCCTAGTGGAGTCCATGTGGAGAAAACTTTGAATTCTATATTGGCCATATTTTTTAATTCCTATCGTGTTTGATAATATTTTTTTGGATTTTAGGAATTTTGTGAACCTGTTATTTTTTAAAATCTTGGTTGAGTAGTAGATTTACATTTAGATGGAATCAATATTTTAAGCTTGGAATTATTTGTAAGAGGATATAATACATAAGGTGTGTGATTTTGATGGAGGAAAAAAATGTTAAAGGTGGTTACAAAACTACAAACAAGAGTCAAATGCTTCAAAATTGGCAAGGGTTGTAACAATGAGGGTGTTGGATTATACCTTAATATAGATAATTCTATATTTGTTGTTGGCCTTTGAGATTTGTTTAACACCACTCTTATAGCTAATCTAAGACTAAATCGTATCTAGGTGTTATTGAAAGAATAGGATTTTATCCCATGTACATTATTTTGGCCATGAGTTTACTCTTATGCATATAATAATTTATAGAATCACATATTGACATGGTCGCATGTGCCCTAGTTATTTCTCATTCTTGTGTGTTGATGGATTGAAAATTCTTATTTAAATATGATTAAACAAGACTTTCAAGTTTTGTTATCTATTTGATTTTGATTATAACTAGTGGGGCCTACGCTTAAATCAAACATCATTTGTTATTAGATTTACATCTATATGTAGACACCTAAAATGTGACCTTACCCATCCACACCTCATTTTAGCCTATCCTAACCCATTAATCAATTAAATAATATTTATTTATTTAATTGATTTCCCCTATCCACCACCTTTAATTAAACAAATCCATATTTATTTAATTAAAGCTAACCTTTATCCTTATTCCTCTAAAACCCCTAACCTTTTCTTAGGTTAATTAATTCTTGATTAATTAACTTTATCCCCATCCTAAACCTCATTATCCCATTCTCCAACTTTTGACTCCACCCAAGTTAATAAACCCTTGGTTTATTAACTCAACCTATCCCCATTAATCAATTAATCCTTGAATAATTGTTCTTAATCTCATTCCTAATCATCAAATTATGATTATTTCCTAATTTTAAATTCCTACATCTCATCTACCCCCACTAACCTCTTACACAAGAAACCCTATGAGCCACCCTACCTCTTACACAAATTTAATGCCTCTCTTCCCCATGTGTGCTCACACATGTGTGAGCACACCTCCCCATTTCACCCATTTCCATCTTGTGACACTTGTCACAAGGCTAATCAATCCTCATCCTTGATCCAAACCTCACCTTCTCAATCAATCTCAACCCTCCATTAGCCATTCAATCTTAGTCATTGATTCCTCTCACCAAAATTCTATATAATGAGGCCTTGGCTCTCATTTCTCATAACACACATTCATCCCATCCTTATGCTGCTAAAATCTCCATCAAAAACATCTTCATCCTACCATCATCATGCTAAAATTGTGACCAACCACATCCCTTATCAACATTGGAGCAAATCTGCAAGAATGGGAGCTTCTTGTGAGCTCAATCCATGAAGAGGAAGGAGCAATGAAGGTATTAAATATTTTGTGTTTATTTCCTTATACATTTCTATCATTTACCTTCTTACTCATCTTTACCTTCTTCACTATAATTTCATCAATATTTCAAGCTTGAACTTCTTTATTTTGCAGGTATTGATTTATGTATTGAGTGAGGATAATATGTTGTTGAAACATGAAATCTAGGAATGGATGTTAGGAGTTTCCATTTACAATTTACTATTGATTGTAAATATGGATGTACCACAATTTTTTAAAGGTGATGAGGATGGTGGACCCAACTATGAAAATTTTATAACTAATTACCTTTGTTCATAGGTAATTAGGAATAAGAGGTGTCATATGTTTTGGACATAGGTGATGTGTTTCTCTTTATTTGATTGAAGTGAAAGTGTAGCTTCTAAGAATAAATTTTATTTATTTGGATGGTCATGTGACTAAATACCTCAGTATCTTGAAAATGTATAAACTAATTTTCCAACCGAATCACCATTTTTTATGTCCTACATACCCATCCCCATTTCCCCTTTGGTTCAAAATGGGTCCCCTCTTCGCTTTTTCTCTTTCTGTCATTTCTACCTTGTTTTGATTTCCCTTGTTGTTTTGGATATGTTTGTGTCTCAGGGGTTTCTTCTTTCTTGTCCCCTTTTCCATTTTCTTGGTTTTTTTTTTGTCCTAGAAGTGCTTGCTCTTTTGAGACCTCTTTGCTTTGTTTTGTGCCTCACGGGTTTTGCATCCCAAAATGAACTTTGGACCTTTCTAAGAAAGGTATAGGCATAATTTGGTTTCCTAACCCCACATGCTTTGTGCCTCATCGAGGTTTGGGTCTCGAGTTGGACCTTGGACCTTTCCTTAAAGGGTCCAAGTTTGATTCCATCTCCCAGCCCTATCTTATTTTGTTGGCAGGACCAAAAGTCGAGTTCAAAATCAGACACTTTGTCTTTGGTCCAAGTCTATTTTTCACTCCTGACCCCACAGTGTTTCTCTTGTTTGGCCTACATTGATCTATTCGGGAGTGGAAGTCCTGACCGAACTCTCTACTTTTGGTCATGATCCTTGTGTTTGTCCTAACCCCAAACTTCCACCCACCTACTGCATTAATGGAGGTATGGTTCACACAAATGGGGCTAGTTTAAAATCATATTTCCAACTTGAATTTGGTCATAATTACATTAGGTGATTGATAAATCGAGTTGTGAAGAGCTATGAGTGCATTTTGAGTGTTTGGAGTGTCTAGTTAATCATTGTGCTTTCAAATTTATTTCTTAGACTACATGTTGAGGTAGGTTTTCTTCATTTTTGTTTCTTTTGTTCTTAATTTTGGTGTTTTCTTTGATTTTCATGTGTCCTTGCTTGTTTGTTTGTGTGTTTCACCCATTTGGGTTTGCACATTTTTCCCTCATTCGAGGGTTCGGCTTTTTTGGGAAGTGGATTATCCCACCCATATTTTTGTTGAGATCTTTGATCTCGACGTGCTCTCATCCTTCAGGATCTTGAATTCCCAATCTTGATATTTGACCCTAACAAATTCTAAAAGACTTGTTTCTAAGTTGCATCTTTTGTCGTCATGGGAACATAAGTCCCAATGGGACATTCTATTCAATAGTTTGGGTTTGATATGTGTTCTTGATCACAATATCAAAGCATGTTTTTGAAGTGTTGTTGAAATTAGGGGTTCATTGTTTTCCAATCGACACTATGAATTAATAAAGGAATATCAAGCATGTTTTAAGTTATTTCTTAACTTTAGAGTCTGTTGTTATGTATGTAATTTTGATAACAATATAGAAAATACAATATAGTGTGATACCAATTTCATGGTTATTGTCTCTCCTTTGTACTCGTATTATGAGTTATGAATGAAAGTAATCAAGAATTCTTTTGTTCATCTCTATTGTTTCTCAATGGATGTTTAATTTCATTCCTACTTATTAGTTCAATGAATTAATGTAAATGCTTGGATTAGATTGTTAACTCATACAAATTAGGTGCTAGGATATTTCTAAGTTGGGATGATCATGAATGTGATAGGGGAATTTTTTAATGTAGTGTTTCTTGAGATTGTATGTTGTTTTGTTGCATAGGTTGATATTGACTCCGTGTTTTGGATAAGGCACTGGTTTGTGCAAAGTATTCATAATTCAATTTCTGGGTTGATTCATTAGCTAATCACTTTTATTGTACAAATTTTCAAATGAGTACCACAATAGTTATTTTATGTTGAGTTTCGTTATTCTCATGCTCCAAGTGTAGGATATCAATAAATGAGTTACCAACTTGTTTGATATACTATGTTGTTGAGTAATTGTATAAGGATTGTCTATTTTATATAATGTATTGAAATAGTAGTCATATAAATTCTTGAGCATACATTTTGGGATCACCCTCCCAGGTTTCACAGAGCCTAAAGTATAGGAGTAGAAGTCTTGCAACTTTTACCCATTCATTGGAAAATCCCTTTAGAGTACTAATTATTGGAAATGGAAAAGTCCATAGGTATTTTTGAAGATTAGTTTGGTTTTTGAAAAATAACCAAAAGATTGGCGACTCCACTGAGGATTTGCTAAGTCCAAATTCTCTAGCCCAGATCTGGTACATTCAGAGTCTAGTATTATATTATTCTGTATTGTTGAAGAATAATTGGTTCAAAATTATGGCACATAAGCCACATTTGGTCTTATGTGTCAAGTCCTAGTTAATTCTATCACATTGTGTCGGGTTATGCTTAGAATCTTTTCTAAGGTTACAAGTACAAAGTCAAAGTGCAATAACCTTCTATTTCCCAGCATTCTGGGTGGAGACTCTGAAGTCTAATACCAAGGCAAAGATAAAATCTCAAAAGGAACGTAAGAAGAAGGATTTTGACATATTTGACACCATTAGGAAGACCATAAATTATAAAAAAAATCATCCTAAGCAAAAGGAAAAATCTGAACCTACAAAGGAGAAGCAACCTGTCTGGGTTAAGAAACACTCTAAATAAAGTAAGTCTATTGATTCCCATGCTAATGCATCTCCTACTTTTAATGTTGAAGTAAGTAGTGAAAATTACCAAGAAGAGGCACATGAAGTTGAAGTGTCTAACATAGATCAAGGAAGTTTTCCTGTTGAGCAAGTGCTTGATAATGAGCTTGAAATTTCAAGAGAGGAGGATAGATGGGAGTTTTGGAGTAAGAATAAGGAGTTTTTAGAACCTTCAACCCCTAGAGTCAGGTCTATTTTTAATGGAAATAATTTCAAGCCAAGGGGTGAATCTCTTAATGTTGAAGTACACCTTTGTCTTGAAGAAGAGCCTATTGATCAACCCTACTATACTCCTGCACCAAGTGAGCTTGGAGATGTCTTAGAAAATGAAGAAGACATAGACAAAGACATGCGAGTCTTAGAAGAAGAAGAACTTAGGATTAAGGAAGAATAATAGAATAGAATGAAGGGGTTGAAAGAGAAAGAATATAGGATTAGAGCCAAGCAACTTGAGAGAGATTCTTGTAAACAAAAGATAGAGAAGATGTTGCTAGGCGAAAGGCCTTTGAAGAAAATGTCTCTAAGTTTACTTCTAAAATTACTCATGAAATTCCTAAAGAGATAGTTCAGATGGGGACCTCTACCACTAGTACCTATACCACATATGTTTCAACTACCAAAACTTTAGATCCTTCTACCACTGCTAAAAAAACATCATTTGTAGATCATGGGAAGAAGCCCATTGATCAGACAAAGAAGACTACCTTAAATACCTCCAATACCAACACCAATACAAATACCCACACTTCATTTGCTAAAACCCCCACAAATAATTACAAAGTTGATCCTACTCCATCCACTACGTCCCTAGATCTTGAGCTCTTGAAATTACATTTAGTAAATGATAAACTGTAGGAGGATTTGAAGAAAGCTGAAATAGAAGCTGCTAATGCAGAAATGGCTAGGAAGATTTCTCTCCTTAAAATGTCCACACCAACTCTAGAAGCTTCAAGCTCTAGACATAATAGTAGTGAGTCACATAAAAAGAAGTCTGAAGGACATACTCCTAGTGGAGGTGGTGGGGGAGATCAAGGTGGTGGAGTTGGAGGAAATAATAAGAACAAGAATTCCTATTTTGAAGATGATGAGGGAAAAAGGAAAGGTGCTAGTAACAATGGAGATGGAAGAGGAAGGGACAATAATCGATTTTACAACC
Source organism: Sequoia sempervirens (assembly GCA_007258455.2). Taxonomy (NCBI): domain Eukaryota; kingdom Viridiplantae; phylum Streptophyta; class Pinopsida; order Cupressales; family Cupressaceae; genus Sequoia; species Sequoia sempervirens. The sequence continues at coordinate 207,324,611 of VDFB02281492.1, forward strand.
AAAAGGATGATGAGTCTAGAAATCTCATAGGGATAGAAACAATAGAATACCATTGCAAGTAGATAAATACCAACAATTGTGTTTCATTGGAATACTTGGTTACCCTAACCCTTTCCCTAAAGATTTCAGACCTGCTTTAGTCAGATTCTTTGGTAATAATGCCTTGAGTGGTGAAGGCCATCTCAAAAAAATTTCCAATGTTATGGATGACTTTGAGGTAGAGGTATAGGATGTCATGATGAAATTGTTTATGTAGTCTCTCATTGAAGATGCTCGAGAGTGGTATAGGAGTTTTCCTACTGAGAGTATTGGCTCTTGGGAGGAATTCAAAAGGATATTTAGAGAGAAATAAGGTGACAAGACTGATTCAAGTTTTTTGTTGAATCAATTTAATAACATTGCTAAAGGTCTTAATGAGTCCATGGTTGAGTTCAATACAAGGTTCCAAAAGTCTCAGAATAGGTTGCCTCCTCATTTACAATTGAATGACAATGTGTGCTTGGTAAATTACTGCAATGCTTTTGATACAAAAATGAGTTATTTCTTACTAGATAAGAATCCTCAAACATTGAGGGAAACTTACAAGATGAGGAAGCATATTGAGAATATCAATAGAGCAATGGGAAAAGTTAGCAGAAGAGATGATGCAAAACTCTTCAGAAATCCAAAAAAGGAGGATAAAAGTTTAGGTGCTAAAGGGGGCACTCTGGAGGATAAGATTGACAATTTTATGAAAACTATAAATGAAAAAAATATAAATAAAGAAAAGGTTCAACCAAAGAATTATCAAAGGAATGAAAGACCTCCTTGGTTACATGATCACCCATATAATACCAATTGGTATAATGGGAAGCCTGTTCCTAATAACCAAAGAAGTGCCCAGAATAAGGTTCCTCTAGATCCTCTACAAAAGAATTTAGGAAATTTTGTTGAAGACACCCCTTGGTGCATTGTTTTCCAAATGCCACATTATCCTCAACAATGTGCAATTACATAGATGGTTGAAGTGGAAGAAGATATACCTGAATACTGTGATCAACAAAATGGGGAGGATATTGATGTACTCATGGTTATGGGTGATTCTAATTTTGCTGATAGTGAATGCTCATTTGATATGGAGTCCCATGAAATGGACATAGATGATCAAAGGAAAATTGCTAGTACATATTATCAACAAGTTCTCTCTTCAATGAGGATGTTGATAGTGATACTAAGGTATATAATTTGGAAGTAATTGAAGATGGTGTGTCCCTAAGAAGGCCCTCCGATGAAGAGATTGCAAGATATACTATGGCCTTGGCTACCCAATCTAGAAGTTCATATCATCTAAGGAATAGAATAGTCGGTGGTGAACAAGGTAGTCTGGTTGTTCTTTTTATTAAGGAGCCGAATGCCAAAAGTAAAGAACATAAGATTGATGAAAAAATAGAAATGTTAGGGAATCTAATCTTAGTTCTTCCACAACCAATAATTTTCAGATGAGAATCATCACCCAATTACACTTTCCCACCATCATATTCTTCATATTTTGAGAACCCACCCCTATGAGAGGTCATGAAAAAAGAAGCACTCGAGTCTATCAACCACACATCTTCATATGAATGTGTTGTCAAGGCTATGAAAAAAGTATGTGCATCATCGTGAGAGGATTTTTCAAAGTCAAAATTAGAAAAAATATTTTTACCTTTCCTTTTATTCTACTCCTTGTACTCTTTATAGATATGACCGATTTTTTCTTAATTCCAATATTTCACCTTGGAATTTCTAAGAGACTTAGATCTCCTTGGAGACATAGTTTTAGAAATCTTATCCTTTTTCTTTCCTTTCTCTTTTGATCTTATGCATATGGAAACATCTCTCTTGGCCATCTCAAAACATTTTCTCTATATTTCCTTAGATAACAACAATGTAACCACCTCATCCATATTGAACTTGATAGTACTACTTCCAACAACCACCACTAAGTGATCACATGAGTCCAGAAAAGAACATAACAAAAGAATGTAATGATCCTCATGTTTAATATTATCACCAGCTGACCCGAATTATATAACAAGCATATTAAATGCATTCATGTGATCAGCAATGGATCCTTGATCTTCCTCCATCTTCCATCTTCAAATGATAAAGTTTCCTTCAAAGGAATAACTTGTTTAACAGGGATTTATCCTGATAACCATGTCCAAGTTTCTTCCAAAGATATTTTCCACTCTTCTCTTCACAAATATTTAGGAGCACTGAATTTTCCAAGCTAGGTCTTATCAAATGCTTGGATTTCTAACCCATCAAATCTCAATCTTCTTGAGACATTCTTTTTGGTTTTCTATCTTTTTCCTACAATAAGTTTACTAAATTTTCCTCTGCAAAACTCCCATTGAAAATAGATTAGCAAAAAATACCAAGCTTCAACCCACCAATGGAATCAAGGCTGGCCAAGCTCTGATACCAATTGAAAGGAATTCAAAGATGTGGAAACAACTCCCTATGCCAATCTAACTCGGAGAGGGTTGTAAAACAATTCAAACCTTTTAACTATTGAAACAATAAAAAGATCACACATATAAATTTAATTAAGGAATTAAACAATGAAAGCATAACACATGGATTTTATGTGGGAAAACCCTTTCAGTAAAAATCCACTCCAAACACCCAACTCAATTATATTATTTAGTAAATATGCATTACAATATAATAACAAAGCTTATGCTCTTCAGGTGTTCTCAACACTATATTCTAAATCTAGAATAATTATAGCATCATAACAATAGATCATGAAATAATTAGCCAATCATATAAAATAAGCTAACACAATAATTATATATAGATGAACAAGGTAGGAAACCAAAAAAAAATCTTTTATATTTTGCAAATCTAATATCTACAAAATCTCAAAAATCACGAGCTTTAAAATCAATCTACTAAACCAAAAAAACCTTATCCTCATCTTGGACACCCATATCCAAGAAAAATATCTTATCCATATGTTGATTGGATATCTTATCCATATCTTGGACACCTAAAGTAGATAAAGGTAAAAGTTATTTTATTCTTCTTTAGTTTTGATATAGAAACTGCTAATTGAGACTCACAAGTCAACATAGGAAGTTGCCAAAATAGTATTTTACCAATATCAAAACATGTTACATCATCCTCCTACAAAATAGAACCTCCTAGAGTGGGCACCAACTTCCTAAAATAGGGACCATCTTGCCATATGTCAACACCTTCCATGTAGGATGTCATCTCATTAATAGGACCCACAAAGTGAATGCAACTTAGAAAGTTTAAAATACAATAAAATAAATTAATATGCACCTAATAATCAATTAATTAATGATAGAACTCAAAGGTTGAGACACGTTAATCCCAACACACGTTCCTTCCTATGATGTCATGACATCTTTTTATGTTATGGCCTTGATACCATCCCTACACATGTTCCTTCCTATGGTGTCACTTTATTATCATCATTTTAGTTCCATTCTTTCTTATTTTCCAATTAATACAATTTCTACATGATATGGTATTGATACCTTCTCTACAACTGTTGCACCCTCATAATTGACATAGAATTTGGTCATCGTTCCTTTTAGGGTTGTACCTTTTCCTATCATCCCTCATCCTACCTATACTTTTTTAGGCTTATGGTTAGAAATGTTTGTGTATTTTAAAAAAATAAATATGAAAATATGTGATTTTAATCAACCATTGAGGAATTTATGAGCCATTCTTTAATTAGGTTTCTTCTTTTGTTCTTAGAGGTCGACATCGACAAAATGGTTTTTCAAGCTACTTCTAGATGGGTGGAAATTGGAAAATTTCCCACTCATTGTGGTATTTTGTTCTTTATACATTAAAATCAGTAGGGAAGTTCTAAAGATTAAAAGAAATTAATAAATAATTATTACATTTGAATCTTATGTATTTAATCTTAAATTATATAAATATTTTCTTGGAATCTTTATTCTAATTTGAAATTATTTTGAAGTCTTATATTGTGTATTTGGAATGGTTAATTTTTTTGTTTATTTTTCAAAAAGGATCCATGTGTGTTTTTAAATATTAATTTTGGATTGTAACACAATCAAGTCTTACCACTTTGAGGTCATAAATAAAAGTCAAGAAAGTGGATCAAATCACGTCTTTCTTTATCAAAAGCTAATTTTCTCCTTTACTTTTGAAAACTTGTGTATTTTCATACTAAACCTAATAAAGTGTATTGGTGTTCCACTCTTATTCATAATTCTACTTCTATTGATTATGAATTTGTTTAAGTAAAGAGTGGACTAAATTTTTTAGAACTCCTCTCTACCTCTTCTATTTGTAGTTGAGTGCAGGTCTAAGAAGGTTATGGAAACTACATTGCTAATAATTTTATTTTTAATAATGGATTTGACGATTGTATGAATCTTTTTTCTTTTATTAATTTCTCAAAAGTGAACCAAGTTTATAATATCTCTCTAATATCTATTCAGGAAAGTAGGCCAATTCTTAAAAATGCTAATACTAAAGGACTAAAGTTTGAGATCCTTATATTATATCATATGTTTGTAGATCATAATTATAGCAAGACTAAGCAAGCAAATTTTAATTGGTGATTTGGTACCAAATTTGATACTATTTTCATGTATAGAGAATTACATTTTTTTACAAATATTTTTAATTTATAAAAATAATATTAGATCATTATGCTATTTAATTGATTTGGGTCCATTATTGTAAAATTATAAATGTAACTTTTAATTTAGATTTAGTCATTCATCATTTAAATTTAAATTTTGTTTAAATTATGGTTCAGTTTCTTTCCACTATATTAATTTATTCATGAATTCTATGACATTGCTCCTAAAATTATATCTAATTTAGGACAAAGTGTGATGTAACTACCAATAAAAATATAAGCAATTGAGGATAGAGGATGGTGTGATCATTCTATCTTATGATCTTGCTTATTTTTTATATTTCAAGCCTATTTCAAATGTTGGTCCCTCGTTTATTATGTTCTTTGCATTGTTTATAGTAGGACTTGATCTTTCATACAAGTGTGATCTTCCTTCACTACTTACCCTTGATTTTCTTTATTTTAAGATTTCAGTTTTTATTGTCATTCTATTTTTAAATTTGAGGCATTCTAATATCTAAATTTTATATCATCTATTTAAATCTATTCCATTAGGATTTGTGTGTTCAAGTTTATGCCAAAGTCTCACTATTCTCCTAATCTCTCATATAGAAGAAATCTTTGCCTCAACTCTCATATGACTTCACTTTCAACTATAAAGGAAATTTTAATGATTCTATGAATAATAATCATAACAATATGAATGATTTCAAATCCAAGGTTAAACAGTGAAAAAAGATAATAGAAAAACAGAAAAGTAATAAGATAATGATTCAAAAGAATTATTCAGCATTTCTTAGAAACAAGGGTCTCCTTTTTATTTCACATATCTTTAAAGTTTTCATGATTTCTATAGAACAATAACATGAGCAATGAGATCTTCAAAAACCTAAAGTTGTTAACTAATGTTGTTGATTGATACTTCATGAATTTTTCTAATCAAAATTTATTGTTTGTCATCTTGGACGCTAATGACCACTTCAATAGGTGATACATCATTGGGTGCTAATTTATATAAAACTTAAGAAAAATATGTAACTATCATAACATGTGAGGCTTGTCGCCATTTCTTAATATGTTAAATGCAATCTAAATAAACAATTGTTCATTCGACTTTGTTGTGTATAGATCGCCCCTTATTATAGTTTTCTGAATTTAAAGGATAGCGTAGCCAGTATTCTTCCTCTTTCTTTTCCCTCTGTCGGATAATTCTCTTAATCTGCAACTCAAGTTCTGGGAGGCGATCATAATCAATCATGAGACATCGTTGTTGGGGAAACTGGTTATAGAGATACTTATAAGCCCTTACGAGGCTATACACACCTTCAAAAGTATACTCATTCATATTATAGTCGAAAGCACCGTTGTTATAGTTGAAGGAACATTCTGTTAATCTGGAAAGCATCTTGCTCATCCAAGAAACAACAATAAGTGGGTCGTCACAAGGGCAGTTGCAAAGCTTGAAGAAGTCAGAAAGGGTTATGCATGGCATCAAATCTTTGAGTGCTATTCGATTGGCCAAATTCAGGAATTCACTTGGAAATGTCCTGAAGCGAAACAGTACTTTGCCAGAATGTTCGCCATAGCCATTCATAAGTACACCTTTCCCAATCGTCTCAATATAACGAACAAAAGTCCAATTTTGAAATTCCCCCAGTTTTCTCCAACGATGGCCGAGGATGGGCAGTATTTTTGGATCCAAGTCTAAAACAGCAAGCTTGATGGATTCAATGGGAGCTTCAAGACATTTCTTTAAGTATTCCAGGCTCTCAGCATTTGTAGCTGTACAATACCCATTTTCACTGCCTCGACCGGCTCTTCCAGCAATCTGTTTAATTAACTCAATCTTAATAGAGCTTCCCTCATATTTTTCTGTCTCTGTGAAAATCACTCGTCTTATTGGAAGATCAAAGCCCATTGCAATGACATCCGTGGCTAGCAGCACGCTTTTATGAGTTTCAGAATCTTTCAGGAATTTTTCAGCTGCTTCAATTATAAGTTCTGGCGGAAGGCTGGCGTATAACAGGGTACATTTTAAGTCAGGCTGCTGGCGCAAAATTGTCCTTTTGATTTCTTTCAGTTTACGCAATGAAAATCCAACAAAGCAGTCCCCTGATTCAATCTCACTTTCCCCGAGAACCAGTGGCTCTTCTTCCACAATCAATCGGCTTCTCCTATGGTGTTCCATCATTGTTAGTCTGTCCCCTGTTAATTCACAGAGATCTTTGATGAGTTCCAACACGCTGCTGTCTCCACACAAGTGGATTTCTTCAGCATTTAGCCCTAAAAATGCCCGGGTCCAGGCCCAGCCTCTGACCTCATCTCCAATCATTTGAATCTCATCTATCACACCCACATCCCACTTTTTACTCAGATCCACCAATTCCACAGTGTAAGAACATTTTACAGAGCCTGAATGGTGTTTAAAATCCTCTCCTGTTTGAAGGTTACAAAGAATTCCTTCCTTATTCACATCTTGGTAAACTTGCATTGCAAGCAGGGGGAGTGGGGCACAATAAATTGCAGATTTTCCTTCTCCCTTGAAGCTTTTCAAAGCCTCAAAAGTTCTCCCACTATTTGTTGGGCCAAAATGAAAAGTTATTATACGTCTGAAATCTGTGCTTTGCCTTGGATAGCACTGCAGAGGACTGCGCAACTTCAACAGCCTTTTGGCCTCCTTGTGTACTCTCTCACAGTCCATATACTTTACGAACAAACGTTGAAAGAAAATACAATCATCTATCTCATAATGCTGATCTCTCTTATGATACCTGAAGTATACAATCATATCCATTAAGGGTGGAGGACAGTAATTTTTCAAGAAACTGATGTAATCTAAACGAATCCGTTCGGTGAAGTAATCTGGTTGAGGGTACTCCAGCTCCTTAGTCATCAATCTGTGTGTGTATCTATCTTCCAATGACTTCTTGAAAGGCATATGGAACTTCTTCATGTCTTCCAAAATCCTTTTTAATTCCTTCTTAGCTTTTTTCCAGCAGTTAAATTTGGGATCTGTTATTACCTCCTCAATAGACAAGCCCTCAGAACATTCAGTACAGGGAGTATCAAGAGGCTCAGGCTTACCACACTTGGAACACAGCATTGTTAAGGTGGTTTTGAGGTTGCCATATCTATCGTAGATATCCAGCAACGCATTCCAAATATCTTGACTGTACCATTCAATCTCCTTCTCGCTAGGAGGATTGCAATGCCAATGATTCTGCGCCATCTCCAATATAATCTCTCAGGCTTTTCTTAGTTTTTCTCATATCCTGTATCATATATTCTATTATATATTGTTTTCTCTTGGGTGTATTCTCAAGAGGCACATTTAAAAATGACTATCATCCCCTTTCAAGAGGACAGGCCATCCTTATGTGTTAATACGTTTACTACTAACGAGAGAACAATTGAAAGTATTTAGTTTTGAAGTACATGTAAATTAAAGAAGTGTTTAATAATAATGAAAAATTAAGAGTCATTAAAAACAATTTTTCGTTGTTTAAAAAAAGTTATTTTTATATATTAAAATGTTTAATGTATTTATAATGTATTTGTCTAAAAATTTTAGTTAGTGCTAATCATAGAAAAGTATTTAGATTCTAAATATATGATAAATAAAATTAAATAAATTAAAAAGTGTTTAATAAAAATGATGAATTAAAAATTGTTAAATTTTTTTTTTTTTTATTTATTCAAGAAAAAAAATCATGTTTTTGTTTTAATATGACAATATACATATGATATATTTATATGAAAGAATTAAAATTATTTAACCTTTAATTATATGATAAACAAAATTAAATAAATGTTTAGTAATAATAAAAATTAAAAATTAAGAGTAATACTTTTCAAAGTAAATTAATTATATCTATTTTATAATTAAAAATATAATGTTAAAATTAAATATTAAATATTTAATTATCTTAATTAAAATTAGATTTTTTTTCTAATTTAATAGTTAAAAAAGGTAGACTGATACTTTTATTAATTTCTCCACAAACCAATTTTAAGTTTAGAAATGTTGAATTTAAGACCATAGGCCCTATTCATGTAGTAGACCTAAGCTTTATATCTACTAAGTTGTAAGTAATGGATTACATTCTAGGTTAAATTTATTTCATGCATGTGTGTTGATGGACTTATTTAAATGTGACCAAGCAAGACTTTCAAGTTTTAATATCTATTTGAGTTTGATTGTGCCTAGTGGAGTCCATGTGGAGAAAACTTTGAATTCTATATAGGCCATATTTTTTAATTCCTATCATGTTTGATAATATTTTTTTGGATTTTAGGAATTTTGTGAACCCATTATTTTTTTAAATCTTGGTTGAGTAATAGATTTACATTTAGATGGAATCAATATTTTAAGCTTGGAATTATTTGTAAGAGGATATAATACATGAGGTGTGTGATTTTGATGGAGGAAAAAAATGTTAAAGGTGGTTACAAAACTACAAACAAGAGTCAAATGCTTCAAAATTGGCAAGGGTTGTAAGGATGAGGGTGTTGGATTATGCCTTAATATAGACAATTCTATATTTGTTGTTGGCCTTTGAGATTTTTTTAACACCACTCTCATAGCTAATCTAAGACTAAATCGTATCTAGGTGTTATTGAAAGAATAGGATTTTATCCCATGTACATTATTTTGGCCATGAGTTTACTCATGCATATAATGATTTATAGAATCACATATTGACATGGTCGCATGTGCCCTAGTTATTTGTCATTCTTGTGTGTTGATGGATTGAAAATTCTTATTTAAATGTGATTAAACAAGACTTTCAAGTTTTGTTATCTATTTGATTTTGATTATAACTAGTGGGGCCTATGCTTAAATCAAACATCATTTGTTATTAGATTTACATCTATATGTAGACACCTAAAATGTGACCTTACCCATCCACACCTCATTTTAGCCTATCCTAACCCATTAATCAATTAAATAATATTTATTTATTTAATTGATTTCCCCTATCCACCACCTTTAATTAAATAAATCCATATTTATTTAATTAAAGCTAACCTTTATCCTTATTCCTCTAAAACCCCTAACCTTTTCTTAGGTTAATTAATCCTTGATTAATTAATTTATCCCCATCCTAAACCTCATTATCCCATTCTCCAACTTTTGACTCCACCCAAGTTAATAAACCCTTGGTTTATTAACTCAACCTATCCCCATTAATCAATTAATCCTTGAATAATTGTTCTTAATCTCATTCCTAATCATCAAATTATGATTATTTCCTAATTTTAAATTCCTACATCTCATCTACCCCCACTAACCTCTTACACAAGACACCCTATGAGCCACCCTACCTCTTACACAAATTTAATGCCTATCTTCCCAATGTGTGCTCACACATGTGTGAGCACACCTCCCCATTTCACCCCTTTCCATCTTGTGACACTTGTCACAAGGCTAATCAATCCTCATCCTTGATCCAAACCTCACCTTCTCAATCAATCTCAACCCTCCATTAGCCATTCAATCTTAGTCATTGATTCCTCTCACCAAAATTCTATATAATGAGGCCTTGGCTCTCATTTCTCATAACACACATTCATCCCATCCTTATACAGCTAAAATCTCCATCAAATACATCATCATGCTAAAACTGTGATCAACCACATCCCTTATCAACATTGGAGCAAATCTACAAGAATGGGTGCTTCTTGTGAGCTCAATCCATGAAGAGGAAGGAGCAATGAAGATATAAAATCTTTTGTGTTTATTTCCTTATGCATTTCTATCATTAACCTTCTTACTCATCTTTACCTTCTTCACTATAATTTCATCAATATTTCAAGCTTGAACTTCTTTATTTTGCAGGTATTCATTTATGTATTGAGTGAGGATAATATGTTGTTGAAACATGAAATCTAGGAATGGATGTTAGGAGTTTCCATTTACAATTTACTATTGGTTGTAAATATGGATGTACCACAATTTTTTAAAGGTGATGAGGATGATGGACCCAACTATGAAAATTTTATAACTAATTACCTTTGTTCATAGGTAATTAGGAATAAGAGGTGTCATATGTTTTGGACATAGGTGATGTGTTTCTCTTTATTTGATTGAAGTGAAAGTGTAGCTTCTAAGAATAAATATTATTTATTTGGATGGTCATGTGACTAAATACCTTAGTATCTTGAAAATGTATAAACTATTTTTCCAACCGAGTCACCATTTGTTATGTCCTACATACCCATCCACATTTCCCCTTTGGTTCAAAATGGGTCCCCTCTTCACTTTTTCTCTTTTTGTCATTTCTACCTTGTTTTGATTTCCCTTGTTGTTTTGGATATGTTTGTGTCTCAGGGGTTTCTTCTTTCTTTTCCCCTTTTCCATTTTCTTGGTTTTTTTTGGTCCTAGGAGTACTTGCTCTTTTGAGACCTCTTTGCTTTGTTTTCTGCCTAGCAGGTTTTGCATCCCAAAATGAACTTTGGGCCTTTCTAAGAAAGGTATAGGTATAATTTGGTTTCCTAACCCCACATTCTTTGTGCCTCATCGAGATTCAGGTCTTGAGTTGGACCTTGGACCTTTTCTTAAAGGGCCCAAGTTTGATTCCATCTCCCAGCCCTATCTTATTTTGTTGGCAGGATCATAAGTCGAGTTCAAAATTAGACACTTTGTCTTTGGTTCAAGTCTATTTTTCACTCCTGACCCCACATTGTTTCTCTTGTTTGGCCTACATTGATCTATTTGGGAGTGGAAGTCTCGACCGAACTCTCTACTTTTGGTCATGATCCTTGTGTCTGTCCTAACCCCAAACTTCCACCCACCTACTACATTAATGGAGGTATGGTTCACACAAATGGGGCTAGTTTAAAATCAGATTTCCAACTTGAATTTGGTCATAATTACATTTGGTGATTGATAAATTGAGTTGTGAAGAGCTATGTGTGCATTTTGAGTGTTTGGAGTGTCTAGTTAATCATTGTGCTTTCAAATTTATTTCTTAGACTGCATGTTGAGGTAGGTTTTCTTCATTTTTGTTTCTTTTGTTCTTAATTTTGGTGTTTTCTTTGATTTTCATGTGTCCTTGTTTGTTTTTTTGTGTGTTTCACCCATTTGGGTTTGCACATTTTTCCCTCATTTGAGGGTTTAGCTTTTTTGGATAGTAGATTATCCCACCCATAGTTTTGTCAAAATCTTTGATCTCAACATGCTCTCATCCTTCAAGATCTTGAATTCCCAATCCTGATATTTGACCCTAACAAATTCTAAAAGACTTGTTTCTAAGTTGCATCTTTTGTCATCATGGGAAAATAAGTCTCAATGGGACATTCTATTCAATATTTTGGGTTCAATATGTGTTCTTGATCACAATATCAAAGCATGTTTTTAAAGTTTTGTTGATCATCCTCATAGGATTTGTGATCCTGAACATCCTATTTATTAATATATTGGGTCTGAAGTCCATCCTCGAACCTAATCTCTGAATAGTGTAAACGTTGCTAAGTTAACCGATTTTAAGAACCATTTTGGGTCCTTGTGCGATCTAGATTCCTTGGGAGACATTTTACCTTTTGTTCCTAATTTTTCATCCCATCACACCCTTGAATTTTGATGAGTAATGAATACTTTATATTGTTCTATTCATGTTGGGGAAAGGTGTCTCAACCTTGCAATTACATAAGGTACTATTGATAAGTAAGCAATACGGGTGGTGTGAGGGGTTCCCCTCCACCATGAGGGGTCTAGGGGGATCATCCCCTCAACAGGGGTTCCAAGGGCCACACGCCTTGGTAAGGGCTTGAGGGTAGTGCCCCCAAAAGATAAAATTTATTTATATTTTATTATTGTAAATATGGACAATTCATCATTAGGCCTCAAATCTGATGATCAATATTTTGTTGGCTTGACTTTCCCTAGAAGGAAACCCTATTTTATGAGGGAGTTGTATTACAAATGTGTATTGTGATGTATTCTAAGAATTTGATAGCGGTTGTGTTGCCTCCAGATCTCTAGTTGGTGATACTCCTATGAGAAGCTTTCTTTGCAAGTATATTGTAATCTTTGTGATTTTGAATAATATATTGGGTGGATTTTGGTGTTGAGGTTTTTTTCTCCTGAAAGGGATTTTCCCACATAAATCACTTTGTTGTGATATGCATGATATTTATTTTATTTATGTTTAAGTTTAAATAACTGTTGTAAAGATTTGTAAAATTTTGCATTATCCTCCTCTCAAGATTAGTGTAGTAATTTTTTCTGCTACCTTAGCTTCCTTACAAGTCCATCAAGCTTACACAAACCCAAAGGAACCTGTCACAAGGTCCATTTAGAACTCCATGTCTCAATTGGACCTAGATAAAAACATCACATGTCAAGCAGATTTTCCACACCCGCTTATCGATTGGTCCAATTAGGGATCCAAGTCCCAACTGAACCCCACTATGGTTGGTCTGTTTGGGTTTTCAAAAACAAAAATGGCATTCCTACACTTAAAACTTAAGTTTGGGTCCAAACTCTAATCTTGACCCCGACACCTATCTAGTTCCTAAGTCTTGTTAGAACTCTAAATCTCAAACAAACTTCATTACAAAGGTTTGTATCCCAAGTCCATTCCTGATCTTGACTCCTAATTGTTAAAGAAAGGAGTCTCATTAGGTCTTCAAGTCCCTATTGGAATTTTTACTAAAAAATGGTCCTGGATCCAAAATTGATCTCAATTCCCGCCAAAGGCTTGAAATTTCCTTGTTTAAAAGAGGTCCCTGTGAGGTTTGGAAACCCTCAAGACATAGTTGCAAATTCACTTTTAAGCCAAGTTTTAAGAAATTTTTTTACAAGGATTCTTACAAACTCTCAATTGCTTTCTCTCAGGTACCCTAAATGTCTGAATCAAGTGGTGAATCTAGTCTTGAGGATGCTCAAAGGGAACCCAAGTGTAAAAGGACCAAAGTAGACAATATTCCATTAATGATGAAGTATAAGTTTTAGCGAGTCCTACTTACCTCAAAATTTACATTCAAATTGATGAAGATCACTGATATGGAGCTGGGAAACATGGATATGGAAACTTTCAAAAAGGACACCTTCTCAGAAGATGCCACCCCAAGGGAAAATAAGATAGCCAGCTCGGGACTAGCTCATGTAGCATCATTCTTGGTAGTAGTACAATTCCCTAAGTTCATCTTGGCAATTGCAATAATATATAACCCAATAGAATGAAAGTTTTTGGATTCATGGGGAAATGAAATCATTGACATGTCTCCAACTATGATCGGGATGGTTTTTGACTTGCCTCCATATGCAAAGTTGAACACCATAATAGAAGTTGAGTCACTTGTTAAATACGAAAAGGATGTTAGCAGGAACCTAAGGTTTATGAAAAAGAAGTGGTTAAAAATAGAGAGGAAATCAATGGCCAAACTTTCATGAAGTTTAAGAGGCCTGGTTTCGAATAATAGATTGGAAACATCATCACTCTATTAGCAAGAGCCTTCAGAAAGGAGGAGTCCAACACATATGATAACTGGATGTTCCATCTTATGAATATGGTTCTAAAAGGAGAAGTATTCTTATATTGGGGACATATTGTATCTAATTCTATGCATGATCATATCACAAAGGTGAGAGACACTAAGCAATTTTGCATGTCTTCTTATGTAATATATTGTGTTGCTAGAATGGAAACTTCCTAGGATTGAGCACCACAAGAGTCAAGGAAGGACTTGAGGGGAAAATAAAATCTAGGAGTATTACACTCAACTAGAGCATAAAATAGTTGAAAGACATTTCAAGTGGGTGAATGATGCTTTCTTGTACCCCGTCATCAACCAACTCATAGAGGATGCAGGATTTAGATGAACAAAGGAAGTTGTGGCTTTGGTTGGTGAATGGGGGTAGTGTTTCCTCCAATTCCCAAAATCCACTTACATCAAGCTCTACAAGTAGGATAAAACCCCATTCCTACTACCTAGACATTGTAGTGACAAGTTGATCTTAATTGAGTTCTCCAAGAAAATGGTAGATATCAACCTAAATTTCTCAAGAAAACATAAGGTAGGGGATTTGAAGTTCCCTATTTTATTAGGATTTTATTCATGCCAATTTGTCATAGTTGCCAAAATAGCTACTAAAGAATTACAAGCATTAAACTTGAAGCAGTACTTGGAAGGGGTAACTTTGATCCCAATGGAAAAATGAATAGTCTTTATGCATACCTCTTCCTACACCATGATCCAAACATCGCCGACTTTTGGGTTGACTTGCAAGATGAGTTTGAAGTTTAGAAAAGTAGAGCTTTAATCAACTGGCAATTTCTCAAATGAGGGATTTCAATATTAAGGAAGACATTCCAAAGGGGTTGTCTAATGATGGTCAAACACTTGACCTATTCTATTATATTTAGAGGATTAGCACAAAAAAACTAGATCCCATAAATTGGATGGAGAAAGAGGATTGCTCCATCAATAAGATTTCTACAGGAGTGGTAGATAGGAGTATTTCATGGATAGAGATCCAAATAAAGAATTATAAGGGGAAGGGGGCTTTTTCCAGAAAATGTAAAGGAATAGACACTAAAGCTTCCTCAAGAGTACATGTACTAAAAAATATAGAAGGATGGAAAAGAAGACACCACCTCAGGAAACTGAGGAGGATGATCCCTATTGATCATAAAAGCTTATGCCTCTCCAAACAAACTTATGGGAAATTCAGTAGATGGGGGACTAATTACGCTCTACTGAATGACCTTTGAGATTTTTAAAGAAGCTAGTTCTTCATTTCTATTTGGGATTTAAAGGGAGAAGGAAATGAAAAAAATAAAACTATGGCGATGCATCGAAAGGTTTACAACATTTCAAAACCCTAATGTATTCTCAATTCTGATAGACTGAACACATAATGCTACAGATCCTTCAATGTTGAAAGGATAATGAAAACTAAGGCTTATACAAGAACAGATAAATCATTCAAATCCTTTCACGAGAAGCACCCATTAAGGTTCAATAGAAAATGGTATACCTAAAATTAGATATAATGCTTTGAACCTTTACAGGATTATTTTGCCCCAATAGCATAATGCAAGATCTAACACAATTTTAATAGGGAATGAAAGAGTATAAGAACATGGTCCAATCCACTATAGATTCAAGTTAGAAAACAAAAAAGCTAGAATTAACAAGAATCAATCATCAAAACTATATCTAAAAAGATGAAAAATGATAGAGCATGAGTATATGTGAAAAAAGAGTAAAATGTAAGATAAAGGCCACTTGGGAATAGTCTAATACATTCCTTCCTTCTATTACTTTGATCTGAGAAACAATACAAAATATGCTAAGGTTGAATAACCAATTCAAACATTTATCTTGAAAATTAAATATACAACTAATATAGGGCAACGAAAATTTCTATAAGAAATATTCCACTCCAAAGGGGAGGCTCAGAAATTCCCTTTTATAGGACAAGGGAAGCAAAAAAGTGTAGAGCACTTTCCATCACCTTAAACAAAAACCCTAATAGGTGGCAATAAAATGTTTCCCTAAGATCCTGACAAAAATTAGATGTTACAAAGATCTCGAGTAATAAAACTTGAGTTGCTTTGCTTAATAACTATGTAACAACTTGTTGCTTGCTAGAAACCTAAGAGCTATGAAATTTATCTTCCCTCTCAGAGGAAAAATGTAGCATCATGAAAACTCTGAATAAAAAAATATGATCTGATCTTCTATAAGCATCGACAGGAAATATAGAGTGGACACTAGCATCTATGATACTTGGAGAAGGCCAAAATGTCTAAACCTGGAAATACGCTTTGAATATGTCATTCCTAACACTGTAGGGTCTCACCTAAAAAAATTCAGGCTACGTGACTAGTGTAATGGCAGGATTATCTTGAAAACTTCCTTGAGCTACTGGTGAAAATGCCATGGAGCATCCACATGTCTCACTGTGCACCTAAAAGTGATACAATATTAAAAGTTGTGCAACCACTATGTGGCACATTTGTGCACTTTTGGCAAAAAGATACTCTGCGATCTTCGGGAAAGTGCACCAAATCAACCTGTAGTGAGGGCCAATAGTGAAGAACTTGAAGATAGAAAAAATAAGAAAATTTGTGAGGCTGAAAAGCTGAAGAAAATATATAAAAATAGTTAGAATGAAGGAAAGCTCTCTAGTCTTTGGCGACTCAGAAGGGGCACCTACGGAAGCACGAACCTATAAAAATAATAAACAACAAACAATAAAAAGAGACATGTGATCCTTAGAGGCTAAGGAACACAAAATGTAGATACTCCCAATCTATATTAGAAGGTAGAACCAGTGCATGCAACATCTCGAAAGCCTGATCTAAGTAGAGTATCTCTGTAAAAGAGACATCATCCAATCTTACTTGTGCAGTTGTAATTTGAAAGTAAAGTTGAGCCAGTGGGAGGGGTGTTTCTTTGATCTCTTCCACGCTAGGCGATGGGCTCAAGGCTTAGAGGGTAGACTAATCTTGTTGCTTTCCTTCTAATGCCTCCTTGATTTTCTCTTCAATTAATACTTCCCCATTGGGTGAGAATGGAGAAGGCAATCCCATCTGGATCAAACCTTCAAAATATTTCTCATACTGTTGACCTGGTCTATCAATGCAATCTGGAAATTTTTTACCCTTTGGGAAGCCTAGTTACAAATTATAAATTCCTTTACTTTCTTTAGAGCTACTCTTTTGACTGGGATCACAATGCTCACCAGAGTCTCTTCAATAGATTTATAGATCTTGATAACTAAGTTATTTGATTCCATAGACTAAGGAATTACTAAATGTAAGATCTGGTCAACTACTGGACCAATTTTTGCACTAAGCTCTTGTGTATCTACAATAAACCTTAGAGTAGGCCTTAGGGATGTCATCATGACCTTGATCTTTTCCCAATAGGAGAATTATATTTTTGTGGCATAAGGAGAAATTAGGCCCTTAATTCCATAGCTTTCTCTTGTTGAGCTTGAGACTCCTTTATCGTTATATCCTCCCTCAAATTGATTTATTGTTTTCAAAGCACCTAATAGTTTGAGGTGCAACCGTTCTAGTTCTTCACTGCAGGCTTGCAGACTAGACTTGAAGTTTTTCTTCTCCCATTTCTTTGTATCAGTTGTCATTTAGACTCTTTGGAATTATTCTTAGAACCATCTTTCTTGATGTTGAAGATCCTTCTCACCTTGCTCTTGAAGGCTTGAAACAACAGATAACTCCTACTTTACCTTTATAAGCTCTTCCATCCTTTTCTCAAGCTACTTTTTGACTGATTCTCTAACACTCTTTTGATCTGCAGCTTGGGATTGGGCATTGGCTGATTCCTTTTGAATCCCATTCCTCTCTTTCTTGAAATGTTTACATAGATGCTTTGCTTCGTTTGAAGCTTCAGACCATTTTCCTTGCATTTCCTGCAGCTCCTTTTGTAAATCTTCATACCCACGATCTCATTGTTCTGATATATCGAAGAGCTCCTTTTGTTTTCATTACAACTCCTATTTTGCTTCTTGCAAATTCTATTTTTAAACTCTCCCCCTCCTTTCAGTTGACTTGAATCTAGAGTGACATGTTTTCTATTTTAGCTAAAAGCCAATATTTATTCATTTTCACAATATGAAGTGACATAGCTGCTTCATTTTGTTGTTTTTGTGCCTACCTCAAACAAGTGATCCATATTTATTTTGCTCTAATCTCTACTTGGTGTATTTCAACTATGGCCTTTACATTCACTAACTCCACCTCTCACTTTTTAAGTTTTCTCTCCAACCTTAGGTAGTTGGTGGATACTAGTATCTATGTAGCCGTCATGAGACCAATCTTGTCATGAGGAAGTTCCTCACTTAGATTAAGGCCTATAGTTTATATTTCATAATCTTCGTATTACATTTCCCCCTCTGGCTTGGAGGTCTAAGGCTTCATAGCTGAAATCATCAAAGACTCCTGCTTTTCATCAAACCATGCTTCTAACTTCAAGGTTGCTAGAGCTAATGCAAAATTTGCTAATTGCTTTTGCTTCCTTTCTTTGCGAGCTAGCTTGTATAAATCTACCTGAGTCTGTAGATCTTGAGGGGACTTGATACTCTATGTAGCAATAGGGACACTAATATGGAGGCCATAATGAATTGAGCGAAGAGTATTATCAACCAGTTGACCCTGGAGAGAATTTATTGAGAAGCATGAAGCTATTGGCCAAAAAGGCAGGATGCCTCGCTAATATTGTGAGGAGTGCAGAGTGCTCATCGGGGTGAGGGGAGTAGTAGTCGAGAAAAGGGATATATGCCTAGAAGTGGGAAAAGGTGATGAGACTTGCAACATAGGTTGCTCTGGTGTCGAAACCTAGGCTTTTGACATGGAAATTAAAATTTCAACCATAGATGCAATAGAAGATGCACGCTCTATACATGATACTTCTAAAGGAGAATCAACAATAGACATGGTAGGAAGTGTAGAAAATATGGGCGGGTAAGTAGTGACAAGTAAAACAACTTTGGTTTGGGACAGAAAGGTTGGAGAAACCAAAAAATTAGGAGAAAGAATGGCGAGTGAAAAAGTTACCTATGCCATGGGAGCGGTGGGTGTTTGTAGGATATAAATTACCTCATCATTGTCCTTTTCCGAAGGTCCCTACTTGCTTGATCCTTGGGTTCTTCTCTTCTCTATGAGAGGCTCATTTGTTGCAATAGACCCCTAGACTACAAAGTTCAATGAACCTTGAGCTCCTTGAAATTTCAAAGCCTTTTTTGTAGATCATCGTGTATGTGTTTCTCTTGTTGATATACGAGTAGATGAGGATGGTCACTACTCTTGAACTAGCGGTGATTCTTTCTCTTTTTTCTTTTCTATCTCGATCCACAAAGGTGGTGAGTCAAATTTTTTATCAAAACCAGACCCGACCTCCCCATCATAAATCTCCTCAAAAGTTTCATCTATGGAGATTACAACATGCAAGGCACTTATCTATTTGATTTTTTTTTTATATCTCCTGCAATTAGCTATTGTCCTTTCATACCACCTCTTTTTCTTTAATTGTTTCTTATGGTCTTGTCCATTAGTATGTCTGGCTTAAAATCTTTCAATATTTGATAGAAAGAGAGTGGTGGGGATTGTATGAATGGCTGGAGGACCGAATCAACATGCACGTCCTCTATGTCTTTCTCTAGATTTCGCTTTGCCTCCCAATATGGTTGTGGCTCATGTTTCATGGGTAGGTACCCATTTAGATTATACTTCCATGTATTATAGATGAGACCAAGGCCAAGATAGGCCAACTTGTTGGTCACTTCTTTCCTTGCCTCTCTCTTCATGAGAACTACCTTACAATTACCAAAAGTGATAGGATATTTAAAAAGCATCACCTTCTTTTTTCGAGTGCCATAGGTGTCATCTGTGATAAAAAAAATTACCGATACATTTCTAGGGAAAGTGTTTTGCTTGTTATGCACCTAGGTAGTCTAAAAGAATATCCTATTAATTCATCCAGCCTAATGAAATTAATATCTATCCCACTAAAATAATCAAACCAAGGCTTATATTCCATCATCTAGGCTAGATGTTCATGAGAGAATCTAATGAGAATAGGTTTTTGAGACAAATATTGGAGAGCAGGGTTTAGGAAGAAGTTGGAAAATTTGCATAATAATCCTATGTGCTTGAAAGCACATGAGTCTATATTGAGACTGGTTTGACTAACCTTGCTACATTCCTAATTTTTAGCACCATAAGCTTCCCAAACAACCTAGGTTTTTGATGTAAAACTAAATGCACAAGAAAAGAAGAATACCTAAACTTGGAGGAATGGATATATTTTCTTAGCTTCCCCAACATCCTTTCTACAATTATCTCGGTGAAATCATACCGAAAATCCCCATCTACCTCTTAAGCCTGATAGATAAACCCATATGATATTCATGAACATCATTATCATAATCTAAGCCATAAATAAAGGCTAGCATTGAGAAGACGTCTTGCAGATCATCATTGAATTCAATGCATGCCACAAGGAAAATGAGCATCACGTCATTCTCCTCTTGGTGTGTCTCCAGGTTGTAAAAGTTCAATTGGTCTCTCCTTGAGGCCTACTATTGCTCCATCACCCTTCTAGAGAAGTTTTTTGCCAATATGTCAGAGGGGATACACAATATATCTCTGATAGCTTCTACACTAATGGTAATTCTCAAATTTTCATTGTTGATGACCTCAGTACTTTTGTCAAGCTTTCTTGCACAAATATCCACAAGTTTAGGGCATATGTGTGTTTGGGGCATGATATATTGGGGAAAATCGTAATGCCAAAGTCAAACTCCAAGAGATTATACATTTACAGTTTTCAACCTGGCGGCTCTCCTCTTGAAGTCTCTTTCTCGTAGGCTCTTAGGGTTCGAGTGCAACCATGGGTCATAGATGATATCTATGAAATCTGTAGACACTAAAAATTGGTCTAAGCCTGTGACTTCAATTTCTTCATAATTTATACCTTCATTGTCATAATTAAATAATGTTAATTATTTAATTATTTTCTAAAGTCCTTTCTCATCTATTAATTAATTCATGTTAACATGTATTCCTCTATTCATTAAATAAATTTAATTATTAATTACATCACTAATTCACTTTATCCTCTTTCTGAAATTAAATAAATTCTTATTTAATTTATTCTTATCACACTTTTTACTATAATTAAATAAACACTTTAATTATTTAATTATTCTTTAAACCCTTTCTCCAGTCAATTAAATAAATCTTATTTATTTAATTAAATCCTCAAATTTTGAATGTGAATTAAATAATCATTTAATTCATAAAAAGATTTATTCCTGGCATATTCTTCTATATTTGGATAATCACTTAGTTATATAATTATTCATTACCGCTTAAGTCGAGATTTAATTAAATCAGCTAGTTATCTCCTGATTTAATATTTGATTATTTCTAACAAATGGAATCTCTGTTTTAATCAATCAGTTATCTTGTTTTATTCTTCTACGTGCACACATTTATTAATTAAATAACTTTAATTCATTAATTCATTCATTTGTGCATTTGAACATATCATTTCCTCCACGCTAATCCTCATCTTTACATGTGATCATTATTCTTCTAAGTTTCAAACACTTTCAACTAAAGATTAAATTATTATTTAATCTTAATTCCCACCTTTTATGTTTTATCACTCATGTCACTACTGACACTAATCTCAATGCATGTTGAATCTTTCAATCTTAATCATCCATCTATCTTTTAATTTTAGCCTATCATTCGAAAACCCTGATTTCTATAAATTGGCCTGACCTTCATCATTGTTACTCCTCCCAAAATCTTATGACTTTTGGAAGCAATCTATTATCCGAATCTTTGATGTTTTTCCAAATCACTATCATAGGCTATACTTGCATTGAGAAATCTGAGGGAAATTATAATCAAACGGTGAAATGGAGAAGGACAATCGAGGTTATGAATGGAATTGTGTAGATATTCGGTGAGATGGTTCTATTATTTATGCTTTTATCTCTCCATTGTTCTTTGTTGTTAGCTTAGTTTACATTAGAGTTTATTGCATGTTATTGCTTTGATATTTCTTGTTTTCATGTGTTACATTGGTGAACCCGACGTGAAGACACGCTCTTCGCAAAAATCCATAGAAATTTTATTCCATTTTGTACTTGTGTCATACGATCTGATGCATTTGATGCATAGAATGATGCAATTAACATTACGAGCTGCATATGACAAATAATACGACACATATGAGTATCTGAAATGCATCTATGGCATTATGCAATGCATCTGAATGGAAAAACCCGTGACGCATCTGGATGGTATAATTTTTGAGTCTGAATTCTGAATTTCAATTTTTTATTGTAGTTTTTGTTACGACTAATTTTGAATTTGTAATGCACTTTTTTTGAGGAGTTAGCATAGTATTTGTAGGATGTTACGTAGAAGACAAGTTTTTGAACCCTTTTTATAGAACGATCAATGAAGACAAATTTGAAACTACTGATGAATCATTTTGCAGAACGTGTGTCAAAGACTATTTTGAAACAAACTGTCTGAGTAGATTAGATAATTGTCATTTGGGCTTTAAAATAAACTATTGTCTATTGTGTTTGGTGCATTTGCATGATTTGTTAGATTACAACTCAATTCAGTAATAGAAGTATCCTCTCTCCTTGCGCATTCGTGTGATCCTGGGTGTAAGAGAAACTATTACTGACTCTAGAATTAGGCCTGTCTTGGTGGGAAAATGCACTCACCCCAAGACAACTCAAATGAGCAATGAAGGTTTTTAGCCAAGCTACTCTCGACTGGTATATAAATGTGAATCCTACTAGAAAGCTTAGGATTACAGGTGCAAATTTGTTATGCAGACGAGATCGTTGTATCTTGCCTCACACATAGCCACTTGAATGGATGCCCTTACTACGAGCCAATTATTTTTAGTTAACCAAAAACCTTTTATTTGTTGGTGCAAGAGGTCGGACCTTTGAAGCCATCTCACATTCATGTGGTTCTTAGTAGAGATAAAAAGTATGTCATGGGAGTTTCATGGGTACTGAAGCTTGGCTACCCCAGAGAAGTGAGTGTTGTGGAGAGGAGCTAGTGGGGTCAAGCTTCTAATCATCTACTCTGAATAAGTGCAGCTGGGGAAACCCAAGTGAGAACTCAACAGATATTGTCACATCCAGCCTTAGGATTTTACTTATATTCTGGAATTATACATGTTCATGTTCGTCAAGCTTGAAATACATTGTTTTCTAATTGTCTTTATTTTCCAAAACTTGATCATTGAACAAACTATCAAAACTGCAATTTACCAGAAAATCGCAACTGTTCACCAAAAAACTACAATTTCCAAACAAAGTCGCATTTGTTCACCAAAAAAATGCATCTATTAGCTTGATTCACATCTATTTTTTCAGTTAATTGCATTTGTCAAACTGAGTCCAACTTGTGATTTACTAGAAAATTGAGTTGCATTTGTTTACTAGTTAGCTGCATCTTTTACTAAGAGTCGCATATGCCAATTTTCAAACTGCATCTAATATCCTGAGTCACATATGTCAAGTTTGCTAACACCTTTGATACTGCAAAACCACATCTAAAACCCTCTATGACACATCTGATCTGGCGAGTCACATCTGCAGTCTGGAACGATTCATATGCCCTATCACAGACCTGAACCTTTGTTTACTAGCACACAGTCTAAGTCTGAAAATTGCATCTAACAAATCTTGAGTTGCATCTGCCTAATACAGAGTCGCATTTGCCTATCACAGATCCTAGTCATCAGTTTATCAGTGGACCACATCTGACATTAGGAATTGCAATTGCTAATTTTTGAGATGCATCCGTCATCCCGGAACTCATTTTCCTGATGACCAAAAAACCATAATTCATTGTCATAGACTAAAACCACACAGTCCTACCAGTCTTTGATTTATCCTTTTACAGTGATCCTTAGACAGAAACCATAAATTTTGCTCATACTTTGCACGATTGCATCATTTAGGTATCATTTAGTCATAGTGATAGGTATCTTACTTTCATCTTAGGAGTCTTTATTACCTTCAGATAGATCAAACTTTTAGGAAAATCATCATTTACAGATCTTAGAATAGGTCAACTTTCCATGCTTTGGATAAACCCTTGCTTCAACGAACATTGTCATTGAACCTAGTCATTTGTCATCATATCTTTTTTCCTACACGTGAGTCCTTCCAGCTCATCAGTCTAGTTTGGAATCTCACCTTATCTTTTGGTCCTAGTCCTACGAAGGTTCCTTGTCAAAACTAAATTGAAACCTAGGTTAAACTGTATGTGGTTGGTAACCTCTTTTAGAATCTTCCAAAATTGATTACCTCAGAATTTTACTTAGATTTTTACATACTTAGACACTATCATCCTAGGATAGCATCATTTTGGACATTCCTTATTTGCAAGAAAATACCAAAAAAAAATAGTTGAACATTCATTCCTTATGTCTAGAAACCCCAAAAACATAGACTAGATTCATACCATCCATAGACTTAGTTTTTGCATCACTTGCACTTTGAGCTTATCTTAGATGGTTGAAACCAAGTCTAAAGGGAAAGAAAGAGAACAAATGGATGACCAAAATGAATTCATCAATCCATTCTCAAACCCCTTTCAAGGGACATCCTCATCGAGACGTCACAAAACTTTGTTAGAAAAATTCATCACTAGAGACTCACAAGGACACATTGTAGTGGAAGACATAGATGTTGCTGCATAGGAACCTGAGTTTTCCTCCTTTGTAGATGACTACCTAGCAAATGATCCTTAATGATACTTAGCCAAATTGCTAGTAGAAGGTTCCAAGTTACCTCTTGGGTTTGACATCCATACCTTACAAACTGCATCTACCCAAGGGACAACCGCGACAACTACTAGTGCCACTATACAACAAGTGACTACTACTATACCATCTAGAGTACCTACATGGAGTTCCCTAATAGTACATACATATCCATTTGGTAAATATAGCATGACACAGGGTCTAAATTTCACTATAGGGGAATCATCGTCCAATCCCTTCAGTCCTCTTGTTGGGAACAAAAGGTCTAAACTGTCATCCCCTATACCAAGTGTCAATGTCACTAGTACCATTCCATAGACAATTGCTATACCGAGTGTTAACGTCACTGGTACCATACCAAAGATAGCAGTTATACCAAGTGTCAATGTCGCTAGTACTATACCACAGATTGAGGTCTCACAGATAGGAAACATACCCTCCTTTCAATATGGAAGCTGACCCATTCCTTCACAAAAAATCCCCATTCCTAATCAACCAACATCAATTCACAACCCATTCACACAAATTATGAATCAAAAAAATTTCTCATAGATTCCAAATCAAAATCCATTCACTCAAATTCCAAATCAAAACCCATTCATTAACATTTCAAATCAAAATCCACCTTACATACAAACACTTAACCAAAACCCATCACAAAACATTGGATTCCAAAACACGTACATAGACCCAAACAATCCAACTAACACATCATTAACTCAAGTTGACATCCTGGAGACACAAATGCAAGCTCCTGAAACATAGATGGATAACATGGTGGTGTCTAACAAAATAACTTTTTCAACAAAGGACTTATGCTCATTTCTCTTCGACAAGTCACTATACATGACACCTTTCCCACATGGGTATGTTATACCAAACTTATCCAAGTACAATGGAAAGCACAATCCAATTGAACACATAAAGGAATTTTCCACGATGTCCATAGATGTCACATACGACCCCATCTATCTTATGAGGCTATTTCCGAGAAGCCTTATTGGAATTGCACTATAATGGTTTTTGGGTGTCCAATATGGCATAAAATCATGGGGTGAGCTAGCTGAAATTTTTATCGAACACTTCTCCTTTAACATCGACAATGAGATCAACATAGAAACCTTGTGGCACACTACACAAGATGAAGGAGAAAAATTTATCACCTTCTTCCATAGATGGAGAAGTATATCCAGTCAATGTCCTATGGAAATACCTGAGAAACAGAAGGTCACTATATTCCAAGAAAACCTTAACTCAAAATTGAGAAGTGACTTGAGAGTACACTATTTTCCTTCATTTGTGGAAGTAGTGGAAAAGGGCCTCATACTAGAAAAAGGTTTCATAGACAAAGGTGAACTCAAGATACCCAACAAAAATCCAAATGTGCAGAACACCCCTAACGACATAAACAAGTTTTGGTCTCAGAACAAAAAACGTTACCATTGATGGGGTCATTGACACTAAAACCCTACAAGAAGGACCGGTCATCACACTTAGAGGACACAACCACTCTACCAACACACTCAACATCATCAATCAAACTCCCAGTACTACCCAAAACACCCAACGACCACAACAACAAAGAAGGTTTCCAAAACATGAGTTCACTCCCCTAGGAGAACCCATCGAATTATTCTTCAAACAACTATTGCAACACAACCTCATACAGCTTGAAGATCCAAGACAATATGATCCAAGGAAATTTAAACCATTTTGGTGGGATGACAATGCCTTTTATGATTTCCATAGAACTAAGGGACATAGCCTACAAAATTGTCGATAATCAAAAAACATCATACAAGATTTTTTCGAGAACAAAACTATTGAAGTTGGTGGACATAAATAGGAATCTTCAAATACTAATCACAAGGTCTTTTATGATCCACTACATGACCATGGGAAAGGAAAATCCCCCAGTTCAGGAAAAAAGACCAATATTTCAGCCAACTATGCTAATGTCCAGCATAAATCACATCTGAGTCGTCGATGACCATGTCAATACGATTACCATAAACAAAACTCCCAAGTATTTTTTCAACACTTGCCGAACCAAAATCACCATCTAAGGACCTCCATCACAGTAACCACCATAGACCTCCAAGCCTCAGTATAACTTACTTGATCAGTTGGGGAAGACCCCAACTCAAATCTCTATCTTGGAACTATTGTGTATCTCCCCAGATCATCTATCTATTCTAGACAATGATTTACAAACCACGACTATCCCCAATGAACTCGATCTCAATTATTTCCAAGAGATGGTAGGCTACCTAACCAAAAATCATCATGCTACCTCCTTTAAATAAGATTATGCAACTGAAAAGACAAACCATAAGACCCTTTGCATCTAGAAGTCTTTGTTCATAAAATGAAAGTTAGACGAGTCTTGGGAGACATAGGAGAAGGGTTGAATCTTTGCACCTTGAAACTAGTTAAGGCATTAGGATTCTTAAAGGTGTGTGTGGACACCACCAAAAGCATTATCATTAAGGCTTATGATGATGAAGAACAAAAATCAAATGGAGTTGTAACACTCCCCATTAAAATTGGTCCTACAGTTATGGAGACAAACTTCCAAGTTTTGGATCTCGTCCTTCCATATAACCTCTTGCTAGGTAGACCATGGATTCATGCTATGAAGGAAATCCCTTATACTTACCATCAATGTCTAAAATTAACCTACAATGGCATCGAAATTACAATAGATGGTGACCCAAATCCCTTCCAATATTGCACTAACCTACGAGGGATACCCCAACGCCAAGTGCCTGTAAACCAGGAAGCTTCATCATCTAATTCATCTCGCTATGTCGATCCATCCACTCTCTCTAAAACATCCACTTCTCAATCATTACCTCCCACTCCTAAGGTCGAGATCCAAGATAAGGGCCGGGTGATCTCACAATAGTGGTTTACAACTTTTGGCCAAACTGGACATTGAAATATTTTTTTTAACTAGATCTTAATTTTCAGGAACCTATAGCAGCTAAACCATGAGGAATTTGAAGATGATGCAAACTAGAGTTTCGTGACATTTTGTATATAGATTCTAAATATATTTTTTCAAAATTTTTGGAATTAGATTGCACTTCTTTTTCCATCTCCCTCAAAAACTATTTTTTTCAGAAAATAACATTTTTAAAAAGTGACACTCACCGCATAATGCATAACTTTTTTTCCATGAAGGATAAAATTCTAATTCTTTTGAATTTAGATTTACAACTCTGATATCTAGTGCTTCCACTTGGTTAGATAGTTTTTTATTGAATATTTTTTCTTTAATCAAGTTTCGAATTCAAACCAATTATAATTCAAACATAGCGCGACTGTATAACACGTAACTTTTTTTGTATGTATCAAAATTCAATTTTTTTTTCTTTGGTAGATCAAGGGCTTCAATATCTGGTGCACTAATATTTTTAATTTTTTTTTTTAACAATCTGCTATTTTTCCACATGTGGAGAACATAGAGCTTTATTTTTTGTGAAAATCCTACATTCACGAGAAATAAAAAATAAATATAATAATCAAATTAAATTTATTTAAAATTATACTTTTTGGGAACCTTATAATAGGGACTACATACTTACGAAAAATTAATTTTAAATGAATTCATTTGATCCCCCAAAAGGTAAATCAAAAGTGGTTTTTTATCAGCATTTTGATAGGTGTAAAGGAGACTCTGTTATAGGTATGGTTTAAAGCTAGAGGGGTTCTATCCAAGGGGGTTTGATTTAAGGTAGTTTGATCAAACCCTCTTCAATTGAAATTCTTTAAATGGAACTTTTTCAAGGCTTAAATCATTATATTTTCTAAAAATATGTGATTTCAGCAAAAATTAGTTCCTCCTAGAAATTGTAAACCACTATTGTGGCAGCGTCTGGTTGTGGAGAATATCATATGAAGGAATCTTATTGTGTCAACCATTTGGTTCCTCCAAAATCATTCGGTTTACCTACAACAGATAGGAGACAATTAGTGGTCACCATACACATCCCTCCCACAACGAATTTCATAAAATGGGGGGAACTAACTAAAGAATCCATAAACTAAGAATATGTGACCTCCTATTTATACAAAGAAGACGATATGGAAAAGGTCTCACAATAATGCAGAGCAAAGGATATAATGGACATAGTGGCTTAGGGTTACATCATAATAGGAGGACTAAACCTATCATTGTTTCTAAATGGCTGAAATGCCTAAGGCTTGGGTTTCAACCACTCTAGATTGGCATTTCTAGTACCACATCACCTTTACTAGAGGAAGTAAGTGCTTATGAACTTATCGAGACATCCAATGAGCCATCTGACCAACCCTACTATGATTCCCCTAACTCTAACAAATATGAGTGGGATTCCCTATCCTCCACCTCTGTCATGGACCTTGACAAACTATTTGGAGAACTTCACCTAATGCTTAAATCCTCACCAAATCCATCGAATTCCTGTCCACAAAAGACTTTTACAAAAGAGGAATGGTTTAAACATTACTATTGGGAATCTCTTGATCCTACCTCTTGGGAACTTGACAAATCCACTTCAGATAACCAAACCTTGGCAATAGGGCCATCTTGGAATCCATCTATGCCCAAGAAAAATAATAAGGAAGATTTGGTAAGGAAACTTTGTGACTATGTGAACAACTCAACCTTTACCTTGAATCCTTTGAACTTTGGCACCTCTAATGATGACATGCTAGTAGTATATCCCTAGCTTATCGATTGGGATCAACAAGACACTCCCATCTTAGACATCTTTGAGAATGACGAAGCAATAGTTGAGTTCTTGGGACTACGAGAAGGCATACCTACTGTTGACCATAAGGTTGGATTTACCATAGACTTAGATAACATGGCATATTTTGGGGAATCTTTTCAACCCTCCATTCGCAAAAATAAGAAAAACAATGAAAAAATAAAAATGATGAGTCCCTTGGTGAAAACCAAAAGGCGCCTTTGGATGATGAAAAATCCAAAAATAAGGACATATTCGAGGACGAAAACCTCTAAGGCACCCAAGGATAGATATTTGAACATTATCTCCATTGCTCAAGAAAAGTCACCCATGTTAGTTGAAGAATCTGTGGAAATCAACATAGGCACTAAAGAGAATCCTCAGTTAGTCTATTTTACAGCATCTTTGACAGAAACAGAGCAACCTAAATTCTGCAACTTCTTCACACAAAGATAGATCAATTTTGCATGGTCATATGCTAACATGCCTGGAATGGATCCTAAAGAAGAAGTTAAGGAAAATGTACCCACAAATTGCCTTATTAGTCAAGGATGAACTAAAGAAACTGTTGGATGTCGGCTTTATAAGATCAATTGACTATGTAGATTGGATTTCCAATCTTGTACCAGTGATAAAACCAATAGGGGGCATCCATATCTGTATAGACTTTAGAGATATAAACAAAGCATGTCCCAAAGATGACTTTCCCCTGACGAATATAGACATGATTGTGGACTTAACAACAAGATATGAAATGTTAACCCTTATGGATGGTTTCTCAGGATATAATCAAATTAGAATCGCAATTGAAGACCAACCTATGATAGCCTTCTCTTGTCCATGGGTAACTTATTGTTGGAATTCCATGCCCTTTGCACTTGAAAATGCTGGAGCAACATATCAATGAACCATGACAACTATTTCTCATGACCTCATACAAACTCTCATGGAAGACTATGTGGATGATCTAATAGCTAAATCATTGACAAGGGCTAATCATTTACAGATCTTAGACAAGATTTTTCAAAGATTAGAAGAGTAAAAAGTGAGGCTAAATCCAAAGAAATGTGTATTTGGCGTAAAATCAAGAAAAATTCTACAATACATCATGTCTAGACGAGGCATTGAAGTGGACCCAACAAAAGTGAAAACTATAATAGACATGCCTCCACCAGCTAATCTCAGTCAACTAAGGACACTACAAGGGAGACTGCAGTCTATCAAAAGATTCATAGTATAGTTAGCAGATAAAACACATCCCTTCCAACATCTACTCAAAAAAGGAGTACAATTTGTGTAGACAGGTAAGTGCCAAGAATCTTTTCAACTAATCAAGGATTACCTACTCACACCACCAATGTTAATGCCACCTATTGAGGGATGACCATTGATTCTCTACATATCAACAACCATCTCATCACTAGGATCATTGCTTGCATAGAACAACAATGAGGGTCATGAAAGGGAAGTATACTATATCAACTGCACTTTGGTAGATTATGAGCTCAATTACAATACTATTGAACGTTCTTGTCTTGCAGTAGTTTTTGTTACTCAAAAACTTAGGCACTACATGTTAAACCACCAAATCATGTTGGTTGCAAAGATAAATCCTGTGAAATATGTTCTTAGCAAAGTAGCATTACTACGACGACTGGCCAAATGGGTAATGGTACTAGGTACATGCAGGATCATCATGGACAAAATAGGCCCTTAAGTGGCAAATAATTCAAAAAGATTAGAGTTAGGAAACTTGACATAAAAATTTGAATATGTTATCTATATTATTTCAAAAATATGTAAGAATAGAATTTGTAGCAAATTGAATGTAGTTTATAAACTACTAGGTTTATTTTTTTTTAAATGAAATCTATTTGGTGAAAATTTGAAATTTCAATGCAATACTACTTAAATTCTAGGGGAAAAATAAGAAGTAGGTGTCTGTCTAACCACCCTAACCACAATAAAATGATAATATTTTTTTTATAAAATTTTAGATATAAGTAGAGGACTCATGTCCCGATGTGATGCATATTTTTTTGTATTTTTTTCTAAGTAAATAATTAATTATGATTTTTTATTACAACTTTTAAAAAATATAAAAAATCGTACGTCTGACCACCTTAACTTGGTCAAAACTTCATGAAATTCATTTGTTTTTTTTTAATCCTATAGTATACAAAGCATAGAATGTGATGCATGTTTCGGATTCAAAAAATGTGATACTGTTTGAAAGCTATAGATGTTTTTCAATCAGCCTGTCAATCAAGACTTTAGTCATAATTCAAATAGGAAATGAATAATAATTATTTATTAAATTCAAAGTAAAGAATAATTTACATTGGTGGAAATCTGAGAATATCCTTTAAAAACCATTTTCATTTCATTAATTTTGGGTTAAAAAAAGTCGTCAGCCACATACCCTACAAATACCCATCATATCGCCACTTTTTGGCCCATCATGATCCTGCACATACCCTACTCAGTGAATATGATATCTAATATGTAGAAATGAAAGCTATAAAATAACAAGTCATTGTTGACCAGTTGGTTGATGCACTAATACAAGCAGATCATCCTCTAGTTGCAAATTTTCCTGATGAGTTTATATTCACTCTTAACATGGGCACGACATGGAAGTTATACTTTGATGGGTCCCACACAAATTATGACTCAAGGGCTGGTATATTCTTTATCACACCATAGGGTGACTCTATTCCTAAGTTATTTAGGATTTATTTTCCATGTACCAATAACATAGCAGAATATGAGGCTCTTGTGATAGGTTTATGTATGGAAATCAAATGGAAGATCAAGAACCTACAAGTTTATGGTGATTCTTAGCTGGTAATCCAACAAGTTAATGATGACTATGAAACCAAGGATGAAAATCTTGCTCCATACAAATGGATGGTAGATAGTTTCAAACAATATTTTCACAAGATTGTCTTTCATGAGATACCTCATATTTAGAATAGGGTAGCAGATGCCATGGCAACTATTGCCTCACTCTTGGACATACCTAGCAACGCGACTAAATTCAAGTTTTTGGTAGAACATCTTTCAGTCCCTACCTATGACATCCTAGATTCGAAGATGGTGTGTGAAATCATTGGTCCCAATTCCCCATGGTACAAAGACATATACGACTACCTTCATGCCAAAATCCTACCCCCAAACCTTTCCAACAGCCAACGTAGGAAATTTATCCGTAAGGAATCCAAGTATACCATCATCGAAGATACCCTTTATAGGCATGCCTTAGGCAATACCCTATTAAGATGTCTCGATACTAAAGAATCACAACAAATCTTGTGTGGGGTACATGAGGGTATATGTGGATCCCATTCTAGCAGTCCTACCTTAGCCAAGAAGATTATGAGACTGGGTTATTATTGGCCTACAATGGAAAAGGACTCATATATCTTTGTCAAGAAATGTTGCCAATGTCAGATACATGGAGACTTGATACATGCACCAGCATAGGAGCTTCATCCAATAACATCACTGTGGCCCTTTTCCCAAATGAAACTCGACCTCATAGGTAAGATACACCCTACATCATCCAATGGCCATAAATTCATTATCACTGCAACTGAATACTTTACCAAGTGGATTGAGGCCATTCCTATGACCTACATCACCGACACACATATTTCTAAATGTATTCTTAACTATATCATTTGTCGGTATGGTGTTCCTCAATCTATAATCACGGGTAATGGTCGTCCATTTATGAACTAAGAAGTTTTCATCTCTGTGAAGAATTCCATATCCAACACCACTTTTCCACTCCATATTACCCACAAGGTAATGGACAAGCTGAGGCATCTAATAAAAAAATCATCATAATTCTCAAAAAGACTGTTAATGATGCTGGTCATGATTGGCATTTATAGCTTAACCTAGCCTTATGGGCTTACCACACAAGCATTCATACTGCAACTAGTGGCACTCCATATTCCTTGGTATTTTGTTATGAGGCTATCTTGCCTATCGAGGTCAAAATTCCTTCCCTAAGGGTATCTTTGCAAGGGCATATTGATGATGAAGAGTATTGTGTGTCAAGACTACATGAGCTAGAGTTCCTAGATGAACAAAGACAAAAGGAACTAGATCACCTCAAAGCATATCAGAATCATCTATGTCGTAGCTATAATAGGAAAGTCTTGAATCAAAATTTTGACATTGGTGACCTAGTCATAATGAAAAATCTAAAGAATCAAGCAGAAAGAGAAAAACCAGAAAAATTGGAACCAAACTAGTTAGGACCTTACATTTTCATAGAAGCCTTTGGATTAGGAGCATACCAACTCTCTACTCCTAAAGGGGAACCATTATCAACACCAATCAATAGCCTTCATTTGAAGAAGTTCTACCCATAGCTTCTGAGAGCCTTTCCTTAATCATCAAAAATTAAAAAAAAATTAAAAAAGAAAAATCGTTACCTAGGTGAAAACCTGGCAAACAGACATCTTGGTAACATAAAAAAAATAAAAAAAATCAAGAAAATAGTAAAGAGAAATAAGTCATCCAATAGTGAAAACTACTTCGGTGGCACTTTGGATAAGTACCATGGTGAAAACCTGGCAAATAGGCACCATGTGTAGTTGACTTTGCTCCTTTATCTACTGACATTCCAGCCTAACTTCCCTATACATATCACATATCTTTCCCATCCATCACCTATACATACCACTCATAATAAATGGTTGTCCTTTCCATAACTTGGAACGATTGACATCGAGTGCACTTCGTATCCCCCTTCCTTTCTATTCATAATAAATTGGTCTTATACCCTACTAGGGGCAGGCACTTAACTTACATTATTTAGTTCTTACATTGGCTATTTTGAGGGCATAAAACCATCGAGAAAAGTCCAAAAACATCACAAAACTTCAAAAAGACAAAAAAATAAAAACCTGTCAAAAAAATTCCAAAAAATAGAGTCAAATTCAATCACACTAGTCAATCTATGTCATTGTCAAACTACGTTGCCTCTACAACTAGATGTAGAAAAAGTCATCTGCCGATGTGCCCCTGAGGCATTAGGTTAGTCCTTTTAGGTTCGTCTTAATAAAATCATGACTCAATCCATTTTTCTATATGACAAGGTTAGTGGTCATGTCGAACTACGAGGTCTCTGCATGTATAACGTAGGAAAGGCCATCACTCGATGAGCCCCCAAGGCCGCACTAGGTTAGTCTATTAGGATTCGTCACATTCACTATCACACACGTCTTATATCTGTGATTAATTCAAATCTTGTTCAGACAGTCTTGTCAGTCAAAGTCTAGTCGAACTATGAGGTCTTTGTGTGTATAACATAGGCAAGGCCATCAATCGAGGAGCCCCCAAGGCCGCACTAAGTTAGTCCTTTAGGGTTCATTTTCAAACAAAAAAAATTGTGAGCACATCATATCAAGTCACGCATCAACAAGATGAACAAGCCAACAATGTCATTAAGTCAATCAAACAAATTGCCAAAAGCAATAACCAAAACAATCAACTTATTCCTTATACAGGATGTGTCCTTCCTGAAAACAAACATCATCAAAATAGTCAACCTATGTCTTATACAAGATGAGTCCTTCCTAAATACAGACACTATCAAAAAATCAACATAGCCTTACACAGGTTGTCACATCAATGACATCAGACTCAACATCTTATATGTATGTGTCTTTCTAAAACTAGGCTTTGTCATGCCTTATATAGATAGTCACAACATCGAAACCAGAATCAACATCTTATATGGTATGTGTCCTTCCTGAAACTAGGTCCTATCAATCAATCATCTACTCAATCTAAACAATCAAACAATTAGATCAAGTTTTGGAAAATATTTTTACTGGCTATTGTCTTTGTGGCTTCTTTATCTTATCTTTTCATTTGATTTGATCTTTGAGTCTCGTTACTAGCTTTCTTAAGGATATCCCATGAAGGATTTAGAGAAGCAATGATGTATCAGGACTCTCTTTTCTTTGACTATTATTTGTCGATAGTCTTTTGCCTTTATCTTTGAGTCATGTTACTAGTTTCCTCAAGGATATCCCATGAAGGATTTAGAGGAGCGATGATGTCTCATGATTTGTCTTTTATTTGATTGTTGTATGTGGTTTGTCTTGACAAAAAGACTGGGGCAACTATGCCCTTAGTATGAGTTAGGACATACGTTGTCTGCAACTGTCTATTTTTAGCAAGTGGATGACCTTGTATACCTTGATCTAGATCTCATATCATGGTGTTTGTCTCCATTGGTATTAGTTACCACCCAATGATGATTTAATGCAAGGCCTATTGTGTTTTAGAAAAACATCGAAGATTGCTAATACTAACATCTATGTATTTTATTATTCATCTTTTTCGTGCTAACTTTTCTTCTTTCTTGCATTATGATGGAGCCCTGTGACACAAAAAAATATAAACCATCCTACATATGCATTCATGTTAGAAAAATCATGTAAATATCATACATATTAAATCATACATATATGCTACATTTGAAAATACAAAATATAGGCATCCATAGCATTTAGGAATACATGACATATCATCCATTAATCATCATAATTTCTATAGAATTTTATCACAAAACATACATGTAGATAGCATTGTAAATACATACATCACATTGCATCTCATTATCATGAACATAGAATCCATACATGACATTTATAAATATCATACATCATCATACAAAATCAAAATCATATCATGAGCTACATAAAACATCATAATGTATACATTTGTCATCCATAACATGCATACATCATCACATAGAATCAACATCACATAATAGGCTGCATCAAACATCATAATGTAAACATCATCATCCATAACATATGCATATCATATAGAAGATAACATATCATATAGAACACATGCATAAATAGAACATTGCATAATCATGTAAGAACTACATATCATATAAATCACCGCCAAAATCATATATATATATATCGCTCAAAAAGTGTCACATCACAATGTCATAATGTATCTGTCAAAATGAAGCCCGTGGGCTCTATGAACAAAATACAATGTCTGTAAATAAATGTCATAACATGTCCCTAGTCGGAACTCCCACTACTCCCATGTGGAGAGTGTGGAGGTGACTGATGGTGAGACACTAAAGATCATTGTGCAGAATGGGGCCTATCATATGGTCCTATCCTATGAGATCCTACAACCCCCTTTGTGCTCTAAGTCCTGGTATGTGTCTTGCTCCATGACCTACTACTTTGTGCCTGTGAATAACTATGAGCCCATCTCTTAGGAGGAACCTCTCGCTCATATAGGTCCCTGTAATATATCTCCCTCTCACCGCCTCTGACTAACTCATGAGCAAAATCAATAGTTGGCCGAGTGCAAAGAGCTGTAAATTTTTTAAATATTTGCTCGGTCTCCTATCTCTAAGCTATGGCCTGGTACTTGTCCCTCCTCTATTTTCAATGCTCTCATTCACTCCTCTAGGGATTCTACTCTCCCCTATAAATTGGCTACCCGCTAATCGACAAGACCTATATCCTCCTGTCGTGGTTGATCCCCTACCTCCATATCCCAATCCTCCATGATCCTATCTCGCAGCTCCCTCTCCTCATCTCTCATCTTCTGCTCATCATCATCATCCTGGTATCCTGCAAGCATACCAAGGGCATCTATATCCTCCTCCCCTCCAACAGCCTCCTCCTCAGCATGCTCCCCTCTAATATCCTCCTCTACTACATGATCCTCTCCACCAGCCCCACCACCAACATCCCCCTCTCCTCCACCAATATCCAGCATGGGTACATCCTCTCCCTCCCCTTCCTCTTCACGAATAGGTGATAGATCTAGGCCTCGACCTCTACCACTTTTTTGACCCCATCATCCTCCCCTCCCACCTCCTCCTCTCACATCATCACCACTACCCATCCTACCTCTACCACCTCTACCACCACAACCTCTATCTCTCCTACCACCCTGTCTGCCCTGAGGTCCTGTCCCATGCCTCTCCATAGGTGCATCCTGCTCTAGATCGATAAAGGGCACTGGCCTGTGACTTGCCCACCAAGTATCATATGCATCCATCATCCCTAGATTAGTTGTTCTACCTCTCCATCCCCACTAAATAGGTTGCAATGCATCAATATTAGCCTCGGCAGTAGCAATATGAATCTTTGGTCCCCATAGAGGTACCTCCCTGGAAGAATGAGTGAACTCAGCTCAGCCCCATGGCTCATCCTGAACCTCACCAAAGTATCTCAACACCCTATCTAGTAGATGTCTCTCAATGATATGTACATGAGAAAATTTCCTCCCAATCAAGTACTAAGTTTTTCTGGAGAAGGGCAGGTGTCGATCCTCATCCGGCCACTGAGCACAATCCATGTACATCCTTGAGATGAACTATACCATGGTATCAATAGAATGTCTATAATAACTGATATCTCCTACATGTGACTGGCTATTAGTCCCCACATATCGGAAGGCATAAGGAGCTCCATGATCTAACTCAGTTGTAACAAGTGGGTGTAACACAAAAATGTGCTCCCATGCCCATATCATGAGAAAAGTGGTACCACAGCTCATCGACTGCACCTCCCTATAGGGTATATCATGTAAATGGAAATATAGCATAGCAGGCAAATAGGGGCCCCATGCATACACAACCTGTCTCTCCAACATACCTACTATCATCTCACCCCATCCCACAGGAAATCCATGACCTTGATAGTTAGGTAGAACTATCCCCTCGATCAATGTGCATAACAAACAATCTATATGATCATATCGATTAGCCAAGACATGCCACCTAATCTCATAGTGCTCTATCCTTAGCTGTCTAATATCATCATGTGGATAATATCAACACAACTCACTAAATCCATTTTGTGTATCATACAAAACCCTCTCACCCCTAATTGACAATCTCAAAATCCTATAAACATCCTCTAAGGTGACAGTGGCCTCACCTGTGGGAAAATGGAAAGAGGATGTCTCAGAATGCCAACGCTCACAAAGTGCAATCAATAAGCCTCGGTTTTCCCAAATGGTGGGCATATATGTGATGTGATGCAATCGTAGGTTCCATATGAACCATTTCTCGCCACTCTACAATTGATCTCAAAACTCAAAATTCAATGGCCTTGACTCCCAGGTGTAAATCAGATCCAAAACAACCTACAAAAGCATAATTCATATCTTGTATAAGAAAAACAAGCAACTTTTTACAGCCCAAAATTTTCAAATTCTTTGACAGCCAAATGCATCGCTTTAAAGCAAATGCATTCGATATCTATAGTTCTCGGTGTAGGGAACTAGCGACATGTTTGCAGAGAGCTCTAAAGCAAAAATCAGAATTTCCAAACTTGAGGGGTGCAAATGAATTGATTAACTTCTAGCTATCAAATTGACTAATTGAGACTATTTCCAAAAATTTTGGAATTTTTTGAAAAATTTTCATTTTTCCTAAGGGGGCATACCCTTACTTATTTTACACTAGGGCACAACTGGGGCATGTTTTTGACTAATTTTCTTTGAAACAATGCCGAAATGGCATTGTATCAAAGAGGGGCAAAATGTAGACACTAAAAAATGGTCTAAGCCTGCGACTTCGATTTCTTCATAATTCCTACCTTCATTGTCATAATTAAATAATGTTAATTATTTAATTATTTTCTAAAGTCCTTTCTCATCTATTAATTAAATAACTTTATTTAATTAATTAATTCATGTTAATATTTATTCCTATATTAATTAAATAACTTTAATTATTTAATTAATTCATTTTACCATTATTCAATTCTGATTAGTTAAATAAATGTTAATTATTTAATTACGTCTCTAATTCACTTTATCCTCTTTCTGAAATTAAATAAATTCTTATTTAATTTATTCTTATCACACTTTCAACTAGAATTAAATAAACACTTTAATTATTTAATTATTCTTTAAACCTTTTCTTGAGTCAATTAAATAAACCTTATTTATTTAATTAAATCCTCAAATTTTGAATGTGAATTAAATAATCATTTAATTCATAAAAAGATTTATTCTTAGCATATTCTTCTATATTTGGATAATCGCTTAGTTAGCTAATTATTCATTACTACTTTAAAAGTCGAGATTTAATTAAATCAGCCAGTTATCTCTTGATTTAATATCTAATTATTTCTGACAAATGGACTCTTTGTTTTAATCAATCAGTTATCTTGTTTTATTATTCTACGTGCACACATTTATTAATTAAATTACTTTATTTAATTCATTCATTCATTGGTGCATTCGAACAGACCATTTCCTCCATGCTAATCCTCATCTTTACACACAATCATTATTCTTCTAAGTTTCAAACACTTTCAACTAAAGATTAAATTATTATTTAATCTTAATTCCCACCTTTTATGTTTTATCACTCATGTCACTACTAACACTAATCTCAATGCATGTCAAATCTTTCAATCTTAATCATCTGTCTATCTTTCAATCTGAGCCTGTCATTTGAAAACCCTATTTTCTATAAATTGGTCTAACCTTCATCATTGTTACTCCTCTCGAAATATTATGACTTTTGGAAGCAATCTATTATCTGAATCTTCAATGTTTTGTTAAATCACTATCATAGGCTATACTTGCATAGAGAAATTTGAGGGCAATTATAATGAAATGATGAAATGGAGAAGGACAATTGAGGTTATTCATGGAATTTTGTAGATATTCGGTGAGATGGTTCTATTATTTACACTTTTATCTAAAGTTCCATTGTTCTTTGTTGTTAGCTTAGTTTACATTAGAGTTTATTACAGGTTATTGCTTTGATCTTTCTTATTTTCATGTGTAACAAAGTGACTTTATATTCACTCTTGACATGGGCACGACATGGAAGTTATACTTTGATGGGTCCCACACAAATCATGTCGTAGGGGCTGATATATTGTTTATCAAACCACAAGGTGACTCTATTCCTAAGTCATTCAGGATTGCTTTTCCATGTACCAATAACATAGCAAAATATGAGGCTCTTGTGATAGGTTTACATATGGAAATCAAATGGAAGATCAAGAACCTATAAGTTTATGGTGATTCTTAGCTGGTAATCTGACAAGTTAATGATGACTATGAAACCAAGAATGAAAAGCTTGATTAGTTCTAGTTTGGCAGGATCACCAGGTTGTATGAATTTGGTATAAAAATAGCTTCATGCCTCATGCATCTATGTATTAGCAAAGGAAACATCTCTAAAGATGTCAACATAATAGGCAGAAGGTGAAGAAATTTTGATGTTTTTACTAGAAGATGATTCTTCAATTGTCATTTTCTTGTGATTTTCAAAGAAGATTGTTAAAACACTGCTTTTGCACCAGACAATTCCATTATTTCTTTGAGAACTCATACTTAGAATAATTTTTGATTGCTAATGTTATTTTGTTATTCACCTCCTAAAAACCTACTGGGGGTAATTGCATGGACGAAATAGTTAACCTTGAAGGTTCCTAGTTGGTGGTATGACCTCTCCTTTCCTTGCATTAGTCTTTATTCCATTTTTCTTTCATGGGTCCTGCTTGTGGTTTTGCTTGTTTTCCTTCTAGGCTTGTTTACAGTTGCATGTGTGAGTTTATAGAGGGGTTGCATTAATGATGAATGGGGATACGGATCCCCCTGATGGGCTATTAAATGGTGATGGGGAATATTTCAAGTTAATTCGTAGTCAAAATCATTCAAAGGCATAGTGGCGGCTAACTGCAAGGGGCCAAATTCGTGATTGAAGGCACTAAGGATGGTGAGGGAGAGGGAGGAGAAGGACAAGGTAAGCACCCTTTTTCCCCTCCCAAAAAGGATATCTTAATTTTGAACGAGGTTTTAGAAAATGAAATCTCAAATGAGGATAATAAATTGGTAAAATCTACTATTTTTTTCACTGTTGTGGATATTGCTAAGGTCCCAGTGAGGAAATACATGGATGAGTGGCTCCAAAATGTGTGGTAAAAAAAATAGAGTTTCAATTTTATTTCTGTAGAATGGTGCAAAAAGGTTTGTTTGTAATATTTTTTAATAATCGTAAATCACAAGAGGTAAATAAAAAACAATTTTGGCAAGTTGGGAAATTTGTGTTTCGTGCCTTGGCTTGGGCACTAGATGCTCTGAATGAGAAAGTTCTAGCTCGATCGATCCCTAGGTGGATTGTGATTAAACAGGTGCCACCAAGGCTTTGGAATTTCATCCCTCTCCTTTTGGAGCCTTACAAGAGCATAATTAGGGTTGATGACACCAAAACTGCTCTTCCTCATTCGGATGTGAGGGCTTTGGTGTCAATATATTCAAGAATTGATATTCCATATGAATTGGAGATCATAATTTAAAATGGCACATTTACTTGTGCCCTTGAAACCCTAGGTGGTTTAAATGTCTACTATCTTTATCGTAAAGAAGGGAACATCAGGAGAAATTTCATGTTAATAAGAAGAAAAAATAATGGTAACACTTTGAGGGGGAAAAATGTATTCTCTTCCTATGGCAATGGCGGAGATAAATCTGAAAAAGAGATAGTGGAGAATGGGTTTAATCCGTCCTACACACCTATCAAGAATTTGAATATGGCCCATTCAGACACTACTGTTGTCGAGGGCATAAACACCAATAATTTAAGCGAGGAATTGGATGATACAAATATAATAAAGGAATCCAATGAGGACTCTGGTAAAATTAATAACCAGTTACAAACCCTAATGAATGCTCTAGATAAATCCATGCCAAACAAGACCTCAATTATCAAAGGTTTGTGTTTAGTGAGTATTAACGAAGAAAGAGGAAACATTAGTGTGACCTCGAGAAAAGAGTCTTTAAATAGTGAAAAAAGGTATGCACAACAATTAGCAATGTTAAAAATTAGGTAGAATATCCATTAATTAGAAATGGAAGGAAATTATTTAACCAAAAAAATAAGGGGGGATATAAAAAATGACCACCCTTAATAATTTACCTCTCAGAAAAGAAAAAATAAATGACCCAAAAGAATTGATTCAAGAAAATGGTGAAACAAGCTCAATCAAGGGCAAAGCTAAAAAACCCTCACATGTCAAAATATTAGTGAATAAATTTGAGGGTAAGAGAACTTGCCCCACATCTCTCCCCTTTAAGAGAGATTTGATAGCTTGGACTCTAGCCAATTGTCAATTCGACAACTAGCCAACAAGGGAAAGCGCTCAATTGGCACTTGTCCCTCCCTCCACTATGTATTTGGTAAAGGGAAATGAAATTATTGATGAAATCCTAGTGCATAATTCCCTTCCTAGTCTAGGAATAAGTGATTTCTCTAGCCCAAAGAAAGAATTAGTGGTAATGCTCATGCTTGATGGAGTAGCAACTTCAGATGGGTTTATTTCACATTCAGGAATTTATTTTGTAGAGGATGTAGGGGTACTCTTTATTAAGGATACCATAGAAGGGGAGGATGCCTCCATAGAAATAACAGCAAGGAAAACTAGGAGATATAGGAAGAAAAAAGGATTGAGATGTGATCTCACAAAGCTGGTTTACAATTTCTAGGAAGAACTGATTTTTGTTGAATCACATAATTTTAGAAAATATAATGATTTAAGCCTTAAATGGTTCCATTTAAAGAATTCCAATTGAAGAGGGTTTGATCAAACTACCTTAAATCAAACCCCCTTGGATAGAACCCCACTAGTTTTAAACCATACCTATAACAGAGTCTCCTTTACACCAATCAAAATGCTGATAAAAAACCACTTTTGATTTACCTTTTGGTGGATCAAATGAATTCATTTAAAATTTATATTTTTGCAAGTATGTAGTCCTTATTATAAGCTTCCCAAAAATTATAATTTTAAATAAACTTAATTTTATTATTATATTTATTTTTTATTTCTCGTGAATGTAGGTTTTTCACCGAAAATCAAGCTCTTTGTTTTGCAAATGTGGAAAAATAGCATATTATTAAAAAAAAAATTAAAAAAATTAGTGCACCAGATATTGAAATCCTTGATCCAACAAAGAAAAAAAAATTGAATTTCAATACACACAAAAAAAGTTACGCTTTATACGGTCGCGCTATGTCTGAATTATAATTGGCTTGAATTCAAAACTTGATTAAAGAAAAAATATTCAATATAAAACTATCTAGCCAAGTGTAAGAACTAGATATCAGAGTTATGAATCTAAATTCGAAGGAATTAGAATCTTATCCTTCATGGAAAAAAAGTTATGCATTATACGGTGAGCGTCACTTTTTAAAA
Organism: Sequoia sempervirens; assembly: GCA_007258455.2. NCBI lineage: Eukaryota > Viridiplantae > Streptophyta > Pinopsida > Cupressales > Cupressaceae > Sequoia > Sequoia sempervirens. The sequence goes on from VDFB02281492.1 coordinate 207,368,500, forward strand.
ATGTTGTTTTATGAAAAAAACTAGTTTTTGAGGGAGATGGAAAAAGAAGTGCAATTTGATTCCAAAAATTTTGAAAAAAATATATTTAGAATCTATAGAAAAAATTTCACGAAACTCTAGTTTGCATCATCTTCAAATTCCTCACAGTTTAGCTACTATAGGTGCCTGAAAGTGAAGATTTAGTTAAAAAAATATATTTCAGTGACCAGTTTGGCCAAAAATTGTAAACCACTATTGTGGGATCACCAAGGTCCAGGGACTGATGAAGCCATATTTAGGGATAGTATCCATCTAGTGAAGGAAAAGAGAAATAAGAATAGTGGGGTTATTCCAATTCCCACTGCTAAAAGAGAAAAACTAGAAAGAAAACTCCCAAAATTATTTGATAAATTTAAAAGTGGCAATGAGTCCCCCACCCAACATTAGCTTTGATGGAACTCAACTGCCTCTTATGGAATGTAAGGGGGCTGGAAACCCCAGACAAGAAACATGTGGTAAGTAGATTCCTTACCCAAAGGAAGTGTTGGTTATTTTTTGAGAACTAAACTTAATCTTACCAATTTCCTATAAATTTTCCATAACTCAATAATCAACAATGGCAAGGATTGGACAACGAACAAGTAAAGGAATACTAAACCTTTACTTATACACTTTAGGCTCTATTAAACCCAAGGGTGATCTTGACAATATTTATATGACACTCTTCTACCATTTTATCATGAACATTGAAACAAATAGATGCATTCCTATCAAATATAACTAGAAAAAATTCTTCAAGAATTTGGTAAATCCTTTACCGAATTATTATCCGAAGGCTAGGAATGGGTGAATCTCTTACAAATTTGCAACAATTTATGATATGTAAATGATTTTCAATATGAATTTGTTCCCTGTCAGGGAAGACTAACTCAATCAACTTCAAAGGTAACCAAATCAACAGAATAGTGCCTTATCATTAGGTGACAAACTCGTATTTGCAACAAACTGTAATACAAGTAGCAAGTAAATTTAGCATTTAAAGACTATTGTTATATTGTTTTACAATAAAACAACTCAAGATAACCAAAACATAAACTACTTAGTAATCCTAATACTCAATCACACAGATCTATAATTTCACTTAAGCATTTAACTAGTTCTTTGAATTGAACCTGTATACACCTAAAAATGGTCACATTATAATAGTCTGGTAATTAATTAAATATTTTTAATATTTAATTAAATCTCTAAATTCAATCTGCGTATAAATAAATCTAAATAACTTATTTATATTGTTCATTCTTTCATTTCGATTAAATAAATAAGTTTATTTAATCACTTTTCTTATCCATTTCTTAATTAATTAAATAAACATTACAATTTATTTATATTAATTATCATATATAATCTTGGCTTGAATATTTTATTCAAATAAAGATTAAATATTCTTCTCTTCTAAAATTCTTCTAAAAGTCTATTCACAATTAAATATTCCAAATATTTAATTAATTCTTCTAAAAGTCTCTTCACAATTAAATATTCCAAATATTTAATTAATTCTTCTAAAAGTCTATTCACAATTAAATATTATAAATATTTAATTAAGTCTTCTATAGTCCTAAAATCAAATATCAAACTCACATAAAATTAAATAAATTTATTTATTTAATTTGGATTATCTCCAACAACCGTGAAACAACTTCAAAATAGAAAATTAATGAATTTCTCAGTTTCTGAGCAAAGTTGTTCCCGTGGGTTGAAGACAAACCTCCATTCTTCTCTCCAACCTCCCAACATCTTCCATCTTCCTCTCAACCTCTCCATCTCTCACCATCCAAATTTACCAGACAATCTCACAGCCATTGATCTTTGCCAGCCAGGCTCTTGCCTACAAAAATCTATAAAAAAGACTATCAGATCTTTGAAAAAGATAGAAGCTTTTGTACGGGAAAATTATAGCCAAATCTACAATAGCATAACCTTTTAGCATTCATAGCATACCAATTTTTAGCATAGCATAGCTTAGCATATTAGCATTCCATATCATGGCTGATCATCCTCATATCATAGTTTCAGAAGCATTCATAATCCATAGCCCCTGTGCATAATCTACAGCCCCTATGCATATCCGTACATCAACATTTCACTTCACCAGCATATAGAATAGAGAAGTATTCCCCCTTTGCATACTTATTCTGTAGGTTGCCATTCTAAGAAGCTTTGCTTATACAATCTAAGAGCAGCAACTTCAAGCAAATCACTGGAGATAGAGGACAATGGAATGATTATGAAGAAGCTTTGTTTGATCTCTTTTCATTTTATTTAGCTTTTCTTTAGTTTAATGTTGCATTGGTGTGTTTTTATTATCTTATTTTGATACTAACATTTCCCACACACATTTTTGGCACCCACCATGGGGCTCATGCCCCAATTTTAACATCTTTTGTAGGTTTTTTTGATAGGTTATGGTTGGAAGAGCGTATTAGCGCATTAAACATGCTTCAACGCATATCACACCCAGTTTAGTGCTCTTTAACTCTATTATAGCACTCTTTAAGGATTCCTCAATGCCCATTAAGGATTCGTCAGCACCCATTAAGGATTCCTCAGTGCCCATTAATCATTCCTTAGCACCTATTAAGGATTCCTCAGCGCCCATTAATCATTCCTCAGCGCCCACTAAGGATTCCATAATGCCCATTAAGGATTCTTCAGCGCCCTTTAATGATCCTACAACACTCTTTAACTCTATTTTAGCGCTCTTGATGTCTGTTTTAGCGCATTTTTTTTATCTTCAGCATAGATTTTCTAAGTCTACAATTGTAATTTGTAACTTAAATATGATTTGATTGGATCCGACGCAACCGCGGCCAGTAAGAGCTTCAAAAAAAAAAATGAACCAATCCTAGGATAGTCACTTAATTCAAAAAATGAATCAATCCTAGGATAGACATGGATTTTAAAATGAATCAATCTAGGATAGTCACCACACAATGATCTTGCAATTAAAATTGAACAATTTGTTTTTGTGAAGCAATATCTTCATTTAGATTAGATCATTGTGATTTGGGTTTTGAAAAGAACATTTGTTTGCTTTGTCTATGGCAATAGGTCTATGCTCTCCCCTTAACTGGGTGATCAAAATACCAGACTTTCCTTTTCAATTTCATGCAAATTTATTGTTTTAGTTACAACCTTTTAGAAGGTCTGCCGTAGTGCGAAAAAGTACTCACCCTACGGGAACAACCTAAGTGGGAACAACTAAAGCTAAGTTTTCCAACCCATTTTAATCAAATGCAGATGGTTGATGAAAATCCCATTCGACGGTAGTGTGCATTGATAACCATCCCCAAATCCTTTGTTCTAAAGGTTGGGAGGTCTATCGAGGGAGTATATCATTTGCCGCACCGAACGGAAACCCTTACTACGAACTTAGTGTAGTAACCAGCCGAAGTCAGTTTCTGAACACCATAATAATCATAGTGCAGGGGAGTGAAGAATCTACCCCCAAGATACTCACCATATAACTGCCAAGGACTGTTTGCTCAGGGGATCCGGTATCCACTTCCATCACTCTGAGTACGCGCCTGGAAAAGACAAGAACACGGGCGCCCCTTTGGGGCTGACACGACTATGTGAGTCGACACAGTTCTAAGATGTGGGTTGTTGATTATTATGGTGACCTACCTGAGTACTAAGAGTGAGTCTGCTTGAACCATCTGTCATGTGTAAAACCTGTGAAAACAATTTTTGAAAAACATTTTGATCATACACTTGATGTTTACTATAGGACTTAAAAACAACTATTCTACAACTTGCTTGATGTGTTTTCAAAACATTAATTCAGTAAAGATCATCCAAAACTCACAATTACATTGATTACTCATGTTAAGAGATTGGAAATCCACAACCTTTGTTAAGAAATCCACTCTCCAACAAATCAAAAAGCCAAATAAACCACTTAGTTACAAGAAACTATTGAAGAAAAGACGATTCTTGTACCAAAGTTGAAAGGTTTTACTTAAACATAGAACCTTTATACATTGATAATCATGACTATGTTAGAGGTTTCACTGATGATTATGCTATAGAACCATTATACTCACGAGCTTTCTTTCAAAGAAGATTCCTTTTCTCAAAGGCACAATCATAGTCAGCGTATTCATTCTTCTTATCTACCACAACCCTCAATTGAATATCCCACTCATCCCAGCCAAATCATTCACTAATCTTGAAAAAAAATTAGGCTATTTGATACACTTATCATTTTTCGAGACTAGGATCAAATCTAAAAAAAAAGTGCATCTTTTCAAACAAGTTTTTGATTATTGATTCAACTTCCCCAACATGATTGTGATATCCTTTCATCTTGGAAGCCACAATCAAGAGTTAGAAACGTCATTTGATCATATCATAAGATTTTCATCTTATCAGATCAAGACATCATCATTTTTGCACTTATAAAACTGTGATCTAAGTCTAGAAGAACATTTCAAAAGCATATGCATGTTGTCCACTTTACAACATGGGTGATGGGGAAGAAAATCCTTTTCATAGGTTTCATAATGGGAATAGTTCAAATGATGAAATAACCGATGAAATGATTCAAGAAGTTGAACAGGATCCATAATTTCACATAATTTTGGACAAGATCTTAGAGCAAGATAAAGAAGGCTATTTTCTTTTTTTAGCAAACCAAGGTGCCAAATTTCCCTCTAACTACAATATGGAGAAAATTAAGGAAGATCCTGAAAAGAGTAAAATTCCATTAAATGATCTTAGTAGTCTTCCCCAACAAATAAGAGCACTCCAAAGGCAAATCAAGGAAATACAAGGGGGCAAAACTACAAAGTCCTTTGATGGAAATATGAATGTAACCTCTTCTCCTCCAAAAGCAACATCATCCAAATTCAATGTTTTTAAATTTTTGCAAAGGTTAAATGAGAAGCCCAAATCTAAGCCATCAAGTAAAATTGACCAATCCTGTCATGTCATGCATTTATCTTCATCCCCCATAATTCAAAATGAACCTCACGATTCTTTCACTCAAGATAATGATTCCATTCAATCACCTTCTTCTATCATATCCTTTACATCCAATGATTCATTTAAATCTACACATGGGTAAGTGCACAAGATGGTCGCACTTTTGTGGCCAAAAAAGAAAAAAAAAGCTCAAAACGCGTTCGCGTTATAACACGAACGCGTTTTGAGCTTTTAAAAGAAAAAAAAAAGCAAACTCAAAATCATTTCTCATTTCCTTTTTGCTGTGTTTTAGCTCCGCCCAAGGCCAAAAACCCTGTCATACGCGCTGGCGTTTTTGGAGAGGTCAAAATACATCAAGAGCAATTGGATTTCTTCACAAATATGGCGCCACGATGACGAAAAGATGCAAGAGGTAAGTATTGTTTGGTATTTGTTTTGAATTTGTTAGTTTTAAATTGATTTTGTTTGTTTTAGTTTAGAAATGAATGTTTTTTTTTTAATTTGTAGGAAATCGTCAACAAGAGGAGGAAAATCCTCAACCAAATCAACCTCAACCACAAAATCAACCTCCCCCACCATTCTCTCAATACCCTCCTGGCACTCAAGAAAATTTGAGGAGTGAAATTGAAAACAATAGAAAAGAAGTTGAGGATCTTATTAGTAGGTTGAGTGATCAAAATTCTTCAACCACAGAAAGGATACATCTAGCAGATTCATTGAAGGATTTGTTAAAAATGTAGATGCAATTACCCAACAAATATCTGGATGGCAAAATAGGAGGCAAACATCGAGGGCATATTATGCAGATAAATTATCATATAAACAAGTTAAAAGATTTAAAGATTACTAAAGGCGATTTGTGCTCTCTATTCACTGACCCTAGAACAAATCAAAATCTCACCCTCAATGCAAAGAGGTTTCCTATCCATTGGTGCCACCACCTAGAGATTAGGAACCAGTTTTTATGACAGATGGTATATGGTCTTTGATTACCCACCGTGCAATAACTGTGAAGTCCCCCAATATTTTCTTAGGAAATTATACTGTGAGTTTGTATTGAACCAAATCCCGAATTATTTTGATATGAAGGATTTTCAGTGGGAGAGGTGGGGGTCAAAGACAGATAGGCCTGCGCACAACGGGATCCTTACACGACTGTGGGACGACCTTCCTCGCTTCGCGGGAGCGCGCATTAAGTATGCCGTAGTTGCAGCGAGAGTGCTGATGTAGAGACTTTGTAGGCTTATCACATCCTGACTCGGAGTGTCATCCACCACACTATTAGCCCCATTGTACAAGTAATCTAGGAGTCTTCGTAGGCCTTCGAGGCCATGTGTACGATCTCAGGAGCCATTCAGACATGACCCTACCGGCCCTCAAGAGGGTGCTACACAGGATCCATATACTTCTACGCAGCCTGATCCGTATGCATCTATGGTGATGGAGAGGGCGGTTGACATTCTGCATGATGCATATGGTATTGACAGTCATGTAAAATTGAACATGTTCATTGAATTTAGTTTATTAAATTTTAATTGTCAAATGCAAGATTAACTAATTTAGTTTTATTATTTTAATAAAATTGTAGGGTCACGTTGTTGACCCCGGTACACCCGACCTTACTTATTTTACAAGACACCTATCACAAGTATGTAAAGTTAGTAAACAATTATAAATTGATTACATATGTTAATAGCATTTTTATATGAATGGTATTTTAATATGTGATTTTGGATGTTGAACAGGGTGTTGTTGGAGGTTTCAAGGAACCACCTCTGAGTGCGAGTAGATTTGATCAAACTTTCACTGAGGTAATATAGAATAAAGAGAACTTAAAGTTAATGAATTATAAGTTTAATCTAGATTTGTGTATATATAGTCATAAGAGTATATGGGTTCACTAGGCTATTATTTGAAATCTTTTAAGAATGGTCCTACCATGATTGTTTGTCTTAGAATTCCTACACTAGCAAGCTATATATAATAAAAATTTAACATGGAACTGACAAAGGTAGAGCTACATTCTACTCCATCCTATATAATTTTTTTTGATGTCAACGTAACCAAGAATAAGATGATGGATGTCCTACATGATGTCAATGTAACCAAAAATAAAATTTCTATCCTCGACCCTATCTATCAGCTAAGACTCCTTCAATATCTCGTAGACGCTTGGAGATGCTTAAGACTAGGTCAAAATACCCTATATTCTCTTCATTTGTTGCATAGCTCATCAAGTTTCCCTATATGTTCTCTAACTAATCATGATTGCATGGAAAGAAGTTATAATTACTCATTAAACTCTCTAACTATTGAGCCTCCTCAAACTTTCCCATAGGACGGAAAATGCTTAGAAATGATTAAATTCCCTAATAGGGTGTGGGAGATCTTTTAGGAAAACATTTGACACTAATTTGATCCATTGAATTCTTCTTCATTCTTATATATTCCTCAAATATACCTTGCAATACCTCTATCATACCTAAATCTACTACATTCATGTCCTTGTTAGCTAGCATGTAGGTGATATAGTATGGTCCATGAATTTTTATGTCTTCTTTTTTCATTTTTCTATACAGTCCTCTTTTATCTCACTACTAGGTCCTCACATAAAAAGAAAAGAAAAACATTACTTATTTTTCTCATCTAAGGCCCCTAAGGTTTTAAACCCCTTAGATGAAAGGATTCAAAGCACATCAACCATGTGGTACAAATGACTAAATCCCAAAGACGATCTGTAGCAATGAAAGAGTTTGAAAGGTAGAGAGAGCTACACTAGTGACTAAGAGAAACTTCTTCAGCTTTCAAAAACAAAGCCAATTAGGCTAGCGCATATGGATCAGACAACATTTGGTGGAAGAGGAAGAAAGACATCAGGAACTCGAGGCATACTCATACCTGATTTTGATATTCAACCATGAGAGAAAAGAGAGAGTTGGATATCATGTATCAAAAACACATGCATCTCCACCCAATGGATAAGGAGATGATTACTTCTTCATTTTCATTTGCATAACCATATCACTGTGGGAACTAAGGAAGAATTACACGTCCGCTTATGTGGAGGTAATGGATGCGGGGTCCAAACTTTAGAGGGCAAGAAGGTCAATGTATGATCTTGATGAATGTGATAGAAGAGGCTGGTCGACAAACCAGGCACCAAGTCATGAGTAGGGACTCCATAGGTTAGATTGGTGAAGCAAAGCACCAAGGAGGTCTTTACAAGGAAAGGCCTAGAGCAGGTACATACAAGGAAAGGCTCTTGCCTACCTGCTCCTCTTCCTCTATTTGAACCTCCTTGAGGTCCTCTACCCCAGTTATTTCCACCTCTTGTAGATGTTTCACCTCCATGCTCTATGAGTTTTGACTCTCCTTGGTTTCTTTGGTCATTGGCTCTACCTTGGTAGCCACCATGCTGTCCTCTTTGATCTCTTCCTTTGCCTTTGCCCTTAGAAGTCTGATCTTGCTTCCTCTTACCCTCTTCAATCTTTAATGCCAATTGATAACATTGGTGCACTGTTTTGGGGCCTAAGAGAACCATCTCCTCTTGAATGTTCCACTTGAAACCATTGAGATACCTTGCCACCTTGATACTTTCATCCTCTGTGACATTGGACCTCATGCAAAGTCTTTGAAACTCCTCAGTATAGGAACTCATCTCCTAATCTCTTTGCCTCAAACTTTGTCTCCTCTTATGCAACTGAATTTCATAGTCTTTAGGTAGGTATGCTTTTTTCACCTTGGCAATCATTCCCTTCCAAGTAGAGATAGGTTGCTTGCCTTC
>VDFB02281492.1:207377348-207497804 GCA_007258455.2 Sequoia sempervirens
TCAAAAAATTTGAGGGGGAGCACGGCCAAAATTATGCTTTTTAGGAAGTGCCCACTTAGAAAATTAATAAAAAATCAAATATTCATTAAAAAATTATCAGAAAATATCTAGTCCTTACTACATACTATTATCTAACTTTTGACTGGAGCGATTTTAAAAATACTAAAAAAAAGTCCACCGTGCTTGGGTCACACAAGAGTTGCTATGTTATGTTTTTCTGACAGAAACAACAGAAATTTGTGTGTGTCCCTCTTTTGAACCCCTTAATCTGAAGCATTTTCAAAATAAATTAGTAGTTTAGAAAGTAGACTCGGAGCACTGCAGTCCTTGTTTGTGTTCCATCAAAAAAAATTTAGTGTAGCTATCCTCAATTTCACGTCCAAGGTCAGTATTTCTTGATTTCAAAAAAAAAGTGGCCACTTAAGCCCCTTTTTTGGGAACCATCTTGGTGCACTTACCCACATCTCAATCAAAACATTCTACAAACCCTTCCTATCTTTGATCAAGATCCCATCTCTCAAGAACCATATGATGATCCCCTCCTTTCATTATTCACCCATGATAATCCTCTTCCATCTCAAGAACAAAATGTTCTTCCAAGCTCTCCGTCCACCTCATTCAATGAATCCATACTCTTATGATTCCATCACATCCCAAGAGCAGAATAGTTCTTCCATCCTATCCAAAGATTCCCTTCCATTTGATGATCAAGCTACTCCATCTCCTTCATCTAACGATTCTTTTCCTAGTCAAGATCAAAGTATCCCATCATCCTCATATCAAGAGTCTCTCACACCTCTTCAAGCCATCCATGAACCCCACACCTATAAATTAAGATCCTCCACATTTATCCACTCCAGTTTACTTCCAACACCTATCCTTTCATGCATATCATATCCTCCTCACAATGGACTTGCATCTTGTTTCACAAAAAATGCATATCCCATGGGTAAACGAATGTGTGAAATTATGAATTAAAAAGGAAAAGGTTTAGGCCTTCATGAGCAAGGTATCCTAGAACCCCTTTTTTCTCAAAGAAACCCATATCACCACGGCCTTGGTTATACACCTAAGTTTCCTAGTTCATCACACTTTCCATCTATCCTAGGTCCTTATCCTAGTCCATCAAAAACTCCATCTATCCTAGGTCCTTATCCTAGTTCATCAAACCTTCCATCTATCCTTAGTCCTTATCATTCCAACCCTAGCTCATCAACCCTTCCATCCATATTAGGGTCCCACATTTCTCCATCTCCTATTCTTCAAGAACAACAAAGGCACACATCCTTGATCCACTTTCAAAATTCTCCATATCGTTCATCTCAATACACTTCTTCCATTTCTTTTGGAAGCAATTTGGGTGCCAAATGTGAAAAGCTTCAATATAAAACTCCACATGTATCAAAGGATCAACATGTCTCCTCGAAGAGTCATGCAAAAATAAAAGAAAATTTGATTCAAAATCAAAAGAAAAATCTAAAAGGCCACAAAGGCCCATCAAAGAAATAAGCAATTTTCAAAGACCACAAAGGTCCATAAATCAAAAAGAAAAATGTCAAAGGCCACAAAGGTCCACAAAGAAAAACTCAAAGTCAAAATTCATGTGGATTCCTAAAAGTCTCATAAAAGCAATAAAATCTAAATTGGCATCCAAATTTGCTAATCCAAAAGATTCCTCCAATTTTCCATCTAATAACCTATCACAGGTTCCAAATCCATTTTTCCTCCATCACTCCCCCGCCCTTCAAGGTGTATGCCAATGTTGATCTTTCCAACCTTTCCATCTATCCATCAAAAGGCCTTCCAACCTCCTATCCATTATCCAACATTCATACCCCATCATTCTCCTTTAATCCAAACCTTTGCATAAGTCCTTAGATTCTTCCATCATATCATTAATCTGCCAACATTTAGGATTCTAATTCCCATTGCCATGGTTTATTAGAGGGATATTTGGTTGTGAAACTTGATGCTTAAGTCTCTCCTCCATCTCCCTATCATCCATATCCTATCTTCAATTTTCCTCTTATCATTCACGGTCATTTTCACCTTTGATCATGACAAGGTTAAGGATCTTCTTAAAAATCATGCATCTTATCCTATTTACTTCATCTAAATCTTCCATACCATATCCTTTGACATGCATCTTCTCTTATATTGTTGGGAATCTTGTTTCTTCAATTGGTCATCACATTCCATCTTATATGTCTTTGAGAAATCCAAAAAAAAACAAAAACAAAAAAAAACAAAAAAATCAGAAAACATCTTGAAAAAAATACATAAAAATAAGAAAACGTCTTGAAAAAATAAATAAAATAAAAAAAGTCCTAAAAAATACATAAAATCAGAAAATTCCTAAAAATATATATAAAAAAAAAAAAATTCAAAAAAATTCACATGATCTAAAAAAGTGCAATAAAAACAAGTGGTGAAAACCTGGTAAATAGGCGCTACTTGTGATCAAAATGGGCTCCTCTATCTATTAGCTTATGTCTTCCATTCACTTTACGAAATCATCTATCCATATCTATCATCTGTACATATCTATCATATCCATATCATGCAATGGGAATCCTTGTGTTTCATCATGGCTTGATGAAATTTGTACATATCCATAATATTCAGGTTGTGTTTACACTGGGGGTAGAAACATAGACTACACAAGAGAGGGGCAACGAGCTTTTAGAACATCACAAACGGACAAATAACGGTTTGACAAAATGCAACATACATTGACACATCAAATCAACCACAACATCAAAACGATCACTCAATGCCAATGAAATCAAACAACATGGTCAAAACAATGTTAATCAAAACACAAACATCAATGTTGATAACCAAGTTGGATGATCTTTATCTAAATAATGTTTGAAATACTTTAGGAAAAATTTGAATTGTTGGTTGATTTTCTATCATATCTCTAGAGCAATTCGATGATGTACTGAACTAGAAAAGCAAGGAAGGAGTATGATTTTTCTTTGTCTGTTGTTTGTGAGTAAATCATTAGTACTATGAAAATTGGTCACGAGACATGCTCTACTAAGTATCATTGATGACATTTCAGAATTTCCATGGGAAATGGGTTACCTCTTGTCTATTTATGCAAGCAATACTCAGGTCATCTCAGTTCAATTATACCTAGATTCTTGTATTATCTTGCTATATCAAAAATCATGAAAGCAATACTCAAGTCATCATTGGTGCTAACATACCCTTTGATGGTTGTATTAACTTTCAACATTTCAATGCTCTATGATGACACAAAAAGCACAAATAAGCTCTCAGAATGGCAATATTGTACAGATACCCTGCATGGTTAGTATAGATTACATCCCTTCTAGAATCGGCTTTTTGCATTTATAGATTTTTCCAAAAGCTGGCAAAGTATCAATGTTTCATATCTTTTTGAATAAAATGACTGAGTACATTTTGACATTCACAAAACATCATCACATACCATTTTCATACATATTTGTATAAAAAATTCATAAAATCTATGGACATTCATAAATTGTACCATCCACCATTTCACATTCATATTCATACAATCATTCATTAATAGATTGCAATCATATCATAACATTGCACTTGCATTTTCATATCTAAAAATCATGCATACATATACATCATGAGCATAACATCGTGAAACCGTCACATAAAACATCATGCATATAGAAAATAGACGCATTCATCACATAAGGAATCATCGCTTCATATCATATATCTCAAAAATGAATGTCAAATGTACAAATATGTCAACTATGCATGAAATAACATCATCAAAAATTGGATCATATCAGTGTGTATACAAATGTCTCAACAGAGTATCAATAGGACATATAAGACATCATGCAAAAAGCACTACGGAGTGCTATCCTCTGATGATGCTAGTCTAGGACCTGCCCCACCTGTACTTGATGGACCTGCTCCACCTGCTCCTGATGACCCTCCTAGAGGTAATGGCTGAGATACACCCCTGTTGGTAGCCCGAGAGCGACTATGTGTAGACCGAGACTGTGTATAACTCATTCTCTGCTCCGGTGGCACTGCATCATGATACCTAGTCCTATAGAACTCTGCCTCCCAGGTGGCCCTGGTCACCTCTCTCATCATGTCACCAATCGAGGTACCTACTGCTACTCTCTGCAGACTATCAGCTAGGGCCATGCCTTGCTCACCCTGTTGTCTGGCTGTATCTCTCTTGGCTATCACTATCGTCAACTGTCCCTGTAGCTGTGTAACCAAGGCCTGTGCCTATGCTAGCTGACCCTGTAAGCTCTGCACTCTACTCTTTAAGGTAGCTATATGACTCGGCACCAATGGATCTACTGAAGACGATGGAGTTGAATGTCTCATCCGTGGTCCACCTCTATCGCTACCTCTACCACATCTGCCACCTCCTCCACCACTATCACCTCCACTCTCCTCATCACTACTCTCTCCATCCCCATCTGACTCATCATCATCATCCTCCTCAGAGTCATCACCCTCTGAAGCAGTCTCTCGCTGTCACCTATGTCCCCCTATATGTGGTCTCTACTCTGCAACTAGAGCAGCAAGCTCATCAGGATCAAATAATCATGGCACACGATGTTCCAACACATACTGACCATACTCTAGAGTCATCCCCCCATCAAGAATATCAGCTCTGTACTCCCACATCTGTACTCCTAAACTGCAGAACTTTGCTACTGCTGCATCATATGAAATATGTGGACCCCACACTGTAATCTCCTACTGTCGACATGCATAAATAGATGAACCCTGTGGCATACCCTAAGGCTGACCATACTGTCACCATACATAGCCAAGAAGAAACCTCTTAATAATCCTAGGAGTTTGACCAATCAGATATCTAGAAGTAAAGACAAAGGGCATCTCCCTAGCATCCTCTGGCCATGCCTCACAATCTACATAGGGCCGCCAACATACTATCTCGAGATCATCCAAAAGACACTACCAATGATCCAGTTTTCCCAACCTCGGCTGAGCAATGACGTATGTATATCTGAATCTGTACGGTCGACCAACAGGCTGTCGTCCTCGAGTCAATGGTCGCATAACGACAAAGTGCTCCCATGCCCATATCTGTAAAAGCAAACATCCAACTGCCAAACTTCAGCCTCCACCATACACAATATGGTGTAGTTCATCATATAAATGTGCAAGCATGCACAATCCCTAAGCATATCGTGTACCCTGCATCACCATACTCTCAAGTACACGACCCCACCTGACTACAAAACCCTTCAACCTATGGTCAGGGCATAGAACACCTCCAATGAAGCTTGCAAGTATAGAGGGTAAAGGCGCATACAAATCCATCATCTCTGCCCATGAGATATAATATCCCACAATATGATCATCTCTGAATATCCGCCTCAAGGCATAGGTGCCTCCCGCCTCCCGGCCGTCAAATCTCACTATCTCACCCATCACTGGAATCCTCAAGATGTGATATACATCCTCTGGAGTCACAGTAATCTCTCCTATCGGAAAATGAAAGGTGTTAGTGTTGTTGTGCCACCTCTCTACAAGTGTTGTCAATAAGGCTCTGTTGAGACGCACCTCAGGCATCTCAAGTAACGAGGTCAGTCTGCATGCCTCAATCACATCTCTATCTGCCTGTACAAGCTGCGGAATCAATCTCCATGTCTTCGGGAATTTCTCCTGTAATTGCAAGACGCTCAATCTCTCCTGTTGAATAGGAAGAATCATCAAGTCAAAGCAAAATCAATATCGAATCATCAAGACAAATCAATCAAATCTGCATATCAACAACTATTTGTTTTTAACAACTTTAGAAGCAAACTTATCAAACTATTTTGTTTTTCATCATCATGAAAAGCAAATTTATCAAAATCCTGTTTGTTTTTAACAACCTTAGAAGAAAACTTATCAAACAACTATTTGTTAACTTGAAAGCAAATTTATCAGCTACTATTTGTTTTCCAATAGCCTTGGGAACAAATTTATCAGACAAACATCATCAAATCAGGGCAACACAATACGCCAAAATCATATAGGAAAAATGACATGGAAAATGACATTTTTAACCTATTTAAAGGAAAAATTGGGGCATTTTATCACATTTTATCACAATAGGGGCAATTTAGGTCATCAATTTTTTTTTAACTTACATCTTTCCACATCAATTTCTTCACATCATCATTTTCAAACGATGAATTGACATCTTAAAAATCATAAAAAATAAAAAAATTCCAAAAAACTCTAAACATTCAAAAAATTCACAAAAATCAAAATCTTATCGATTCATCATTCGAGGGGGCATATACTTATCAACATTTGACAATCAGCATCTGGGGAAAATTTCAAAATTATTTGAAGCAATGTGTAAAACACATCACTTCAAAGAGGGGAAAAATGTATACACCTAAAAATGGTCACATTACAATAGTCTGGTAATTAATTAAATATTTTTAATATTTAATTAAATCTCTGAATTCAATCTGCTTATAAATAAATCTAAATAATTTATTTATATTGTTCATTCTTTCATTTCGATTAAATAAATAAGTTTATTTAATCACTTTTCTTATCCATTTCTTAATTAATTAAATAAACATTAAAATTTATTTATATTATTTATCATATATAATCTTGGCTTGAATATTTTATTCAAATAGAGATTAAATATTCTTCTCTTCTAAAATTCTTCTAAAAGTCTATTCACAATTAAATATTCCAAATATCTAATTAATTCATCTAAAAGTCTATTCACAATTAAATATTCCAAATATTTAATTAATTCTTCTAAAAGTCTATTCACAATTAAATATTATAAATATTTAATTAAGTCTTCTATAGTCCTAAAATCAAATATCAAACTCACATAAAATTAAATAAATTTATTTATTTAATTTGGATTATCTCCAACAACTGTGAAACAACTTCAAAACAGAAAATCAATGAATTTCTCAGTTTCTGAGCAAAGTTGTTCCCGTGGGTTGAAGACAAACCTCCATTTTTCTCTCCAACCTCCCAACATCTTCCATCTTCCTCTCAACCTCTCCATCTCTCACCATCCAAATTTACCAGACAATCTCACAGCCATTGATCTTTGCCAGCCAGGCTCTTGCCTACAAAAATCTATAAAAAGGACTGTCGGGTCTTTGAAAAAGATAGAAGCTTTTGTACGGGAAAACTATAGCCAAATCTTCAATAGCATAACCTTTTAGCATTCATAGCATACCAGTTTTTAGCATAGCATAGCTTAGCATATTAGCATTCCATATCATGGCTTATCATCCTCATATCATAGTTTTAGAAGCATTCATAATCCACAGCCCCTGTGCATAATCTACAGCCCCTGTGCATATCTGTACATCAACATTTCACTCTACCAACATATAGGATAGAGAAGTATTCCCCCTTTGCATACTCATTCTGTAGGTTTCCATTCTGAGAAGCTTTTCTTATACAATCTGAAAGCAACAGCTTCAAGAAAATCACTAGAGATAGAGGACAATGGAATGATTCTGAAGAAGCTTTGTTTGATCTCTTTTCATTTTATTTAGCTTTTCTTTAGTTTAATATTGCATTGGTGTGTTTTTATTATCTTATTTTGATACTAACATTTCCCACACATAGAACCAAAAATGAAATTACACATTCAACTGAAGAGATTGAAGACAAATAAAAATACCCTTCATCATTTTATTTATAATATGTGCAACAAATACATGGGAGAGAAATTATTCTAGAGTTTATGATTTCCATTCATATGCCATTGCCATTGTAAAATGATTATGCCTATTACAAAAAAAAATTACCTATGAAACAAAACTATCCTATCTCTCTATGCTTGAAATTAACAAAATTGCTCTGTACATGAGTTTGAATACTCAACCATCAAAAGACCTGTGTAATTGGCTTTGAATTCCCATTTATAGAATCATGGGAGCAATAAACATCGGGCCAAATTACAATTAAATTTGCATTTACATTTGACATACATTTCACCTTAATTTCAAAATTCCCTAGACAGTTATATTTGTACCTTTGAAAGTGGGGGGAAAGCACATAAGACAAAAATTACTTTTATCTATTGAAGAAGATACACCCACCTTCCAAAAGGCATCTTTCATTCATTCCAACTGCTCCAAAATATCCTCCTCATTGGCCAAAAGTGTTAACCATGTACATGCCCAATCAACAAAACTCTAAAGCATGAAAAGAAATAAAAGTGAGAAGACTGACCCATCTGTGTCACCACTTATGCCACCAATTTCCATGTTGGGGAGAGAACAATATTTTGTAGTACTTTAACAAAATCCTAATCTGTACTATTTCTAGGCTATGCATTGTTTCTCTCCCATCTATTAATTGCCATGTTTTTCATCATCCCTCAAACATAGACTCATTATGTAATCTTCTCCAGCCATATGTTATATTCATCCTCTTTGGGCCATCTCATGTCCAACAAGGTATGCACTTTTGCAACATGCTGATTATATCTCACATCAATTAATGCCCTAGCCTCCTTGATGAAATTATACATCCTAGTTTCAACTCCAGTCATGTTGTCAATGTGGAGGTTCAACATGGAGTAATCAATTGTAGTTAACATCATCTTAGCCTATGGAATCCACTCTCCCAACTCATGCTTCCATTTAGAAAACTCCATCAACTCACCCTTATCATCTAATATTTTAGGCATTCTATGCTCTTCCATTTCCCTGAACATTCTCAATTTGTTTTGGAGTTGTATTCCTAACTTTCCATGGAAAGTTGTAATTTCATTAATCAAATCAATGGCCTACAATATTTTAGGAATATGAGTAGGAGCCTTAGGATCCTCCTACATTTTGTACATCATCTCCTTTAGTGTTCCTACCCTAGTGCTCCACTTGCTCCACTCAATTTGAAAATCCTTTTGAGCTTGCAAGTATCCAACATTGGCCTCATCAATGTTCTTGTATGTAGCCCACACATCATCAGCTCTATTAACCAACTTGCTCACTCTATGTTTTAATACATCCTTAAAGATATCATTAGCCACTTTTACCATCTCCAATTTGGCTTGCTTGAAATTTCCTTCTTTGTTTTCAATTGATTACTTAAATCATGAATCCTTAGAGACAGAGTGTCTTTATCTTGTGTAGACAAATCAAAAGAAGAGGATGGTGAAGAAACTGCCCTTATAGACCAGGCTACCTGAGATGTGGCTCTCAACTTATTGCATTCATCTAAAATTTTAATGTAGTCCTTTAACAATGCATCATACTTCTGTTGGGATATTTGGGCAGTATCAACACTAAGCATTGTAGCATGCACAATCATTTTTGCTGCCTAAACAGGAGTTATATCCACAACTCTCTTTACCACCATTGTACCAATGACCTCTTCTATAGGCCTGGAAACCTCATGCTTTCTAGTATTGAGAGTCATGGACTAAATTGCAAGGGTGTGCAATTTTGGACTATAGCTAGATCCAAACACCTAATTATCAAAGTGTTCCTCAAATACAAAGGCCTGTGGGTCTCTCCTGATAGTATCAAGTGAAATGGTTGAAGTGAGGGTGCACCTTGGAAGCAACATGATTCCACTCTCAGTAATAATTTTTTTGGCTTCATCAAGAGTGATGGTTGATGTCTCAGCCTTGATATTCTCTTTCGCTGCTCTCTCTACCTCCTCCTACTAAGAGGGGTCCACACTAGCCCTAGCTTTCTCAATTCTTTCCTTTATATCCTTACTCATTTGATGAATAATGAATTCTTTGAACTATTTTATTTGTACAAAGGTATCATTTGCAGTGAATTCATCACAGGCCTTGATCTTGGGATAATCATCGGTCTTCTCATCATACTCCCATTTGACAATTCTATCTTGAGGAGTTTCTAAATCGAGAACATCATTAATTTTTGGAGAAGGAAATCTCCTCTCCACTTCTTCATCATTAGGCATATGTTCCACCATTTTCTCCTCCCCAATTACCTCATCACCTCCTCCCTGAATCTCAACAAGTTTCTTAGGGATATCAATAGCTTGAGGTTTTTGCTCCAAGAGAGCTTGTGCTCTTTCAGTAGCTTCCCTGACTTTTACTCTAAAATCTCCACTTTGGTAATCATTTATCTTTTGCATAGACCTCTTCAGTGGGTTCTCAATTTCATCATATGGGCTTACATAAAAATCCTTTCTTTTTATAATCTCTTCCTCCATAGCACAAATAGCAGTCCAATCCTTCTTTCTTTGGTTAACTACTCCATCACTCGTCAAATTTCTAAGCACGTCATCAAAATACATGAAAACATGAGAAAAAATGGACACACCTTTGCTTCTTCTCTTCTCATTTACAAAACCCTCTAGGTCAAAGCTCCTAACCTCATCAACAGGAATCCTGAGCTTGTTTACCATTATTCCAAACTTCTCATATGCCTCCTTAGAAATAGCCTTGAAGTAACCAAAAGCACATTGTGGCACAATTATAGAACCCTTCCTAGGAGTTCTGAACAACTCCTAGTCCATAAAATTAAGCTGCCACATCAACTCCATAAATTCCAATCTATCTGAAACATACAAAGGAAAACAATGAGGTGTCACCCTAGCTCCATAGGCCCTAATTAATATATACTCTGAGTGCAGGAACCAATTATCCCAATTATAATTCTCCTGTGACCCCTCTACATCCTTAGGGTGCATAATATTCCTAATAACTCTTGACAATCTATAAATGGATGGAACACCCAAACTTTCCAAGATACCATATCTAATGACATTGCAAAAAAAAAAATAGTGTGAATTGGGACAATTCTGATCCCAGATATGTGTCCACATTTGGACAAGAAAAGGGTTTTTCTCATTATCTAGCTGCCTCAAATTTATCATCTTCTTCCACCTGTCTTGTTTAGCATACAAGATCATGTGCATTAACAAAGAGTAATGATAGAAGACAAATGGGATAGTTCATTTTTTCAAAGCAATGAGCTCCTTATGCATTTCCTCTACAAGATAAGTAGCATAGTCAAATCCCATGTTAAGGTTCCACTTCTGTATATCAACTATCATAACCAATAGGTCTATAGCTATTCTTGCATCAAAATTGTGGCCCAAGACTTGATTCAGATAGTAATAGGTGTTCTTGAAATAGTCAACAAATTCTTCACACTCGAAGGGCTCCAATTTTGTAGGAACAAATCCCTTACCACTTTTTCTATGCCTTATGAGAAACCTATTCCTAAAAGAATACATGTTTTTCTCATATTCATGATTCAATTTTGCACACCTAATGCCAACTGTATAATTAGGGTTTAATTTGAACACCTCTACAATCTTAGCCCTTGTTACTTCAAGGATTAGCTCGTGCCATTATAACTTTTTGTCTTCTTGTCCATAAGATCATAATGTTTTCCCAGTGCCTCCATTATATCAATTTCCACAAATACATTCGATGCAACTAGCTTCCTAAGGTTTAAACCCCATAAATTCCTAGTCAGTCATCTGGCATTCCTTCTATTAAAGGCATATAGAAACAATTCCCATCTGCTCTATGGCTGAGCTAGTTCTCCAATTCCACCAACAAGGTCAATCATCCTACTTGTTACAACATATTTCCCTATGGCCCTTTTTCCAATAAGTGACCCTCCCTCTTTCACATTCTTAGTTCCACCTGCCATGAATCTATCACGGGATCTCTTCTTAGCTTTTGGCTTTGCAGGCACTTTTGGAACCTCTGGCTAAGGTGCAGATGTGACATCCTGAGTTTTGGGTTTCTTGACTCTTTTTAGCTTGGTTTTTCTCTCAAGCCTGATGCTAGACTCACTAGGTTCTGGTTCGCTCATATTTTACAATGTGGCAAGGCTAGGGTTTACAATTTTTAATTAACAAAAAGATCCACTAGGTTTTAATTCTTAGGCAATAATTTGTAGAACAAAACCCTCCCAGACCTTATGCAATCCCTACTACCCTACTTGAGAATGCACAATGAGTAAACCATGCGTACATTTATCTTTCAAACTCCTTACTAATTTCCAAACTAGCAAAATTCAATGCAATTGGCAAGAAAAAATATGATGATCTGCTTACCTAGGTGAAAATTCGATGTTAATGCATCTATAATTACTTATTGGAGCTCTCTGGACTATTTCCTTAGACTTTGACTATCTTTTTTGCTCTTGAGTGATTTCAAATGTGAGGAATATGAGCCAACTACCTTCTTCGTGGCTAGAAAATGGAGTGTAACACCATTAATGGTTGATAAAAAGCTTACACAAGTGAACAAATGCTTAGTCATTCATGTTTAAAAATTGGTCATTGATCATCTTGATTTAAAACCATATCAGTGGCTATCCTTTCACCTCGCTACTTTCTACTTTTCTTCAAATGATGTCCTCAAGATACTGCCATGTCACCTCTTATTTTCCTAAGTCACCTCTTTTTTGGAGGCCATCACTCATCGTTAATATATTTCTTCCTCCATGAGTCATATAGTAATCAATTAAATATAAAAACCTACATTCATAAGAAATAAAAAATAAATATAATAATCAAATTAAATATATTTAAAATTATACTTTTTTGGGAAGCTTATAATAAGGACAACACACTTACAAAAAGTAAATTTTAAATGAATTCGTTTGATCCCCCGAAAGGTAAATCAAAAGTGGGTATTTATTAGCATTTTGATAGGTGTAATGGAGACTCTGTTATAGGTATGATTTAAAACTAGTGGGGTTCTATCCAAGGGGGTTTGATCTAAGGTGGTTTGATCAAACCCTCTTCAATTGGAATACTTTAAATGGAACTTTTCAAGGCTTAAATCATTATATTTTCTATAAATATGTGTTTTCAGCAAAAATCAGAATGTCCCAAAAAGTGTAAACCACTATTGTGGGATCACCCCATTGCGATTCTAAAAGATAGACTCAATTTCTTGCTTTTCCTATCTTTCCTTTTTTGTTACTGCTTAGGATTTTTGGATATAGTTGGTTACCTTAGTAACCCAATCTTCTTATAAATCAACCTTCTACTTATCTATTTGTTGTTGCTAAGGTTTTGCAACTCCACATATATAGTGTTCTATCGGCTTGTTGTTTCCTAAAGCTCTTCTTACTTTCACTGATGCTCCTTGGTGGCCTCTTGCATTTGGGCCCTCATATCTTCAATAGCTTTGTGCTCTACCTCAACTTCGTGATTCAATATTTGTACCTTGACACAAAACCAATCATTTTCACTTTGAGCTTCATCGAGCAACTCAACCACTTCATCATGTTGCTCTTGTGCATGCCTTAGGCGGACCATGTCCATATCTTTTCCTTTGATCCCTGCTTGCAATCTATCTACTTTGGTATTTATATTTTCCAACTCTGCCTCGCACTTTTTCAATTTCTTGCCCAATTTCTCATAGTTAGTATAGACTACCTTCTGTGTTGCTTTGCCTAGGCTCACTTTGTCGTGTAAAAGAGCTTTGCTCAAATTGAGACCTACAGTTTGGATATCATAATCCTCAAACTGCATCTCTCCTTTTGGTTTGAATATCAGGGGTCTCATAGATGAGATTATCAGAGTGTTCCACTCTTCATCAAAACAAGTCTCTAGCTTTGGGGTAGCTAGATTTGTTGCAGCCTTTACCTACAATTTCTACTTCCTTTCTTGGTAGGATTTCTTGGTGAATTAAATATGGGTTCAAAGGCTTTATGGAGACTCAATACTTTTCACAGCAAGAGAAGCACTAGCAAGGAGGCCATAAAGGGTAACTGTAGGGGTGCTTTCAACTGACTAAGTTTATGGGAAGGGAAAAAAAGTGTTATTAAAGAAAAATTCGAGATACCATGTATGACTTGAGAAGGAGGGGTGCTCATTGGGTGAAAGGGGGAGTAGGAAAAAAAAGAGGCATATTCCTCCAAGTAGGCAAGGGCGATGAAATTTGCACCATGGGTGATTCAGTGTTTACAACTTGAGCCTTAGATAGGGCAATCAAAGAGTTAATCATAGCTGAGGAAAAAGATGCACATTCAGTGTGTGGGGTCTCCATATGAGGCTTGCTTTTAAATATAATTAGGGG
This sequence comes from Sequoia sempervirens, assembly GCA_007258455.2. NCBI lineage: Eukaryota > Viridiplantae > Streptophyta > Pinopsida > Cupressales > Cupressaceae > Sequoia > Sequoia sempervirens. Next base: position 207,391,375 of record VDFB02281492.1, read on the forward strand.
CATGTTGAGGATGAGTAGGTAAAAATATTTGGATGGAGGGTTCTACTCTATAGATGAGGGGGAAGCAATAACCAATGACACAGTAGAATAAATGATGACGTGTGCAAAAATTACCTAGATGGTCAGAGTCGAGGATACTAGCAAAGAAAATTCCACTTCTTCCTCTCCTTTATCTGAGGAGCCTGGCTCGCCCAATTCTTGGACTCTTCTTTTCTTTGTAGGGGATGAACTGGTTGCTTTTGATTCTCTGGTGACTGAGCCTGATGATCCTTCAGCCTTTGGAGCTACAGAAGATTTTCTTGGAGATTGTCGGGTCTGCTTCCCCTTTGGAGGGATTCCGACGAAGGATGATATCCATGATTCCTTGTGTTTTGATTCCTTTTCTTTCCCCTTTCTTGCTTTAGGTGCTTGAGGTGAGGGGTCAAAAACTAGTGTGTGTTCCTAATTAGTACCCCAATTAGACCCTAGATTATTATTGGATCTACCCTCATCATCATAGATCTCCTAGAAATGATCATCGGTTTCCATAACAATTTTGTATGGGGTGCTTAATTGCTTGGCCTCATGTCGATACCTCCATAATTTATTTATTTTCCTTTCCAACCACCCCAACTTCTTCAACTATGTTCTAAGGGACTTATCCATTTGGAAACTTTTTTGAAACTTTGCAACCCTTTAGTAGAATTCAAGCCATGAGGGTTGCACAAACAATATGAAAGCTATGTCAATGTAGACCTCTGCCCTTTCCTCAATCGGGTTCTTCCTTGCCTCTCAATATGATAGTTCTTCATGTTTGGAAGAAAAATGCTTGACAGGATCGTATTTCCATTTATCACAAATGAGGACTAGGTTGAGGTAGGTTAACTTGCTAGTTAACACATCCTACTCTTCTCTCCTCATGAGTGTTACCTACATTTTAACGGTGGTGAGGGGAAGTGTGTAGAGTACTTTCTTGTATCTCTCAACCTCGTAAACATTGTCAATAATTGTTGCCTGACAACATACCTCCAAGGAAAGTGTTCTATCTGTTACAAGTTTTAGAAGCCTAAAGGGCCCTTCGTTAAAACCATGACATATAATAAAATTAAATTCTTCCCCCATAAAATTATCAACCAGAGGTTGGTGGTTTTTCATCCAATCTAAACCTTTAGGGAAAAACTTGCCCAGAGAACGTGGTGATAAATCTAGAAGTACTAGTTGCAGAAATAACTGACAAATGAGTAATAATCCAATGTATGTGAAAGCACATGGGTCTAGGCTAAAACTGGCTTATATTATCCTGACACGTCAAACATACTGAGCAGTAAATGACTACTAAAGGACTCAATATTTTGATGTAAAATTAAGTGCACCAGATAAGAAGACATGTGAGTATCTATGCAATGAGATCTTGGTCATTAGATCAAGGCCCTCCTTTGATTATGTTTATCTCCTATCACACATCATTGATTCACACCTCGACTTCAAGATCACATTAGCGATGGGAGAGAAGGTGTGATGGAACAAGATGAAAAGCTGCGTGTACCTGCTTCAAAATCAAAGGCATAGGAAACATCACTCACAAGAGCAATTTAAATCAGCGATAAAACATTTGAACATAGAACTGCATCACTCATCACTACTTTGGGACTCAAAGTTTACAACCAATCCATGATGAGTGATGAACTAAAATGCAAAGGTCAGTAAAGGTTATCGCACATCACCAATTTATGACATAAAACTCACAAGCCATTAGCGATAAAGAAAGCTAGTGATGGTGAAGAGAACACACATATCACACATCGCTAATGCAAAACTCAAGATCCATAACCTATCCAAAATGCACAATATAAAGGAAACATTTCTCATCACACATCGCTAATGTCATTCAAGAATTTACAAAGTTATCTACGATGAGTGATGGAAAAATGCGGTGAATGGGAACTTAAGTGAAATAATTTTGCACGTGCTCATAAGTTGTTTTGAAAAGGGGAATGCCTAGGATAATGTAAGGTAAGGCCTTAAAAGACTTAAAACCATTTTATTCAAAGGATGTAAAGGCCAAACAAGGTCGATCAGTCAACCTTATAAAAATAAATTCTCATACCTAGGCATGAGGGGCAGGTTACTTCATGGACTTCAATGGCTCAAGATGTTTTTTAGCATGACTGGGAACCAGTCATAGGGGGTCAAAAAAGGATAGAAAAAAATACCAAGGGTTTTAGACAAAGGAGAAAATCATCAAAGTAGAAACCACTCATCATATAAAACCCTAAACCCTGACAGACCAAGAGAACAACAAGGAAGATGCAATTTCAAACCAATGGAACATGAAAAATTTTGAGGGTTCCACCAAGAAGAAAAAAGATATAATCCTCCTCCTAGAGGTGAATGTTGTTGTCTTTTCTTTGGAAAATTCTCTTAAACTCATCTGTGGGAAAGCCTCTCAGGTTTTTACTAGGCATGAAAAAGGGAAAAGAGTTTTTGCAATCTTGTTGGCAAAGGAATGGGGACATTTTGTAGTTGAGTTAGATGTATCCCCTTGCCATAGGGTTTTTTGGTTCATCCTCAAGAAGGTTGATTCAATCTTTGATATTTTTCTATCTATGCCCCAAATGAGTATAGTGACAAGAGCCTACTATGGAATTGGCTCTATAACCTACAAGAGATCCCCTAGATTTTGGGGGGAGATTTCAATTTTGTTGATAAAAGTGAAGTTAAGTGGGGGGATGTGTCCCTAGAATGAAAGGGTAATGAAATATTTTTCTGGCAAAGAATGAAGGCTAAATTAAAGTTAGAAGATCTAATTGAAGGTTAAAAAGGGGAGTTCTCTAGTATCTAGTTCACTTGGTGTGATATCAAAAAGGGAGGAGGATTTATAGTAGGTTGGATAGATTCAATATGAACAAAGAATTATTCTTAGTTGTGCCTATGAGGGATGCGTGTAAAGTGGAGATAATCCCATACACACTCTCATATCACCACCCTAATAGGGTGAAATTTATCCCAATGATAGGAAAATCAAAGGTTAAAGGTTCTAGTGAAGGTTTCAACCTTAATACTAGGCTGCTAAAAGTTAGTGATTACATGAATGCAATAGAGTCCCTAAGGGTAATTAACAAATGGATGCACAAAGATCTGAGTGCCAATGATAGATGAGATTTGAATGTGAGGGGTTGGAAAATACTTTTTCAAATAATAGGTAGGAAGAGGGCAATGGACAAGAGGCGGGAGGAATGCCTTTTGTTGGAGAAGCTTCTTGAAGCTAAGTCTAATCTATAGGAGAAGCCAAATGATGAATGTCTAGCCAATAATTTATGTCTGACCAAAAATTCTTTGAGAAGGATACAGGCCTTCAAGATTAAAGGTTAAGGGTAAGATCAACAATGAACTGGCTAGAAAATGGGGATCGAAGTTCTTTTCTAGGAATATCAAGGAAAGGTAGATAAAGGGATAAATTGATCAAATTTGGGCTGAAGGAGTAAACTTGACAAGTCAAGAGGATATAAGAAAATAGTCCTTCTAGTTTTACAAGGACTTATTCACCTCTAAGGGGGACAAGGAGTGTAGCTACGAAGCTAAGGAGCTCATAAAGAAGGCTATTCTAAACAAAATTAAGGTGGCAAAAGCTTATAACCTTGGCAAGAGAATTTCAAAAGAGGAAATTAAACATGTCATCCTTTCTCTAAAAAATGATAAAACACTTGGGGCTGATGGGCTTCCTATCAAGTTTTATAAGACTTTCATAGAATGGGTGTGTGATAATTTATACAATGTTTACAACGAGCCTTTGGAAAAAGGTTCTCTGGGTAGAAACATCAACAAGGAATAATAAAACTACTCTCAAAGGATGAGGATTAGACCCTTGTTAAGAACTAGAGGCCAATAACCCTCCTCACTATCTCTTATAAGGTCTTGGAAAAAATTCTAGCAAATAGATTGACATCTACATACTACCTTCCTTTATAAACAACTCCCAAAATAGTTTCATAAAGGGAAGGTACATACTAGAAAACCTTATTACCAAATAGGAGGCTATGGAATGGGCTAAGAAGATAGGGCAAGAGGTTGCAATGCTCTTACTTGACTTTTAAAAAGATTATGATAGAATTAAATGGTCATTTGTTCTAATGGTTATGGAAGCCTTCAGTTTTCCTAGATCCTTCTATGACATGGTCAAAGCATTGTTCATGGATGCAGTTGCTCAAGTTGATGTGAATGGAACTCTCACTGAGGATTTCACCTTGGAGAGGTCCATAAGGCATGGATGTCCCTAGCCCTGGCACATTTTATGAATGCATCTAATGCAATACACTACCTACTAAGAGATTGTAGATCCTCTCCAATTGAAAAGGAATCATTCTCTTAGATAATAATGAGCTCATCAACATTTATTTTGCTAATGACATGGCCCTTTTCATTTAGTTAAAAGAGGAAAACATGGTTAAGCTAATGGAAAAACTCAACATCTTTTGTCAAGCTTCAGGTGCAAAGATAATAATGAGCTCATCAACATTTAGTTTGCTAATGACATGGCCCTTTTCATTTAGTTAGAAGAGGAAAACATGGTTAAGCTAATGGAAAAACTCAACATCTTTTGTCAAGCTTCAAGTGCAAAGATTGCACTAGCCAAATCTTGCATCCCTGGATGGTCAGACACCCCCCAAAATGGTTAAAGAAATTCAACCTGCAATGCGGAGGGCCTCAAAAGCTTGTAAGGTACCTTGGCATCTCATTTTCTATTGAAACCAATTTGAAAGAGATGAGGATCTATGTAAAGCAGAAAATTGAAAAGAAAATAGATAAATGGAACAAGCAGTACCTATCCATGGTTGGAAGGCCTCAAAATTTTCAAAAGATTCTTTCCTCCTATACCATCTACTTTTCTTCAGTTTGGTTTAGTTTTTGTCAAATTAATGAGATTTAGAAGAAAAGAAGGAAGTTCTTGTAAAATGGGAGTGATGCACCATAGCCAAGGCAAGATGAGGATTAGGCCTTAAGGATTTGAGGCTACAAGGAATTTCCCTAGCTTCCAAATGGGTAGTAGGTTCCTTGGAAGGGGAAGAACCTTGGAAGGGCCTTATAAGGTAGAATATAATGAACTCAATTCAAAGCAAGGTAAAACACGAAAATTTCTCCCATTATGTGATATTCTTAGTAGTGCTCATCCTATATCCCCTACAAGCTCCAATGTGTTCAAAAAAATATGGAAGGCTCGAGAAACTGTTAAAATGAATATAACCAATTGCCACTTCATCAAGGATGGGAATAGAACTATTATGGGGCATAGATCAGCCTAGTGGAATTTGAATCATAAAGAAAGACCCCTAGCCTTAATCCAAGGTTGCTCAGGTAAAGCTTGGGCTCATAAAGGTACTAAATACTTCAATAACATACTCAAGGATGGCTACTTAAGAGGTTGGAATGAGTTAAGTGTTGAATTCAACCTTCCTCAAATCAATTGGAGAACTTACATAGTGTTAAAAGAAGCTTGTCAAAACATGTAATTCCTAGTGGAGGATGAAATTGACAACAAGGCATACCTACAATATAAATGGAAGAATGGTTCTTCAGTCTAGAAAATTAATGCTAAAGCAATCTATGACACCCTAGCTGAGAAGGTTAACATCATTGAGCAGATTAATAGAGTTTGGAATATTAATTTAAATAATAAACAATGAAAAAATATTTTTGAAAAGAACTAGAACCTAGAAAGGCTTGCTTTAGATGGATGCTAATACTTCAGAGGCTCCCTTACAAAATTAATCATGAGGACATTGACATATGTAATCTATGTAGGGTACCCGAATCTGTAAACCACATTTTTTTTACTATATTTATGCTAAAGACGTATGGAAACTCTTTTGTCATGACATAAATATATGGGGATCTAACAAGACACCTAGCCCTACAAAAATTGTGTTTGATGTTGATAAAAAAATTAATAAAGAGAAATTCTTGGAAAAGAGGGCAATAGACATTGACATCAGGAGGAAAGATATGGGTATATGTGGCATAATGGGTATCCTGGTGTGGAATTCATCTTAAAGGAACTTAAATATTTTCAGAAAGAGCTTAGTGGAGTAGGCAATACCAATAAGGAAAGGGCACATTACAGCCGGGCCAGGATGGAGGAAGTCACACAAGAAAAATAGGAATTAGCAGGGATCCTTATTAGCATGAAATCTGCAAGAAGGAATAGGTGTACCAGAGGCTAGTATAAGGAATACCAGTGCAGTATGTAAAACAATATAATATGTGGGTACTTTTTGTAAATTTGGAATATGTATTTTGGGTATATATTATAAATCCTTTTGTAATTTTGATGTAAGTAAAGGCACAACTAAAAATCTATTTAATTGGGAAGGGGAACATAGTATGTAATTAGGGAAGGGAATCCTGATATAGTACTCAGTGACAACCTCTTTCCTAATATGTAAACACATATATCTCTTATCTGTTGATTACTCTATATCTAATAAAAAAATTAAAATTGGGCCCACTGAAATAATCAAATAGAGGCTTATATTCTCTCATCCAGGCTAGATGCTCATGAGAGAATCTGATGAAAACAGGGTGTCAAGACAAATCTTGGAGATTAGGGTTTAGGAAGCAGTCAGAAAATGCATAATGATCCTATGTGCTTGAAAGCACATGAGTCCATACTGAGATTGGTTTAACTAAACCTGGTGCATTCCTAATGTCTAGAGCCATACGCTTCCCATAAAACCTCGGGTTTTGATGTAAAACTAAATGCACAAGAAAAGAAGAATACCTAAACTCGGAGGAATGACTATATTTACTTAGCTTCTTGAGCATCCTTTCTACAATTATCTCAATGAACTTGAACTGAAAAACCCACTCTACCTCTTAAGCCTGATAGCTAAACCCATATGATATTCATGAACATCATTATCATAATATAAGCCATAAATAAAGGCTATCATCAAGAAGAAATCTTGTAAATCACCATTGAATTCATTGTATGCCACAGGGAAAATGGGCATCACGCCATTCTCCTCGTGGTGTGTCTCAGGGTTGTAAAAGGACTATTGATCTCTCCTTGAGGCCCAATATTGCTCCATCACTCTTCTTGAGAAGTTTTCTACCAATAGGTTAGAGGGGATACACAACATTTCTCTAATAGATTTTGCACTAATAGTGATTCTCAAATTTTCACCATTGATGACCTTGGTACTTTTGTGAAGCTTTGTTGCACAAATATCCATGATTTCAAGGCATATGTTTGTTTAGGGAATCATATATTGGGGTACACCACAATGCCAAAGTTGAACTCCAAGAGATTATACATTTCTAGTTTTCAACCTAGTGGCTCTTCTTTGGAATCCTCCTTCTCATAGGCTCTTAGGGTTAGAGTGCAACCTTGAGTCAAAGATGTTATTTGTGAAATTTTTTATCAGTTCTAGTTTGATGGGATCACTAGGCTGTATGAATTTGGTGTAGAAAAAGCTTTGTACCTCAAGAATATATGCATTATCAAAGGAAACCTCTCCAAAAATTTCAACATAATAGGCAGAAGGTGAATAAATTTTGATTTTTTTACTAGAAGAAGATGCTTCAACCACCATTTTCTTGTGATTTCAAATAAGATTGTTAAAACATTGCTTCTACACTAGAGAATTTCACCATTGCTTTAAGAACTTGTACTTAGAATAATTTCCTTTTGTTGATGCTCTTTTGTTATTCACCTCCTAAAATGTATTGGGGATAATTGCATGGCCGACATAATTAACCTTTGGAATTTTTCCAACGAGGTGATAATGTGTATTAAACACTTATTTTTGGGAAATGAAAACTCCACTTTGGGAAGGGAATTTAGGTACATCCTACACAAGATTTTCAAAGAAGGACATCATCAAAAAATGGGAGGCGTAATCTAAAAAGATGTTCACATTAAACAAGAAGGAGGTGGAATTAATAGCAGACTTTTCACATGGTAATGCTAGCTAGCAAGAAAGAAAGGTGGTAAGACACATGGAAAGAGCTACACGTCTAGCATTAATGCCATTGTTTGTATCAATTACCAAGATTTTTGAAAATCATCCTTCGTACAATTTCTTCTTACTCCATATCGCTAACTTGCATTTCTCATTGTCATTCTAATAGAGAGAAATATTTCTATTTGAGATTTTTTTGACTCAATTTATCTATAAATTGTCCCCTAACCTATTGTGAAAAGAACTTCTCATTTTGTAAGCTGTCTTTTCTGCATTAGCTTCCCCTTCTCTCTAGTTTTTGGACCATTATGTTGGAATGACATCGCCAATGGGTGAGGCCTACTAGTTCATTTCTTCTTTGAGTAAACAATGTTGAGCCAATCTATAGTGTAGAGTGGTATATTGAACTCCACAACTTGGTATATCAACCTAGGGGAGTGGTGGTAGAAATTGAAGAATGACCTGCTATTAGATTCTTGAGAATTGCTCTTTTTTTATTATAGTTTCTACTATCATATCCTCATAAAATTTTAGAGAATGCCATTGTAATTTTCCTTTGTTGTGGCCACTACATCAAAGTTTCACACCTTTTGAGTTGGCACTTTCATCGCCTTTTGGCCATCAGGACAAAAAAAATATCAATCTTTGTAACCTTGTTGTGCTTAGAGCTTCTCAAAGCTCTTTTCTAACTCAAAAATAGGCCTAAGAACCTAAAAATATATGTAATTGATATTATATAAATATAATATAGGTTTTCACTTTCTGTATTTGTGTGTCCACTTCGTAAAAATGGTGTATTTTACAAATTTTATATATATGGTACATAAAGTATAAAATTTACAAGGAAAACAAACCATAAGAATTTTTAATTAAATAGCTTTAGATGGATACCATTCACCAATATTCCCATGAAATTTCCATTCATGTCTTCTAGCTCAAAGGTATTACTTTCTTTGCATTTAGAAATGTGAAAAGACCCGTTCCACAAGGAGTCAAATTTAGTGTGTTGCCTTGGTTTGGTGGCACATTCGTTGTAGTTCAAGACTAGGCTTCCTTCATTGAAACTGAGGTCAAAAGTATTTTTATCAAACCATTTGTTGACCACCTATTAATGGTTGATCATGATGTTGAATTCCTTCTCTCATGTTTCCTAAATTTTTTAGTAGCTTGGCTAGTCTTACTTCCATGTTGTTTTCTACGACCTCTAAAGACTTCAATATTTGTAATGCTAGAATTTCCATAGAGATAGGTGAAACTACCTCTTTTTCATATAGCAATTCATAAGGGGAAGTCTACAAAATTTTCTTCAGAGTAATGTAGTCCCCCCATAAGGCCACCCGTAGGTGCTTGTGCCAATCCTTTTGATGTTCTGAATCAATCTGCTTTATTAGTTGGATCAAGTTTTTGTTTGTGGACTCTATGAGTTCATTCCCCTGTGGGTAATAATTTGATGAAGTCTTAAGGTAGAATCCATGCTTGAGGGGAAATTTTAATATCCCAATTCCCACAAAGTCTTATGCATTTTCAAATATTAGGGTTTTGGGAGAGCTGAACCTTGTTGTTAGTTCATCAATAAAATTGATGATTTTGACCTTAATAGCATTTTTAGAGGGATCGCCTCTATCTATCTCATGAATTAATCCATTGCTATCAATATCCACTTGTTCCATGAGCTGGAGATGGGATTAATCATCCTGATGAAGTCCAATCCCCACTACGTGAAATCTTCTACCATAATTAGATGCAATGGCATAGTGGAATTCCTTTTCTTGTCGATGAAGAATTGGCATTGTAAACATTTTTTTACCAAATCATGACGCTCTAAAAATAACATGGGTCAATAATAACCTACCCGCATGATAGTCAAAGTGGTAGTTTTTGTAGAGAAATTTCTACCATCAAGACTATTATGAAATTTTCCCAAAACCCTTTTAGCTTTCTCTTTATCTATACAATGGAGGAGGACACCATTGAAATTCCTCATAAAAAGGATTCCCTTAAACAATACATACATGGTGCCTTGCACCATGTAATATCTCCTTTTGTGTGTCGAAACACTAGCTAGATACCTATCAGTCTGCATGAACCTCACTCTATCAGTCACCCAAGACTCCTCTGACTCAAATTAGTTTACAAAAACCTGCTTTGTTTTTTTTGTTTCCATCTAGGGACTGATCTCTTTGGCGAGATATTTTCATAGGCCTCTTCCCCTAATTATCTTTTTGGCTCAAACCTTGATGATATAATCTAGGATCTTGGTGATCTACTTTTCTCTCTTCTCAGTGATTTCTCCTTCCATGATGTACTCTCTCATGCTAGAATGAGTGACAAGGACTATGATCTTGCTTGTTAAAACCAGGTGTCTGAATTTTTTCAAACTCTTCACAATAGCAAACATCTTTTTCTCCACAAAATTTTATCTAGTATTATATCCCTTGATATTCCTTGAATGGAAGGCAATGTGGTGTTATCTACTTCCTTCATTATCCTTTTGTGCAAGTACGGTGATAATATTGTGTTCGTCACTATAAACATACAAGATAGAATCCTTTGATAAATTCAGGTTCACTAACACTGGAGCTATAGAAATAAATTCTTTTATTTTTTTGAAAGCACTTTTTCCTTCTGAATTTCATTTAAAAGTTAGGCCCTTTTTCAACATTAGTGCAATGGGTCTTGCAATTCCTGCAAAATTCGAAATAAACCTACTAACAGAATTAATCTTTCCTAGGAAAGATGTGACCCCCTTTTGGTTGATTAGTAGTGGTAATTCTTTTATAGCTTTCACCCTTTCATGATTGAAATCTATCCCTTCTCTAGAGACCACATAGCCAAGGAGCTTGACTTGTGGAACCCAAAATTACATTTTTTGGTACTTAGAGAAACCTCAAACTGTTAGCATCTCTGGAAGACTCTTTCTAGGTGATCAAAATGATCACCCTTAAATTTAGAAAATATGGTTTTATCATCCAAATAAATAAGATGATCTCATTGAATCAATCAAATCCTTAAATGTGATGTCCATTACGTGTTGGATTGTGGCCCCTACATTGGATAGGCCAAAAGGAATTTTTCCTGTAGGGAAATGTTCCACTTTTGGTGCTGAATGTTGTCTTATGTTGGTCCTCAATCAATACAATAACCTTGTTATAGCCCGAAAAGCCATCAAGTAGGGAAAACATTTATGACCCTACCACAGTCTGTAAGATTTTCTCCATTGAAGGTAGAAGATTATGATCCTTCAGAGAGGCTCTATTTAGGTCTCTAAAATCCACAAAAATTTGAATATCACCACTTTTTTAGATCGAAACCAAATTAGATACCTAGGTAGAATGCTTAATTAGGTATATGATTCTTGATTTTATTAATGGTTTTAGCTATTTTTCCATCAAGGCCTCCACATTCGAATTAATCGGCCTCTATTTCTACTGGATTGGTTTAAACCCCTCTATCAAGTCGATGGTGTGTTAGATTATGCTAGGGTTGTAACCCTTTAGATCATCATAGGTCCATGTTATGATTCTATCATATTTAACACACAAAGTCCTTAACCTTTCCTTATCTTCCCACTGAACATTCTTCTTGACTTTGAGATTTTGGTCATTCCTAATATTGAGATCACCATAATCCTCTTTAGCGAGGGAAAACCTTCACTTATTATTCCTTACATCATCACAATAAAAGAGGTTTTCTAGAGATTAAACCTCTCAAGAGCTTATTTCTTTTCAACTAAATTGTCTACTCTTTGTATGCCTCTTCAATTTTTGGATGTAATTGCTTGGTAAATTCACCTGACTATTGGATAAACGTGGAAATTTGGGCATTATTTTCAAAAACCTACCCTTTTTTATTATTGTTGGGAATATATGGTCAGACTATAACCCACACTGCATGTTGGTTTATCGTTAGATCAAAGGTTGGTTTGAATTGAGAACCAACTGAGGCCATTTTGTTTGTAGTGGCATTTTGCAATCTTGATACTACCTAGATATTGAAAGATTTGAACCCTTCTATCAAGTTCCATACTCTATGTCAATATGATTGCATCCTTACATTTTACAGTTGCTTGTTCTCTAACCTATTTTACCACTAGTTTTGAGTCTCTGAACACTTTTATCCTTTTGGCACCCATTTTTTCTACCAATTTTAGACCATGAACCAATCCCTCATATTCCATATCATTGTTTGTGCATAGAAATTAGAATCAGAAAGATCTAAGAGTTTTTTTATATGGTAGGAGATATGAGGTGGATCCCTACTTCTGAGTTGATCCTACATATGGCACCATCAAAGTGCAAAGTCCACAACCCATGTTCATCTTCTTTGTGGTCGCCTAAACCCTTTTTCTCCTTGATTAGATTTGGAATGGCCTAGTCTTCATCACAAATCATATATGTACCTAGACTAGTGGCATGCAAGTTTCCAAAAGGGTTAGAATCTATAAATTGATTTAGCAAGACTTCTTCCTCTAGACTCTACTCACATGTGGCCTCCTCATCTTCTAGAATCTCAACACAACACATCTCTTTCTTAGAGATAGATGTGTGTGTGGATTCAAAGCTCATTACTACATCTTTTGGAATATGCTTAGAATGTAGAGGCTTGGATAATATCTTCATCTTCATGACATGCTTAGTTATCAATATTAAGTGGGACCAACTGAGAGCTAGGTATCCACCAATCTTGGTTGCGAAATCTCTTGACAGGCACATCTTGAAAATGGGAGGAATGTCAATTACGACCATCTCTTAGGTCATCGTCTAACTTGGGTAGGAATATAGGTTCAAGGGGAGGCTTTTAATTTTTCCTACGGTTGGAACATTTTTTCCATCTAATTGCATAACCCCCTTATTAAGGGGCTCATATTTCAAATTCTGGGCATTAGCCACCAATTTAAGCATCATTGTGGTACTAGCGCCTGAATCTATCATGTTGTTACGCAATAATTTGTCCCCCACAAAGAGTGTAAAAAAGAATGGGATAGGTTTTCGTTTGAATACCTCCTTTTCATCTATTTTTTCCTTAGTATTCATGTACATTGCGGCCTTTGAAGACCGAGGCTCTTGATTGGGTACTTTGTCCCTTTCTTGGTTGTGCATTGGGACCAAACCTAGTAGTGAGGGTTTCTCCTCTTTACTTAGAGCATCCTGTAATAAGGTATTGTTATCTAGGATAGCTAAAATGTCCCATAAGGACATGTTGGCATGAGCTTTCTTTAGTTGTTCCACCATGTTGAGTAATCCAATAAGGGGTACCTTTCTTTTAAAAAAAGGTACCTCTCTTAGTTTTGCAATGGGTTGATGCATCATAGGTGGAATAACCTATTTTTCTGTGACCTTTTGTTATAATTTTGGTTGTTGTGGCTATTGTACTTGAGGTTGTGACTATGTCACATACTCTAGTGAATCTCTATTTTGAATAGGTGTTGTAATCCAATTGAACCCATGGGGCTTCCATTGATGGAACTTCATTTGAAAATATTGAGTCTTCTCCCTTTGTCCAAGAAAAGAGTGCTTGGTCAAGGTAGATGTATGTCTCTTGTTCCAAAGACATACCCTACATCTAAGCACTAAGTCTAGCATTCTCTATACCAAGGGACTAATAACTTCTCACATCTGGAGGGGTATCTTGGCTCCTTTGTTCTACTACCTCCTATTAGAGATTTCCTCTTTGACAGTTTTGAGGCATGTGGGTGTCATTACATGGGAAGTACCAAGCATTTACATCTTTCACAATATTTTTATGTCTTGAGACTAAGTCCTTGCTCATGCTAGACTTAATGGTCTAGAGTGGAGTGGTTGATGAGACTATCTGTGTAAGGAAAGATAAGTGCAGAAAAGCCTTCCTAATGCCAATTTTATATGAGAGATATGCAGATAGTACATTCAATTTGAATTATAGTTCATCAAAGATGCACATTCAAAAGTAACAAAATAGACAATTAAACACCACACACAGAACTAAACACTAGTTTTACATGGGAAAACCCTTACAGGAGAAACACCCACACACCAAGCAAGATCTCTTTGTATTACAATAAAATAACATTTACATACAAAGTCACAAAATTGTGCTTTCAGGTGTTAATTCAAAGTATTAATTTTGGCAGCATAACATTTCCCTAATCAACCTCGCTTCAGTTCAATTTGAACAATACAGTTCAATGTTAAAAAATATTACAATACCATACAACATTTGTTCAATTACACAACCCATTCGTTCTACATTCCAAGCAATACAAGGAACTAGTCGATTCAATTCCCAAACGGTCTCAACACCATTCAACTATCAACAACATGTCAAACCATCAAAGAGATGGGATTCAAACTCTCCCCAATCTTTCAAAGTCACTTTGAAAATCATAGTATTGGCTAAGCCATCAATGTACATTGTTGATCAATGCTTGCTTGATTTCAGCCAATCCACACTCCCCCATGAGGTCTATTCAGGACCCACCACAAGAGGCATAGGATAGTGAGCATCGTCAGATCATTCTAATCACAACTATTGATCAACACTACCAGCTTATTAGCTTGTCAAAGGGACTGACTTCAAAGTCCTGGTGAAACTACAAAGTCACACCAACAAGAATCCCCTAGCTTCCCATCAGCATGTTGAGGGGACAAGACTCAATGTCTCGCCGACATCACAATTTCACCCCAACACAATCTCATTGAAGCATCAAGGAGACTCAATACAGAGTCCCTCTAAAATACTTTAGTCCTTCCAATAGGATTCTTTCACATCGAGCTCATGGCTCCATCGGACCATCAAGGAGACTTAAGATAGAGTCTTATCGACAACACTAGGACACACTGATGGAGAGCCAATGCTTTATATCGGGTAGTCAAGGAGATAGCTTAGAGGCTCCCCCCAAAGTGATCAACTCCCACCAACATAATACATAATGCCAAAATAATAAGTGTTATCAGTCCATCGAGGAGACTATGAACAAGGTCTCACCGAAAATGAACAGTCATGCCAATCAAGGAATAAACACACAACACTGCAAATAGAATATCAAGCCAGTAATTTGAGACACTTTTTCCAACATGCTCCCACTTGATGAAGAAATTATTGGCTTCTTCCAATGCTCGAGGTTATTGAATAACATAAGCCCCAAGGCCCATTGAATTGGTACACCACCTTTAATTTTCTATGCTCACAGGTTTAGTCAATGCATCCATGACACTTTCTAAAGTATTCATTTTTTCTAGATTAACCTTTCCATCATCCACCATATCATGAATGAAATGATACTAAACATCGATATGCTTCGTCCTAGCATGGAAAGTGGGATTTTGTGCCAAACAAGTAGCACTTTGGCTGTCACAACAAATAGTAATATGTACTGCATTAAACCCAACATCAGAACACAAACTTCTAAGACAAATAGCTTCCTTATAGGCATGTGTTGCTTCCATATACTCTACCTCAGTAGTAGATAAAGTTCCTACAGCCTACCGCTTGCTCATCCAGCTAACTACACCACCAAATAACATGAAAATATATCCACTGGTGGACCTTATGTTGTCAATGTCCCCTACCCAATCAGAATCCACATATCCATGAATGCTAATAGATCTATGTGATCCAACTGAGTTACCATGATAACATAAAGCATTCTAAGAAGTACCTTTCAAATATCTAAAGACTTGTTTCACAACATCCCAATGCAGCCTTCTTGGATTAGCCATAAATCGACTAAGTACTCCCATTGCATGGGAAATGTTTGGCCTAGTATAAACCATCATGTACATTAAACTATCAACTGCACTTGCATAAGGAACTCTAGCCATGTCCTCCATCTTAGTAGGATATTTTGGACAATCTTCAACAAATATTTTTATTCCCTTCAACACTGGAACAATTAACTGTTTACAATGTGTCATATTAAATCTCTCAAGGATAGTATTGGCATACTTACTTTGGCTGAGCCAAAGTTTTCTATTTCCTCTATCCCTTCTAATTTCCATCCCTAGAATACACCTTGTTGCACCTAAATATTTCATTTCAAACTATGTGGACAAGTGAGATTTTAAATTAGAAATCATACCTTTACTATTCCCAAAGAATAACATAATCCACGTATAGGAAAATAATAAGAAACTAACCATTTTCAGATTTTAAATACACACAATGATCTAATTTTGATCTCACAAATCCCAATGACAACACAAATGTGTCAAAATTTTGGTACCACATTCTAAGTGATTGTTTTAAACCATACAAATATTTCTTTAATTTGCAAACTAGACTTTCATTACCTTTTTCAACAAAGTGCTCCAACTGGGACATATAAATTTCTTCTTCCAAATCTCCATGAAGAAATGTTATCTTCACATCCATCTACTCAATCTCTAAATCATACACTGTTGCAAGTGACAATAGAAATCTAATAGATGCTAGGTTAGCTACAGGAGAGAATATTTCTCCATAATCAATTCCCTCTACCTGGGAATAACCCTTCGTAAAAACCCTAGCTTTATACTTCTCTACACTACCATCCAGACCAATTTCATTTTTAAATACCCATTTACCACCAACAGGCTTTCAACCTTCAGGAAAAGCTACCAAAATCATAGGTTTCATGCTTTTTCAATGATGTCATTTCTTCATTCATGGCTTCCAACCAAGAATTTGAATCAGACATTTTAATTGCCGCTTTCACGATCTTGGGCTCATCAATGCTAGTAATCAAAGCATAGGCACAACTCGAATCCACATTGGAATATCCATACCATTCAGGTTTTCGTCTTTCATGTGTAGACCTCCTCATAGGCTGAGGCTAAGATAATGGTTCTTTTTCTTGCTCAGAACTCTTAGAGTTGCTTGAGCTCTCCTTAGATTTAGGTACACTTGGTGTTCATAGTCCCTCTTTTTCTAGAGTTAGAGGAATTTCAACTTCATATTTTTCCTTCTCTTTCATCTCTAACTACAAATCCACTATAGAAGGTTTCAAATCATGAAATATTACACTTCTATTGTACAACACCTTCTTAGTAACAGGATTCCAAAGCTTGTATCCTTTCACACCAATGTTGTAACCAATGAAGATACATTTTATAGCCTTTTTCTCTAATTTATATATTTTCTCATTCGGCACATAAGCATATTCCTCACAACTAATTACTCTAGCGTGTCTCAAAGAGGGATTCCTACCAGACCATGCTTCCATAGGAATTTTTTCAACAAGCATTGAAGTAGGTGAACGATTAATCAATAACATGTCGTAGCTATAGCCCCAACCCAAAAATTTTGCTCCAAACTAGCACTACTCAACATAATTTTTTCCTTTTCCATCAACATCCTATTCAACCTTTCAACAACTCTATTCTACTATGGAGTGTAAGGTGTAGTTTTATGCCTTTTAATCCCATGGTCTTTGCAATACCTTTCAAAATTTGTAAAAAAAAATTCACCACCGTTATCCATACTCAAGCATTTAATTTTCCTTCCAGTCTAATTTTCTACCAAGTTTTTAAATTCCTTAAACCAACTGAACACTTTTGATTTACTTTTTAGAAAATACACAAATTCCCTTCTCGAATAATCATCTATAAATGAAACATAATATTTAGACTTTGATAATGAAGAAACATTCACTAGACCAAATACATCATATTGAACATAGTCCAATATGCCAAAAGATTTATGAGGACTAGAGTAAAAAGAAACATGTTGTTGCTTTCCATAAATGCAATATTTGCAAAAATTGAACTCAAGGTTATAATCATCGAGCCTTTAACCAAGATTTTATTTTTCAAGGCTTTCAAGCCCTTTTCTCCTATGTGACAGAGTCTATGATGTCATAGCATGGTTTTCTCTACTAGGAGTTTCACCTCCAAATAATCTTCACCCAAAGAAACAACATTCTCCTTCCCTACATGAGAAGCTTTTCTTGACTTTGTAGAGAAACTGTTACATTGAACACCACATGTGTCTAGCTTGTACAGATTTCCAATGCATGTACCCTTGGCCAGCACCATTGAACCTCTAGTCATTTTACAACCACCATTCGAGAATGAAACTTGCATGCCAACATCATTCAACTTACTAACAGAAAGAAAATTACAAGCCAAACCTAGTATGTGCATTATGCCATCAATTCCTTTAATTCTTCTGCCAAGAAATTGAATTTTGACTCTTCCATAGCCAAAAATTTCAAGAGATGAGTCACTTTCCAGATACACCTTCCCACCAGCATACTTTTCATACTTTTTGAACCAATCTCTATGAGATTTCATGTGAAAAGATGCACTTGAGTTAATCAGCCAAACATCATCTGATGCCTGGGTCACCAAGGCATCAATGAAGGCATTTGCATCACTCTGAGAAGAATCATTATCTAAAGAGTTTTTCTTCTTCTTCTTCTTCTTCTTCTCCTCTTTTCAATCCTTTTAGATATGTCCAGTTTTCCCACAATTCCAGCATTTCACCTTGTACTTCTTGCCTAAAGACTTTCATCTCCCTTCAGACTTGGATTTATATTTTTTGTCTTTCTTCTTTCCTCTCTCCTTTGATCTTCCTCGAACAACAAGGGCCTCCTTGGCCATCTCAGAGGACTTCCTTTGCATTTATTTTGATAGAAATGAAGTAATCACATATTCCATCTTCAAATTCGTTGTTGTACTTCTAATAGCCATCACCAAATGGTCCCACATGTCAGGAAAAGAAAACAAAAAAAGCATACATCGATCCTCATCATCAATCTTTACACCTACAAAGGCCAACTGATCATAAATCATGTTAAATGAATTCAAATGGTCTACAATAGATGCTCCATCCATTTTCAAGGAATATAACTTCTTCCCGAAGGGTAACTTATTCACCAAAGACTTCCCTTGATAAATTTCACCAAGTTTCTTCCACAAGGAAACTACAATCTTCTCCTCATGGACGTTTAGGAGAACAAAGTCTACCAGATAGAGTCTTATCAACCCTCTGGATTTTCTATCTATGAGGTTCCAATCTTCTTGCTTCATGCCTAATGGTTTTGATCCCATAATAGCAATCCAAAGATCTCTTTCCACAAGCAAACCTTCCATTTTGAGTTTCCATAACTCAAAATTGCCACCATTAAATTTCTCAATTTCTATTCTTCTTGATGTGCTTTCCATCTCAAATTTGCAATTAAGACAACCAATTTTCTCTGAGAGACTCCCACTAAATAAAACCAACACAAAATACTCGACTCACCCACAAGGATAACACAACTGGCCAAGCTCTGATACCACTTGTAAGGAAAGCTAAGTGTGGAAAATCCTTCATAATGCCAATTTTATAGGAGAGATATATAGATAGTACATTCAATTTGAATTACAGTTCATTAAAGATGCACATTCACAAGTAAGAAAATAGAAAATTAAAAAACACATAGAGAATTGAACTCTATTTTTAAGTGGGAAAACCCTTATGGGAGAAAAACCCACACACCAAGAAAGATCTCTTTGTATTATAGTAAAAAGAACATTTACATACAAAGTCATAGAATTGTGATTTTAGGTGTTAATTCACAGTATTAATTATGATAGCATAAAATTTCCCTAATCAACCTCTCTTTAGTTCAATTCAAACAATATATTTCAATGTTACAAAACATTACAATGCCATAAAACATTCGTTCAATTACACAACCCATTCATTTTGCATTCCAAGCAATATAAGGAACCGGTCGATTCAGTTCCCAAATGGTCTCAACACCGTTCAACTGTCAATGACATGTTGAACCATCAAAAAGACAACATCCAAACTCTCCTTGATCTTTCAAGTCACTTTGACAATCATAGTACAAGCTAAGCCATCAATGTACAATGTCGATCAATGTGTGATTGATTTCATCCAATCCCTGCTCCCCCACGAGGTCTACTCAGGATCCACCATAAGAGGCATGGGATAGCATGTGTCATCAGAACATTCTAATCACAACCATTGATCAACACTGTCATCTTATCATCTTGTCGAAGGGATTGACTTCAAAGTCCTGGTGAAACTAAAAAGTCCCACCAAAAAGAGTCCCCTAGCTTCCCATCGACATGTTGAGGGGACAAGACTTAATGTCTTGCCAACATCACAATGTCACCCTAACACAATCTCATTGGAGCATCGAGGATGCTCAAGACATAGTCCCTCCAAAATCCTTTAGTCCTTCCTATAGGAGTCTTTCACATTGAGCTCACGGCTCCATTGGACCATTAAGAAGACTCAAGATAGAGTCCCACTGACAACATTGGGACACACCAATGGAGATCCAATTCTTTGTATCAAGTTGTCGAGGGGATAGCTTAGAGTATCCCCCAAAGTGATCAACTCCCATTGATAGAATACATAATGCCAAAACAAGAAGTGTTATCAGTTTGTCAACGAGACTATGAACACGGTCTCATTGAAAATAAACATTCAGGTCGATGAAGGAATAAACACACAACACTACAAATAGAATATCAAGCCAGTAATTTGAGACACATTTTCTAACAATCTAGCCCGACAAATGTGGTTGATTGTACCCTCTCAGAGCTCCCTAATATGAATTATGTTGGAAGGTAATTCTTCCTCATTAGTAATTTTGAAGAGACATCAGAGGTGTCATTTGTTGGTGCTTTATGCTAACAATATCATTAGAAACAATCATCAATATTTTTTTATGTCGTTCATCTCCACAACTAGCGAACAAGAACCCAATAGGCTTGTTTGTGTACTAGGGTACACATACATTGATGGTGGAGGTGTAGAAAACATATTGGGGGCTAATTCCTCTTTTTTCTGCTAGATATTTCTACAAACATTGGCATTAGCGATCATAGTGGGAGTTTCCCTACATTGATTGGATTATTTTCTGCTCTTATGGCTAGATCATATGCATGAGGCAAAACGTCGCCTTTGAGTGACTATACCATAACCATAAATATCTAAATTAAAGGCTTTTAAGTAAAACATGATGTCATGGCTGGTGGAGGCCTTATCAACATGGGAATCCCTTGCCAAGTTTTGTGGAACTTGGTGTTGAAATATTTCATGGCCTCTTGAGGCACTCTATTGATTGTTATTAATTACTACACTAGGGATGAGTGGTATCTTTTTTTCACAAAGTGCTCAAAGAGTCTATCTCTGAGGTCATCCCAAGTGTAGATGGTATTGGAAGTCAGAGGTCTATACCCATCCTGAGCCATTCCTTTAAAGTATGCATCCAATAGTTTGAGGGCTACATTCTATTTTGTAATGTTATGGATTGTAAAAACATTCACCACATCTTGGAGATTTTCTAATGGTGTCTTAAAATCTTCTCTAGTAAACTTTAGAACTACTTTTAGAGCATTAGCGGGGATAGTAGTCCATACATTTGGAGGGGTAGGAGGAACAAGTGGACTATCACTATCCCATTTCACAAAATTTCTTGGGGGTTAGAAATTCATGGAGAGTAGACCTCTATGAACATCAAAAATAGGTATTCTAATCTAAAAGGATCTATTGACAGATGGAGTAGATATACCTCTAGATTTGGGTCTTGTACTTGTAGTGTGTCTCCTTCAAGGAGAAAAACATGGTAACTAAGAGTATTAGAAGTTAGCTTTAGAGGATGCCCTTGTTTGGATCCTGGGAATGAGTCTACTAGTCCATTTTGTAATGGCCTCTACCAATTTTATTTGAGTGCCTCCTCAATGATGGGAATCAAATGCTATGAAAGATCTATAGGTCCCATCAGGTGTACCAAAAAAGAACTATTGATCATAAAAGCTTATGCCTCTCTAAACAACCTTACAGGAAATTCAATCAATGGGGGACCAATTGCACTTTGTCAAATGACCTCTAGTATTTTTAAAGAAGTTGACTCTTCCTTTTTATTTGGGAAAAAGGAGAAAGAAATACAGAAAATAAAACTATGGCGATGCACCAAAAGGTTTTACAACATTTCAAAACCCTAATGGATTCTCAATTATGATAGAATGAACACATAATGCTATGGGCTCTTCATTTGTGAAAGGAGAACAAACAACTAAGGCTTATACAAGCATAGAGAATTCATTCAAATCCTTTCATGGGAAGCACCCATTAATGTTGAACAAAAAATAGTATACAAGTCTGAAATTGGATATAATGCTTTGAACCCTTACAAGACTATTTTGTCCCAACAACATAATGCAAGATCTAACATAATTTTAATAGGGAATGAAATAGTATAAGAACATGGTCCAATCTACTGCAAATCCAAGTTATAAAACACAAAATCCAAAATTAACAAGAATCAATCATCAAAACTATATCTGAAAAGATGAGAAATGACACAGAGCATGACTATATGTGAACAAAGAGTAAAATGTAAGATAAAGGCCACTTGGGCACAATCTAATACATTCCTTCCTTCTATTACTTTGATTTGAGAACTGGGATAACTTTAAGAACCCTCAAAGAAGGTGTAAAAACCTAGTGAATCTTGTATACCTCCCAAAAAAAAAAAAATTTATTAGCGAATTTTTTCATTTTTCGGTAAAAAATAATAATCTCAATTGGTGAATCTTTTGTAATCAATAGAAATCTGTGGAAAATCCTGGTGAATTACAATTTTTTTAAATCAATAAAATATTTTCATTAGTGAATAAAACTTATTTTCAAACCAATAAAATATTTCCATTGGCAAATTAAACCTGTTTTCAAACCAATAAAATATTTCTTTTGGTGTATTAAACCTATACTCAAACAAATAAAATATTTGTGTTGGCAATTAGAACATGTTTTCAAACCAAAAAATATAATTTCATCGGTGAATTAAACCTATTTTCAAACCAATTAAAAAAATCATTAGCGAATTAAACATAATTTCAAACCAATAAAAAAATTCATTGGCGAAATAAATTGGTATGCTAATAAAAAATCATAGCGTGGGTGGAAAAAATATCAAATGCTACATATTGTTGTATTCCAAGACAAATTTTCCACACATCCAAATTCCTTCATAAAGTGTCCAGAATGGGGACATGTGTCAACATATTTATTAAAAGTTTTTAAGTGAAGTGTTATGTCTAAAGCCAGATATCAAAGTAAATTAATATAATCGATGATCGTTCGATGAATTTTAGTGGACAAATGTAGTTGCATTCTAGAAGAAAACATCTAAAGCACTAGAAAAATTTTGTGAATTCAAACCTCCAAAACAACACTAGAATCATTAGATTTCCAAATATCAATGGTTGACCTTTTATTACTTATTAAATCACTTAAAGTCATGACACCCAAAATAATATTTTATCATTGGCTGGCTACCAGTAGTTAAAGGTCACTTAAGTTATGACTTAAGCCTTTGGATTCATTGTGGTGACTAGCCCCTTGACCTAGGTGATTACCGATTCTATGGAGTATCAAAGATTTTAATATCTCCCAAGTCCGGTGATAAATATTTGCTCATGAAAATCAATGATTGAGATTGGCGATTAACGATCAAGTGGATCCTGCATGCTCGCATTACTCAGAAATTGATGTTATTAGTTTTCCATGGTAATGTGGGATTGTGACATCTATCCTCGGTGGGACCGAGCTCATGGTTAATGGTCTAAAAGGAATCAATAGTCAATGCTAAGTTCATCAAAGATCAATGGTTATCGCAAGATTGCAGATTGTAAAGGCTCTAACAAGATCAAAATGTGATGTGCAAAAATTCCTATATAACCATTCAATGAATGTTTGGATGTCTATAATTTCATTCCAAAAGAAAATTCCTAAAGTACCTTGTGAATTCAAACCTCTAAAATAACTCTAGAACCGTTAGATTTTAAAATATCAATGGTTGACATTTTGTTATTTATTAAATCACTTAAAGTCATGACTCATTTTTTTCAAAATAATATTGTCACATCAAGTGGTAAATTAAATGTTCAAGTGTTGAGTATTGATGTATTTTTTCTATATATACTTCACCAACTTGATCTTCTTCATATCATTTATAATATATTTGGCTTTTCTTTCTTTCTTCTTTATTCACAATTTCACTGTGATATATACTTCACTAACTTGGATGTTCTTCATATAGAAGCAATGATGCATACAATAGATGAAAGTTGGGTATGGTTTTTACTATTCCTTGTGTGCAGGTTGAGGGGGATATAAGAATAATTGTGGGTAGGGAATGGCTTTAGAACAACCCCCATGCTCTATTTTCTGAAGTATCTTATGATTTCTTGTCCAATTGCATGGAAATTTTGTTGGATAAATATTTGGTGAAGACACTAACAATACGTTATTTGTAGCCATTCATTTACTCTATTTATTCATTGGAGTTGACACTTGAGCACTAAAATTTTGAATGTAGGTTAGCACCTATTAGTGGAATCTTTCCCAAAGCTGAACTGGCTACTTCTATAGTGCAAGCTCTTGCCCTAGTTGTTAGGAGGTGTGGTCTAGTGTGTGATACGATAAATGAATCATTACAAAGTTTGGAGTTTTGGAGGAAATATTTGAGTGATTCCCTTTTCTTCTCTGCTCTTAATTTGTTCAATTCGATTCACCTACTGCTCAAACACCTGGTTGAGGGTCTCTACTATTGTTACAATTTTTTTTACTAATGAATTGAATCTATTATTTATTGTGCAACTCTTGTAATAAATATTTTGTAACTTTTTTTTTTGTCATGATTAGTGCTTTTTGGGTAAGCTGGCTATCTTTTTCAATCTCTAGCTACTTAAATTAAAATAATTTTGTAGATCTATTCTTGTAAATCCTTTTTTCTTTGTTCAATATAAAAATGTGGCTTTTAAGACCAATTATCAACATATAGTTCTGATCATAAGTGAGTGAAATTTATTGTGCCTTATTAGTGGACATTAATAATGATTAAGCTACAAAGAAGCCATTTAATTCTCTCTCTTAATATTTTCAATGCTTTGAAGTACTATACCTATCATTTAATTCTCAATCTTTTTATTGATTTCCACATTTTCTAGATTGTCTTTCATTGAAGAAAATTTGGTTTGCGTGCCACGGATTAATGTCATATGTACATTCGAAGTGAGCGAAATGTTTGATTTGATAAGTTGATACTAAAAATGGTAGAAAGTATGGCACATGTTTTCTTTTTATAATTTTTTGCATTTTGTTGAATTGCTTTTATTTAAAGAAAATGTGGTTGTGGTACCATAGATTAATTCCCTATGTACATCTAAAGCGAGTGATTAAATAACTTGATATTGAAAACTGTACAAAATATTGTAAATGATGATTTCATTAATCCGGTGATGAATTGAAATAATATTTGTAATTATTTCATATCATTTGAGTGGTGTGCTTGAAAGCTTGTCAATTTGAGGTACAGTGTGCATGCATCCAAACATCAATCAAAATAAACATTGTTAGTGTAAGTGGTTCTCACACGATTGAAGTTGGTTACTTGGTTACTAGTTAGTGCAAAAAATAGAAATTATACCTCATGCAACTCACGATTCAATAGGGACCATGATGGTGAGCTAAGAGCTCATAAATGGCCCATAAATAGGGATAGTGAGCACAACTGAAATCATTTGTAGAAGGATTTACTACTAAGTGCAATATTTTGAATTCTCATAAGGGTTTTCATTTTGCAAGGTTAATAAGGAATAAGATGATGTGGTATTATTGGGGATAATCTAAATTCTCCTTCCTCCAATTATGTGGTTACAAAGTAAAAGACTAATTTTCTTCAAGTTTAGAATGGGTGAAATTGGAAATAAGTTGATTTGGTTCACCTGGCTTCTCAAATAGTTTTTGAACCAAGATGGGGAGCTCTGATAGAGATAATTTTTTTCACAAAGAGTATTCCCACATAAGTATTTTAATCTTGTTTTCATTCAAATCTAGTAGATAGATCATACTCCATTTTGACATAGGCCCTCAAAGAGGAACTATAGAATTTTAGACTCATTGTGTGCTTTATTGATGCCTAGAAGCTACCTGAAGATGGTGGTAGAAAATTTATTACCACTTATATTTTGTATAATTCTATTTGGTAACTAGGATAGGTACATTTTCTATCTTCATAGCTCCCATTTCCCAAGCATGGTAGGCAAGCCCTATGGATTCTCAAAGTCATTTGTTTGGTAATATGGTTTGGATCCCATAGCCGCCACTACCATCTTGGAATCAATTATGTAATTTTGGTAGGTCCAAACCATGGTTGGCAAGCCCTGTGGTTTGAAAATATGGTTTATATTCCATTGTCACCAATAGTAGCTTGGAATCAATTGTGTCTAATGTAAAGTGACATGCGTCATTTATACAAAACAAGAGCTTGCATGATCTACTCATCTTTAAAAAGCTATGTAATAATGTAACATTGTAATTCAGTTGTAATAAAATAAATGGATTTTTTATTCTTTGTTGTTCATTTATAGTAAAGAATTATTTTGTGTGTTCATTGTGTTCAAATTATACAAGTAATTAGCAATAGCATTAATGTTTCAAGTAGACTAGCAGTAGCACTTGCACATAATGGAAAGAAATAAACTTAGAAAAATAAGATTTTTTCCTTTAAGAAATTAAGTATCATCTACTTATAAAACATTTTCATGTAGATTTAAAACATAAAGAAATACAAATGAAAAAAGAAAGTTGCCATCAAATTGACAAAAACAAACTAAAAACACTAAAATTTGTCACTCTTGCTAGGGGTTGCCGAAATGTTTTTTTTATTTTTCATTGATCTGCTCCCCCAACTCTTGATGTCATTAGTCATTTTATTAAATCCTTTGCAACATTAATTTGTCAACCCCTTGGCCTTGATCATCTCCTAGCACTCACTTAAGAAGAAGATTCTGCATGGGCATAAATAAATGGCTTTAGTGAGCCTGTACTTTATGGTTTTGTGAGTTTGTGAATAGTTTATGAAGGAACCTTAAGTTAATTGATGTGGAACCATAGAAACTAGACAGGTGTCAATCAATTTCATAGGAAAGGGTATTCATCTTGATTTCAATGTCTCCAACAAGTTTTCTATCAAAGGAAAATATCATGAGGATTGTGTATCCTAGTGCACTAAAGTTTAAAACAACTTTAAATCACATGTTTATTATTTATATCATAAATTACTCAACCGTTCGATGAATGTTTGATGGATGGTTGTAGTTGAATTCCAAAATAAAATGCACAAATAGCTAGGCTTGTGAACTCAAACCTCTGAAATCACCCTATAACCATTAGATTTACAAAGATCAATGATTGAGAATTTGTTTGAGCTGGAACATTTGAATGACATTTGTCACTGATGGTGCCTATCATCAAAAGTGATCAATTAATAGAAGGTATAGAAAATTAGGAAAAATTTAATGTACTAATTGTGTAGTCTAGAGGCAACACGATGTTTCATTCACTTTAATATTAAAAAAAAAAGTGAACTTTCTACTATTAAGTGACTTTATTTTTAAGTGAGAGAGTTAGCACACAAAGGGATTTTAGATTGCTCATTACAGTGCACCAGGTAAATGGTGGGTTCCAACAAACTTACAAATCTAGTCCACACTTGTCAATATTTATCTTTTCAAGAATTAAAATCCAAGTGAAAGACAAAATTCCTATGTTTCATCATTTCTTGAATTCTTATATTGTCAAACTTTGGGTTGAGGGTTGAGAACTTGAGATACTTGAGGAAAATTAAGGAGAAATTAAGAGGGATTTCACATTGACAAGCATGTCTACCACCACTAGAATACTAGTTGTTGGGAAAGGAAAAGTAAAATTGGATAAAACAATAGATTATGCTAGATTGCTTAAAACCTCTATTTTCACTGATGAATACCATGATATTTATGATCCTAAAATGTATGGTAGGCTTACCTCATAACTTATATTTTCATGTGAGAATAATTGTGCAAAGCAAACACAAATTACTAGTTTCAGTGCACCATGGGTAATTGGATTAGGGCACATGATGTTACATGAGGTTTTCCCTTGCCCATAATTTATCATGGTCTGCACCCACAATTATGATGATAACAAAAGAGTAGTTGTTAATGTAGATAGAAAAGAAGAAATTTTATTCATTAATGTAGAAAATTTTGGAAAAGTGTTGGGGTTTACAACCAAAGAATTTGGAAATGTCCACATTGACCTATAAAATCTTGCTAGTGATTATGAAGTAGTGGATGAAAGGGAGAAAAATACTTTCCCAAATAAAATAGTTTAGGATAACATACAAGTTAGAAACAAATTGAAAGGTAATCATAAGCCTCCTTATGATTTTGAAATTTTTAGACCATGGGTTCAAGATACTATTTCCATGCTAGCATTTTTCCTCAAACTAGACAGCAATTGGGAAGTGGGTGTTGTAGACACTGAAAAATGTCCTAATCATTATCATACATTCGAAACAGATTTACTAACATCATTTCCTCTTTAAACCATCCTCTTTTTTCTTAATTGATTTAATTAGCCTAGATAATTAATTAATTGTATCATTTTCATCTATTAACCTAATTAATTTAATCGGATTAATTCATCTCTTTTCACACTAACACTTAATCTAATTAAATTAAATAAATCAAAATATTTAATTTAATCTCCTAAGTCATCTTATTTAATTAAATAACCCTAAGTTATTTAATTAAATATCATTTCATCCCCCTCCCCTATTTATTAAATCATCTAATTTAATAACTTTCTCTTAATTCTTCTAATTCCCTAATTACATAAATTAAACCTTGTTTAATTAGCAATTAAACTAAATTTCTTCTAAGCAAAGGGAATATTCCCATGGAATATTCTTTATCCTCCTTTTGGCACAATTAAAATTTTGTTTTAATTTGTAAATTACCTTTTTCCTCATCCTAAAGGAATATTCTCTCTCCTCCAATCAACTCACTTGGCTTCTTGAACAAGCTAAACCTTCAACCTCTTTAGCAAGTTACCCTTGACCTGTGTGAGTAGGTCAAAAGTGTGTTTGTTTGAGGCAAGTGTGAGCCCTTGATTAACTTTCATCATGCATTCTCATCTGTTGATGAGAATCCATGATCCATGCCTCTCATCCCCTTCATCTTGAACCACTGATTAAGATTTTTGATCTCAACCATTTATTCCTCATTTGCTCTCCTATAAATAGGTCACTATTTGGAGACAAATGGATCCATCTTTTAATTGCAAACTTATGTTGTTGAATTCACTTGCATCCATGCTCTCAATTTACTCACTTGTTGGCTTATTTTAGTTCATTTTCATTGCATAATAGCTTAGAGCATCCATTAATGGCTTCCATGCATCCATCTTAGCTTGTTTATAAATTAGGGTTTTTTCATCTTTTAGCATAGAATTAGCTTAGAAATAGCTTAGAATTTGTATATCTTCATCATTTGTAGCATAAATCACGGTAAATTAGCTTGCGTCATGTTCATTTTTAGCATAATCTAGGTTTTCTTACATCAATCACAATGGTTTCATCGATTCTCTTCCATAGAATCGACTGAAACAGGCTCACTGATCACGAGATTGGGAAAGGGTCATCATTCCACATCAACATGAAACCAATTCCACAACGGGATAAGTTTCAAATGGATTAGAGTAGATGTTTTGAAAGCTTTCATGATTTAGTATGATAGGTTTTGATAAAATGTTTAGTTTCAATTTCATTTGATTGATCTTGTTGAGATTTGAGTATTAGTGGCTCTATTATGCTTCAATTCTTCATAGAACAAGCGTAATTCGGCCAATGCTAGTATTTTCACATCGACATTCTAGTGCTAGAAGGAGGGAAAACTAATAATCTAACTATGTTTTAGCTCGAATTCCATTTTTATGTTGTTTTACAGGTTGCAGTGACACTCAAACCACAAACAATGATGCTATTTCAATTGCATCGCCATATAGTGATGCCCAGTCAATTTGAAACAATGGCGCATATTTAATCTACTGATGCTAATTTAAATATGGCAACACATATTTAATTTGGAGATATCAAAAAATGCAAATGGTGACGCTCAAACTCACCAACCCGATGCTTTTAAATTCCAAATTGCGATGCTACCGTTAGAAGTGACACCCATCAAAATAGCGATGCTATCATGCTCATTGGTCTTGCTATAGAGCGACACCCGTTTTCACCAGAGCGACGCCCAAATCTCAAACTGTGATGCTCTCATGTTCAGCGATGCCCAACCAGGGTAAGAAATTCTATGTTTTCTTTTTTTCGACATGTGACTTAATTTCTTTAGTTTATCTAATCACTGATGCATTCCTGACTGTGTTTTGGTTGTTAGACTAACAAGGTTTTGCATGTTTTAAGGACATGGAGCGAAAGTGACATAAATTCTCTTCTCTCTCAGATTCTATGATTGTAACAAGCGTTTGACGCTTTGGGGCAGTTGTAACCCAATTTCATGCTTTCTACTTTCTACTTTAGGAAACACACTAGAGTTCAATTTGATTTAAAATGAATGCTCAAAGTTGGATAAAATTGAACCCTCACATCACATCTTTCAATTGGGCTTAAAATTGAACAAGGAAAACTTCATCTTTCAATTGGTGCTTAAAATGAACTCATCATTGGTTTGAAAGGATAAAATTGACAACTGTTTTCTATGTTTTGTGATTTTCAATGTTGTTGGTGAATTCAAATGCAATTATCTCACACCATTTGGTGATCTTGAGAAATAGAAACATTCTCTAACACTTTGCAAAATCACCCACATCTTTCAATTGGGTTTAAAATTTAACAACCATGCTAGTGTCAGAAAAGTACATTGTGTGCTCCCTCCTTGCACTTTACGTGAACTAGGTGGTCGAACTACAAGTGTACTCTCTCACTTTTGTTATTTTTAGAGAGGCCTACCTGAGACCAATTCAAAGGCGACTCCAACTAGTTTTGTACTCGGGCCGGTATATAAATGGATAAGACTAAACTATCAAGTCCTCATGGTATGTAGGCCTTAGTCATACAATGTCTTTTAGAATGGGGTACTACTGTAAAAAGTATAAGAGCCCCTAGTAGGATTGATCAAATCCTAGATAGTGGCTTGTTGGATGCTCCCAAGGTGTCATGTCCCCAATTACCCTTACTACAACCCATTTCTTTAGCATGCCAAAATCCTAAAATATTTGTTGGTGCAAGAATAGTCGTTCTGAAGCTACCCTACATATGTATTGTTCAATTGTAGAAATAGAAAAATTCCTTTTATTCTCTGAATTTTAAAGATTTTGAGATTTAGTTGTCCTGAGAAGTGTGTGTCATGGAGGGGAGCCAATGTCGCCAAATCTCTAACTGTTCGCATTGTCTAATCTTTGGAGAAATCCTAGTGGGGACTCAACAAATATAGCCAATTCTATTCTAGGGTTGTAAATGATTGTGAGTCATTTTAAAACTTTGATTGGTTTCAAAATGATCCAAAAACAAGCATTCACAAACCAAATTTCAAACACTTTGGCTCAAATATGGACTTCTTGAGTTAGCCTTGATATTATTGCTTGTCCAAAGGATTTATCCTTAGCAATTTCTAAATATCTTGACATTAATCACAAACCCATATTTCCCAAAGACAACATAGGAAATTATGGCTTTAACCTCATGATTTTCATGAAATGGACATTGTGAAAGTTATGATGTTTTTTGCATAAACATCTAGTTTGGAAACATAATCAAAGACAAGTGCTTGTGGTAAAATCAATTCACTTAAGAAAAGATAAATTGACAAATGAACCCCACATGACTATTTGGAGATTGATTGCTCCCGTTGAACAACCTGATCTTCCAGGTGCTATAATTCAGCCAAACTTTGAATTCATAAACAATGAACAAACAAATCTTATTAGCATTTTGGGAACCTTTACTTTTGAAAAAAAGGAAGCAAACACACAGTGGATAAATGCAGTAACCATTTTAGATTAAAAAGAGGAACACGATGATATTGAGGCTGGAAGGCCCCTATTGCCACCACCCACATGGTAATAAATATATTCCTTTCTTCCATAAAATTAATTTTTTTTCAAATTATCTCACGAAAAATTAGGATCCCTAAGCCAAAGTCTATAGGTCCTCATTTTAGACTTAGGCATCTTACTTCAAAAGCTCTTAAGAAACACCTTCGAGCAGTTCACAAGAATAGAAATAGATTAGTAGCAAACTTTTATAGACATGCTTCAAGGTATAGTCCAAAATTGTATGCATTCTTTTGGAGTCAAAATCTTGGTCTTTTTCATGATACTCAACTCCTCTAAACAATTCATCAAATAGTCAAAATCCATAGGGGAAAATCTTCAGCACTCCATTTCAAACATATGAATCATAGAACAAGGTATAGTCAAAAGTGGGCTTCAATATTTTATCGCAATTGGTACACTTTGCTGAGAAACTTTTATGCCCAAGCTAGGAGAGCCTGAACAGGTTTGAACATCCCCATTCGTCCTCTCATTTTCTAGAACTTGAACATTTTGGAAGTCTAGTATCATCCTTGCTATCTTGATCTTGTTGAAACAAAGGTTCACTATATTAGATGATCTCATGCAAAGTAAGAATCTGTAAACGAAGGTCAATTGGTCATCATTTTAAGCTTAGACATTGTAGTGCAAAAACAATCAACAATCACATTGAGGCACTCTACAAAAATAGAAACAAGTTGTTGATATACTTTTATGAACACACACTAAGTAAATATCCTGACATGTACACATTCTTTATGAGCCAGAATCCTCACCTTTTTGAAGATCAACAACTTTTCTAAATCATTGAGTCTTTAGGATTTGAACATTTTAGAGGTCTAGCATCATTCTAACTACCTTGGTCTTGTCACAACAAAAGGTTCACTTAAGGTAAACATTGGGTCAAACATTTCACTCACCCTTTTATCAAATTTCATCCTTCACTTCATCTATCATTGCAAAATTTTAGATACACCAACACTTTGGGACTTAAACATCAAACCAACTACTAGCTTAGCTACATTTTATGTGAAATGTATCCTTTTTCATGCACTTAGTCAAGATATTTATCATCTTTGAACTAGTTTATCTTGAAGGTCACAAGTCTACCCAAAATATTTCTAAGTTCATTAGCATCCTTTATCCCAATATCAAAACATCAAACTCAAGTCAAAAGTGTTGTCCCAAAATGCTTGCAAAGATCACTTCCTGCATCACCCATCTTTTCATCCCACATTATCATCATTGCTCCCAAAGGACTTAGAGTGTACCTTTTATCTAGGTTAGAGTCAACTAGAGAGTTCAAACATTACAAAACTCAACACAACTCTCCCATAGCTAACACAAAATTTATGGTAAAGATGAGATCACAACACAAGAGAATCATGGAGAAAACCAAAGTTACATTTACCTCAAGTGATCCAAATCCTTTAGAATTTGATCCTAGAAGTCATGTTACACCATCACAACAACCATCATCTCCTCCAGTACCATATGAAATCAAAGACATCACAAATAACCCATTTGAGCTCACTAGAGAAGAACTTTTGGAACATCAATCCTTTGAAAGTGTGTCTCCTATCTCCCCAACATTTTTAGCACAAATTTTAACACAAGATTTCACAACTCCATCACAAGGGCTAAGTCAAACTTACATACCTACTTTTGCAACCAACCTTGCTAAAGATTTTGGTCACACCTCACCATTTGAAAGTAGTACACTTGTGGGTACTCTTGAAACTAATCCTCCACCTCCCACCACCATTTGGACACCTACCTTTGGTGCTCCTCCTATTTCGGAAGATCCAAAACATCTACACACTTTGCTTGAACTTCACTATTCCACCACCACTTTGACATTTCGGGGACACCCTTCTTCATCCACACCTATGAGTACCACAAGTATGCCTACTATCACGCAAAGTAGTATATACTAAGTATCTCAAAACAACACACAAGGGCATGTCAATACCATATCACAGAATCAACCCTCAACACAAATATGGACATCTTTATCCAACCCTCCAATGGGTTCATTCATTTTATCTACCATTTCCACATCATCCACTCTCAATCCACCTCAAAAAAATCCCTTGGTTACAAGTTATATCAATCTCGGGAGTTCCTTGATCACGAATCCTTTGTTTGCATCTTTTGTGCAAGGAAATCCCCAAAACATAAGACAAGGGAATATTTTCAATCAATGGACTCAAGGTTTTAGTGTGTCATTTCCATTACAAAATTTAATGATGTCATCTTTTCCAACAGTTTCCTTTTCTATTCCAAATCAATTAGGACCTCAAACATACATTCCTCCACCTCATTCTACCATATTGCAAGGAATTTTAAACCAAGGGAACCCTCCACCCTTTACCAGTAATCCACTACCCACTCTAAACATCAATATCCATAATCCTTCATAGATGTCTCAACAACCACCTGATCCCACATTGCAAGCACATGCCTTAGCTCTACAACAAGCACAACAAAATTATCAATAAATTGTAAAACAACAACAACAGCAAGCCTCAAAAATAGCCTTACCAATCCAAAAAGAATCCCTAGCACAACAACAACATCAAGCTCAACAAGCAGCCTTAGCACAACAATAACAACAATAGCAAGCAGCCATTGCACAACAAGCAGCTTTAGCGACACAACAAGTCACACAGAATTAACATGCACAACAAGTAGCTTTATTGGCACAACAATAATAGTAGGCCCAACAACAATCCCTAGTGGCACAACAACAACAACAAGCCTTACTAGCTCAACAATACGCCCAACAACAAGGTTCCTTTATCCTCATTTCAACATCGTCAATCCAAACGCATCAAGAACATATTCATCACTTTCACAAAATCTCACACCTTCATACACCCCGTATAACTCATCTCTCATCCCACCATATGTTCCTCCACCTAATCCACAAGATGATATAGCATCAAAATTGAAAGCACTCTCACAAGAAATGTAGGATCTTTGCATGGGAAAGACAAAGAAACCTCATACACAGAACTTGTGTCCTTACCCATTTGATCAAAACAAAGCAATGATACCATTCCCTCTTAGTTTTGAAATCCCCAAGTTTGACAAATACAGAGGGAGAGGAAGTCTTGTTGACCATATCAAACAATTTAACGTTATGTTCATGGAAGTGGCTTACAATTATTCATATCTAATGTGCCTCTTCCCTCTAAGTTTAACAAGTACTACTATGGATTGGTTTTCTCATTTGCCTCATGATATCAAAAAATTTCAAGAAATCAC
Organism: Sequoia sempervirens; assembly: GCA_007258455.2. Taxonomy (NCBI): domain Eukaryota; kingdom Viridiplantae; phylum Streptophyta; class Pinopsida; order Cupressales; family Cupressaceae; genus Sequoia; species Sequoia sempervirens. The sequence goes on from VDFB02281492.1 coordinate 207,426,438, forward strand.
CGATAAATTCATTGATCACTTCTCCTTCAATCTTGACAAAGACATTAGTCTAGAAGAGTTATACACTCTTAAATAAAATCTAGGAGAAACCTTTGCTAGTTTTTTACAATGATGGAGACAAAGATCTAGTAAAATCAAGTGGCCTCTTCCTGATGAACAACAAGTGGGAATCATTATATCCAACCTAGATCCAAATCTATTAGTCCACTTAAAAATGCAATGCATCACATCATATGACAAGTTTGTTCCAAGAGCCCTTAACATTGAAAGAGCCCTTATCTCACAAGGAAATACTCAGGCTTACAAATAAAATCACCCTTCAACCAGTTCAAATGACAAACCTCATGTATGGGCTAAGAACAAAAATGTAACAAATGATGGTGTGGTAGATGCTAAGATCATACTAAGTGCTCCTAGACCCAATAACAATCAAGTTGCTAACATCCAACCAAATGTGCAACAAATGGTACCACCTCAGAACAATTAGATCAATAACACCAACATGCAATAGAGACAAACTGGTAACAGGAAAAATTATCCCAAATGCAAGTACACACAGTTATCAGAACCCATTCAGATGATCATGAAGAAATTGGTAGAGTCAAATCTGATAACACTTCCTAACTTTGAAAACTACCAAGAACCGTAAGAGAAGCCATCTTGGTACAACGAGTGTGATCTCTATGAATTTCATAAAATCAAAGGACATAAAATGACAAACTTCATGAAACTCAAGAATATCATACAAGATCTCATAGAGAACAATACCATCTCTGTTGAGGTACCAACTGGGAACCAGGATCTCAAGATATACAAGACCCCTATGCCCGATCGTAACAAAGTAAACAATAATGGAAAAGCTAAGGATTATACCAATGTACAACATACTTATTACAATGTAGTTTCCTCCTATGATAGCGTTATCACTATTTTCACCATTAAGGGAGCTAGTAAGGAATGTGGAGCCGATGTGCAAAAATAATTGTTCAAGGAGTTTTCCTCGCTCAATCTAGGACACATCCTACTTTTCCCGCATCTAATACTAGCAAGTAAAATCTTGTAGATCAGCTTAAACAAACCCCCGCACAGATATCAATCTTAGAACTCTTAAGGTTATCCCCTGCACATAGGGAAATACTAGAAAAATTCTTTTTTGAGTCATCCATTCCTGAGAACATTAATACTGATCAATTTCAAGATATGGTAGGGAATATTTCCAACCATCTTCTCACCTTCTTTGAGCAATATTTATTGTCACAACCATCTCATAACCTGCTTTACACCTTGAGGTTATTATTCATAAAAACAAGGTCAAAAGAGTCTTGGTAGATGGAGGTGTTGGTATGAACATTTGTACCCTGCAGTTGATCAAGAATCTAGGATATTCAGAAAATACTATTGAGAAGACAAAGAGTACTACCATTAGAGCATATGATGACCAAGAATGGGTATCAAAAGAAATCATTGCAATTCCAATCCAAGTGGGACCTCTTATTGCAGAAACTACATGCCAAGTAATTGATCTTGATCTTCCCTATCACATACTACTTAGCGGACCTTGGATCCATGCTTTGAAAGTTGTAGCATCAACCTATCATCAGGGTGTGAAATTTCCTTTTGAAGGTAGAGAAATCACTATCCATGGAGATCTTGAGCATTTCTACTACTGCAAAAGTCTTGAGGCTAAGTTCTATAAGATCCCACAAATACCCAAAAATGATGAAGGACCTACACCATCAACCTCATTTATTGACTCATCATTCGTAGCCTCTATCTTAGCATCAAAACTACCCATCATGAAAAGCATACCTAATGTCAAATCAATCATTCAAGATGATGGTTGTGGAAGTTGGAAAATATTGAAAGATGCCTTTCTCTTAGGAGAGTTACCTATTTCTCCTCAATCTCATGGGAAACCTACATCTAGCACCAAAGAACCAAAAACAATCAAGATGGTAGCTACTACCTTGACCAAGTGGGGAGACCTGAACCAAGAAGACATCAATGAGCAAGATATATCTAAACTCCTCTATCAAGATGAACAACCTGTTCCTATTCTTCTCATGGAAGATGACCAAAAATATCTACAACTAATGTAGAGCATGGGATATAACAAGAATGAGAAGCTAGGGCTGAATAAAAATGGTTTACTATAACCTATCATTCCTGATAAATGAATAAATAATCTTGGCTTAGGTTGTACTACTAGCAAGGTCACACTTATTGGAAAAGGTATTTCTACAAAAGGAGTTGAGGCTTCCTCTTGGTCACCTACATCATGTGATGCAACCTTAGATGACTTTCCCCTTGATGTTGCTGACCTATTTGAGAACAAAATCCTCTTTATGATATCCATAACATCATTTGTCTCAAACAACCAACCAACTAAAATATGCCTAGTATACCCACAACTCATTGACATGAATCAACCAGGACCATCGATTCTATATTTATTCAAAAATGATGAAGCAATCTTAGAATTCATGGGACTTAGACACAACTTATCATGGGAAGATCACAAAGCAGGCTTCAACACAGAGCTCAATACAGGAGTATACTATGGAGAGACAATTGAATCCTTTAGTAGCAAAATAAATCAAATAAAATTAACATGCAGATCCTTTAGTGAAAACCACCTAGTGGCACTCTCTAGTCCCAAAATAGTAAAAACAAAGGATGCATCTGATGATGAAAACCTCTCTGAAGTGCCCAAGGATGAAGGATTTAATCTCCCCCTTAGTGAAATGCATCCAAAGAAGTTAGCGGTACTAGTAGAAAAGGATACTCCGGTCAATGTGGGAATAGAAGAAGCACATAAGATTACCTTTTATGTTGAATCCTTGTTAGATGAAGAACAAAAGAACCTAGAAACATTCCTTAAAGAGAGAAGATCTCACTTTGCATGGTCATACACAAATATGCCAGGCCTTGATCCAGAAGTGGTTGTACATCACTTAACATTTTTTCCTGATGCCAAACCAGTCAAGCATAAATTAAGAAAGATGCACCCTCAAATAACACTCTTGGTTAAACTAAAACTACAAAAGCTTCTCGACGTTGGATTCATCTAACCGATAGATTATCCTAAGTGGGTTTCAAACCTGGTACTAATCTCAAAACCCACAGGGGGCATCATAATATGTACTAATTTTAGATATCTGAACAAGGAATGTATGAAGGATGATTTTTATCTTCCCAACATCAATCTCATTGTGTATTTAACAGATGGGCATGAAATTTTGTCGCTCATGGATGGCCTTTCAGGCTACAATCAAATCATAATTTCCAAAGAGGATCAACATAAAACTTCCTTTACTTTTCCTTAGAGAACCTATTACTGGAATGTAATGCCATTTGGGTTTAAGAATGAAGGACCTACCTATCAAAGATCAATTACCCTCATCTTTCACGACATGATCCATAAAATAGTTGAATATTATGTGGACGATATTTTGGAAAAATCAAAGAAGACAAATGAGCATATACAAGTCCTAGGACCTATCTTTGATAGGCTTGAAGAGTACAAGGTACAACTAAATCCAAAAAAGTGTGTGTTTGGGATCATATTAGGGAAACTACTTGGCTTTATCGTTTCACAAAGAGGGACGAAAATTAATCCAGCAAAGGTAAAATCTATCCTAGACATGGAACTGCCATAGACATTAAAATAGATGAGAGGATTACAAGGAATATTGTAGCCTATCAAAAGGTTCATAGCCCAGCTATTAGATAAGATTCATCCCTTTTCACATCTTCTCCATAAAGGGATAACTTACAAATGGGATGACAAATGTGATAAATCTTTCCAATAGATCAAGGATTATCTACTAACACCTACAGTTCTCATGCCACCGATACTTAACAAACCATTGATCATGTACGTCTTAGCAACACTAGCAGCACTAGGAGCTCTTTTAGCACAACATGATGAGAATAGAAAGGAAAAAGCCATATACTACATCAACAAAACCTTGGTAGGTTATGAAATGAACTATTCACCCATTGAGAAAGCATGTCTAGTAGTAGTTTCTGCTTCACAAAAGTTTAGGCACTACATGTTATAACACCAAATCAAGCTCATCGCAAAGATTGATCCATTAAAATATTTGTTATCCAAAGCAACCCTCATAGGACGAATGGCTAAATGGGTAATGATCTTGACATAGTTTGACATAGAGTATGTGGAGCATAAGGAAATCAAAGGACAAGTGATCGCAAACCAACTAATAGAAGCACCCATCTATTATGAGAACCCTTTAATATCTAAGTTCCCTAACGAATCAGTGTTCCTTATTAATCTCACTGCTTAGTGGAAGATGTACTTTGATGGATCATTCACCCAACATGGATCAGGAGTAGGCATTCTTTTCATCACCCCCCAAGTTGATTGCATCCCAAAGTTGTATAGGATATCATTTCCATGTACCAATAACATTATTGAATATGAAGCCTTGATCATAGGTCTCAAGATAGCAGCTCAGTGGCAAATACGAGAGATGAAAGTCTATGGAGACTCATAGCTGGTTATCAATCAAGTCAATGACAACTATCAAACTAAAGATGACAAGCTCACTCCTTACAAGAAGATGGTGGAGAATCTCAAAGATATTTTTATAGACATAACTTTTGAGCAAATTCCTTGCATGAACAATAGAGCAGAAGATGCCATGGTAACAATCGAATCACTACTAGACATGTCAAACAACATCCTCCAATGTGAATTCTTGGTAGAACAACTTCTCATACCAACCTTCAAAGTCCTTGAATTTGAATTCATGTGTGTTATTGTTGGTCCTGTATCCCCGTGGTACCATGACATCTTTACTTACCTTAATAGAGGAACCCTTCCATTGGATATCACCCCGAACCTTAAAAAGACCTTTGTCAAAAAGGCATCTTGATTTGTGATCCTAGGTGATACCCTTTACAATCGAAGCATCGAAGGGAGATTACTATGATGTCTTAACCAAGAGGAAGCCTTAACTTCCTTAATAGAAGTACATGATGGCATATGTGGGTCCCATTCTAGTGGTATGGAATTAGCTAAGAAACTGTTGAGGATGGGGTACTATTGGCCAACCATGGATAAAGAAGCTCATCAGTATGTGCAAAAATGCATCTAGTGTCAATAGCACGGGGATCTGATTCATGTTCTAGTTCAATAATTTCAATTGATGATCACACCATGGCCTTTTTTGCAATGGGGACTTGACCTCATAAGAAAAATCACTCCAACCTCATCCAACAGCCATAAGTTTATCATAACCACCACTAAGTACTTTACTAAGTGTGTTGAATCAATCCCTATGACCTACATAACAGGGAAGCAGATAGCCAAGTTTATCATGAATTACCTAATTTTTCATTATGGTGTACCACAAACCCTCATCTCAAACAACGAAACACCGTTCAAGAATCAGGATGTAAAATATTTGTGCCAAAGATTCAATATCCAACACCAATTCTCTACCCCATACTATCCCCTGGGTAATGGCCAAGTAGAAGCAACGAACAAAACTATCCTAAAAATCCTAAAGAAAACAGTTAATAAAGTTGGTCGTGACTAGAATCTGCAGCTAAATCCTGCTCTTTGGGCTTATTGATCCAGTATCCACACACCTAAAAGTGCAACCCCTTTCTTCTTGGTCTATGGATCATAAGCCATCTTGCCTATTGAGGTTGAGTTCCCATCATTGCGAGTGTCACTAAAGAATCTAATAACTGAGGAAGAATACAAAGTGTCTCGACTAAATGAGCTAGAATTCTTGGATGAACGCCATCTTGATGCCCTTAATCACTTGCAAGTGTATTAAAACTAACTGAAATGGACCTATAAGAAAAGAATCAAATGTCGTTCGTTCCAAGTAGGTGACCTTGTCTTAACGAAAAATCATAAGAACCTTATAGATCAAGAGAACAAAGGAAAGTTTGAGCCTAACTGGTTAGGTCCCTTTGTCATCACAGCAAGCTACAAATCAAGAGCATACCAACTGTCAACCCCTAAAGGTGAACCCTTGTAGGGGCCAATAAATAGCTTGCATCTCAAAAAAAATTATGCCTAGTCATGAAGGGTGCAAATCAGAAAATACAAAAAAATAAAAAATGATCAAAATCCAAAAAAATGAGAAAAAGGATAAAAAAAGTAAAGAAAAAATTTGTCCACTAGTGAAAACCACTTCAGTGGCGCTTTGGGCAAGTACCTTAATGAAAACCTGACAAACAGGCACCTTGCATAAATAAAGCATATCCATCCATTCTTTGGCTCTTTTGGCCTATCATTATTTACATCACCATTCATCCCTCATTTGCATCCTTATCATGGCTTTTCATTGTAAAGTATCGTGAACCCTTTAGCACTACTTGGAATATTCCCAAGGTCAGTTTTTCCTACCTTTATCAAAGTAGGCTAACACTAGGGGCATTTTTTTATGTGTCACAATCAGGTTCTTGCATATCTTGAGGTCATGGGACATCTTATCATAAAACACCAAAAACATTCATAAAATATTATCCAAAAAATCCAAAAAAAATTGCAATATCTGGTACAGCTAAAATCCAAAAACATTCAGAAAATTGTAAAGGAAAAATCTAAAACATCTAGAAAACATCAAAATCCCTAAAAAGTTCGAACATCAAAAACACCAAAAATAATGTCCTCTTGTTGAACTACGTCGTCTCTGAGCTTGAACATAGGCAAGGCCATCATTGATGTGCCCCCAAGACACCCTAGGTTAATCCTATAGAAGTCCATCATAATAAATTGTTGTCTCTTGTCTGTTCATATCTTTGTCTTGTAAATGGGTCAAGTCAATCAAACTACGAAGTATATGCGTGTATAATGCAGACAAGGCTAATCTTTGATCAACCCTCGAGGCTCCTAGGATAGGTTTTTAAGTTAGGTTCTTGGTCAAAATTCAGAAAATACAAAAACATCCAACTATTCAAAAAAAACCAAAAACATCCAAATATTCAGAAAAATCAAAAACATCCAAATATTTAGAAAACATAGAAACATTTGAAAATTGAAAATCCAAAAACAATAGAAAATGTTCAAAAGAATTAAAAATCCTCAAATATTCAGAAAACCCTAAATAGCCTCAGAAAATGAAAAAATCCTAAACATTCGCATAAACTTTCAAAAATCCCAAAAACAGCCTCAAAACATTTCAAAATACCAAAAACATTGAAATATTCTAAGAAAATCCAAAACCCATCCATCCTATCTCGCTTTCACCCGTAATAAACTTTCACCTATAATCAAATGATCATCACCTTCAACCTTTGGCAAAACAAGTAGAAAACAAGTATAGCAAGTCATAAAGTGAAAACCAAAAAGTTAAAATCTAAAGTTTAAATCACAGGTAAATGCGTAAGTGAAGTTTATAGCAATGACTCATCTTACCATCATCGTACCAACATCAAAAAACCCTCTAATCAACATGTCCTAGGATGTATCCTTCCTATGATGGACATCAATATCAAATATCACTTTAGCTAAACTTAAACTAGGTAGGAGCTATAGATAACACTAACTATTTGTCTTTGATCTTTTCTTATGATTTATCTTAATGACCCATTTTGAGGACCTCTCAATAATGTCTAAAAAAATGATTTAGAGAGAAAGGAATGGGGCATCAATCATTATCTTTCATTTGCTATGCTTGTGGATATTCTTGTAAAATCATCTTGGCACATACTTGCTTAGTTGTGTGTAGCAAGGTTGTTTGGAGTATGCTGTTAACTAATGCGTACGCTTTGGTCCAATATATTCTAAGCTTCTAACTTGCATTCCAACAACGTTTCTGTATATCAAGGTGTGAACAAGAACTATCATATCTATTTTTTTAGTTAGAGTCAATTACACTAAATACAATGTCATCCTGGTTATCAATACCTTGATGCATCATATCTATGTGTTATATCAAACAATAAGGAATGAAGGAAAATTGCAATCCCAAAGTGTGAGTATCTCATCCTGCATTTTGCATTGTCTTGTCATCATCTCTAATAAAGTCTCGATGGATCAAGGACTTGTTGGATCTTTTGAAGCAATCATCATCAGCAACGGTTATTCATTATTTATTCTTCTATCTTCTCTTTGCGCTATCCTAGTATCATGACAATCAACAAAAACATCATCAATGCATGCACCCTACATCCACAAACCATTAGCATAATCATTTGCATACCACATCATATATTTTGCATAATCATTTAAGTTGTGATGAATAATATAGATTTGTTATTCTAAGCATCTTAAATTGTTGCATATCATAATCATTTGCATCCATACATCCATATGCATACATCATCATAAAACATGCATAGAAAATATACAAAAATAAATGCATCCATACCATCTGCATCTATAACATCTGCATGTCATATATCATCCATCCATATCATATTGTGAAAAGATAATGAAAAAGAATATAGCATTGCATCCATCCATATCATGATCATCATATATCACATAGGCATAAAATAAAATGCATCCATATATGATCATATATAAGCATCCATACATCATCCATACATGAAATAAAGTGAACACATTGTAGCATGAATCATCTATATCTGTATCATATATATATCAAAAAATGTGTCATGGTACAAAATTTGGACCAGTGTATGCACATCGATGAAAAAGTAAAATATCCACGAGGCTATCAAAAAGGAGTCCATGAATGTATATCACTAATAAAGAATGGGGAAAAATCAAAAAGTGTCTATACATTAGAAAGCTAGCCCTGGTGGTTGCTACCCTCTCTAGCCTGTCTCTCAAGTTGATCCTCCACATGAGGACACGCATCGTTGCACTATGAAAAATCTAGCTAACAAAGAGCTGCTAGAACATCCTAATGATAATGTTGTCTGTAGTATGCAGCCTCTATAATAGTCTCTCTATATAACTGTGTTGAAATGGTCCAACCATTTGTCGCTGCCACCATCACCTCAATCTGCTACTGCCTGGCCACCTCCTGATCCCTCTCTCCTATGAAAACATATACCCTATGTAGAGCCTAATCTCTCTCTATTGTCACTACAACCACTTGTTGCTAAGCCTAGTCTCGCTCAGTAGTAAGAGCCAAAACCTGTTGGCAGGCTTGGTCCCGCTCACCAATCAATGTCTGCACCTACTACTGCAGCTGCTAAATTTGAGCATCTCATGCATTTGGTGGTGGTGGTGGTCCTGGCTACAGTTGTACCTACAGTTGTACCTATGGTTGCACCTATGGCTACTAACCAACTAGAGGAGCCTCTAGAAATTTTTTTTCCTAGCCATCCTGGCCTCCCTATCACTTGCCTCTATCAACCTTGCTTCGCGATCTCCCTCTAGGAGGAGCACCTGTCAGATCTATTAGTTGCCTCGGTGGGATGAACCATGCATCATAGGTCGTAGTGGTCTGCACTACTGGCTAACCTTGATCCTATTCCCAAAGCTAGGCCACCAACTGTCAGAAGTTCTCAATGGCCTCTGGAGCCAGAATGGTCGGTCCCCAAGTGGGAACCTCTCTGGTCGATCTAGCAAAAATGGCCAGATATGCATCGTCAAGCCTATCCTATACATCCTCGAACTGTTTGGCCACCCTGTCAGGGAGATATCTCTTGATAATAGTATGCTCTTGACCTTGCATATAAAAATTTTGTCTAGAAAAATATAACTATTGTATTTCATCAAGCCATGGCAGCATCTGGAGCCATGGGCACTAGCGGAACACTGTCATATCATCTATAACCTGTCTCCAATACGGGAGCCTAATTTGTCTAGTGTTCCTTAGAGTAATGGCACCTCGATATCTCCAAATGACAGGATCATCCGGCTCCACATCTACCATCTGAATAATCGACTGAAGAATGAAAATGTGCTCCCATGCTTAGATGTGTAGTAGAGTAATCCCTACACCGATGGCTCTCCCATCACAATAGACAAAATCATGCAAATCATGATATAAGGAGGCTAGCATCACAAGGCCCCATGCAAAAAGAGTCCTCATGTGTAGTATTCAATGCCACACGAAGCCCCATCCTTGGCTAAAGAATCTTCCACATTTGTCTGGATCCACCAAACCTGAAATGATGGTTGCATTGATCAATCTAAAGGTCGGCATGTGACCTTTGTATGTCTCCAAATCAATCTGTGATGTGACCAATACAATATGGTCCATCTCCATCACCTCAAGACATTCATCAAACCTGGCATCAATGTCGTAAATCATGCGATTGCCATGGATAGGAAAACGCAATATCTGCCACATGTCCTCCAAAGTAACTATCGCCTCCCTCATTGGAAGGTGGAAGGACGAGGTCTCACTGTGTCATCTCTCACACAGATTTATCATCACAAAATGAGTCCTAATAATGGGTGTGTATGCAATGTACCATAGGTCAATCTCTCTCAGGTGCTCATGGCGCAACTCTAAAAGATCACATAATCTCTCCAGAATTGTGGGCTTGTGCTCCCTCGACATCAATGGTGGGAAGACCTCATGCAGTAATGAAGCGAACAACATTAGGAAATCATCAAAATTTGAAGTTGTTTGAAATTTATGGCTCAAAAATCATAATAACGTCACTATTTACAATACCGTCGCTATACTCAAATTTCAAATAGTGATGCCTAGTGCATTTAAAATTTAAAATTGGAAAATGCGTCACTAGATAAGCTAGCGTTGCAACTTAGCTTATGGACTAACCTAACCCTAATTTCTAAATCGACAAGTGTGTCGTCAAATAAGCTCACGTTGCCATTTAAAATTAGGAACCCTAATTTTAAATTGAGAAATGTGTCACCATATAAATATGCATCGCTAAAAATGATTTGGGCATCACCGATTTTAGTTTTGGTGTCGCTATATAGTGACACTGCCATAATCTAAATTTTAATGCCTAATAAATGCATCAAAATTTCAAATTTCAAATTAGGTTTTGAATCACATACTAGTGGTCCTACACCTGGAAGCTGCTGGAACTATCAAACTCAATTAGAGATGTGTCTAGGAAGCTCTCGGCATGCCATTTCGTCGGAGGGTTAGAGCTCAAATTGCAAGAATTCCTTAAGGTGTGAATGCACAAATGAATTGAAAATGACCCCTCTTGGCCTATTTAAGCTAGAAAATTAGGTTTTTTTTGCCCTAATTCAACCTTAAAGATGGGGTTTATTATCCTTTGCACCAATTTTTCCAATCTAGACCTAATTTTGCATCGTTTTTTGCATTTTTGGCATTATTATTGCATCCCAAAACATTTCTAGATCCTTCGGGCAACTTTTGAACCTTTATCAAGAAATCAACCCAAAATACAAAAATTTTGCCCGATTTCTCGAGGGGGCAGGGAGTTAGTTTTATCCTTCCATCGGGGCATCTAAAAAATCAAAAAATATTTATTTTTTGATTTAGGTAGCATTTTTAATATGAAAAGTGTTATTCATTGAACCGAAGTGGCAAGTACCTCGCTTCAAAGAAGGGCAAAATGTAGACACTAAAAAATGTCCTAATCGATATCATACATTCGAAACATCTTTACTAACATCATTTCCTCTTTAAACCATCCTCTTTTTTCTTAATTTATTTAATTAGCCCAGCTAATTAACTAATTGTATCATTTTCATCTATTAACCTAATTAAATTAAATAAATCAAAATATTTAATTTAATCTCCTAAGTCATCTTATTTAATTAAATAACCCTAAGTTATTTAATTAAATATCATTTCATCCCCCTCCCCTATTTATTAAATCAGCTAATTTAATAAATGTCTCTTAATTCTTCTAATTCCCTAATTTCATAAATTAAACCTTGTTTAATTAGCAATTAAACTAAATTTCTTCTAAGCAAAGGAAATATTCCCATAGGATATTCTTTATCCTCATTCTTGCACAATTAAAACTTTGTTTTAATTTGTAAATTACCTTTTTCCTCATCCTAAAGGAATATTCTCTCTCCTCCAATCAACTCACTTGGCTTCTTGAACAAGCTAAACCTTCAACCTCTTTAGCAAGTTACCTTTGACTTGTATGAGCAGGTCAAAAGTGTGTTTGTTTCAAGCAAGTGTGAGACCTTGATTAACTTTCATCATGCATTCTCATCCGTTGATGAGAATCCATGATCCATGCCTCTCATCCCCTTCATCTTGACCATTGATTAAGCTTTTTGATCTCAACCATTCATTCCTCATTTGCTCTCCTATAAATAGGTCACTATTTGGAGACAAATGGATCCATCTTTCAATTGCAAACTTATGTTGTTGAATTCACTTGCATCCATACTCTCAATTTATTCACTTGTTAGCTTATTTTAGTTTATTTTCATTGCATAATAGCTTAGAGCATCCATTAGTGGTTTCCATGCATCCATCTTAGCTTGTTTATAAATTAGGGTTTTTCATCTTTTAGCATAGAATTAGCTTAGCAATAGCTTAGAATTTGTATATCTCCATCATTTGTAGCATAAAATCATGGTAAATTATCTTGCATCGTGTTAATTTTTAGCATAATCTGGGTTTTCTTATATCAATCACGATGGTTTCATCGATTCTCTTCCATAGAATTGACTAAAACAGGCTCACTGATCACAGGATTGGGAAAGGGTCATCGTTCCACATCAACACGACACCAATTCCACAATGGGATAAGTTTCAGATGGATTATAGTAGATGTTTTGAAAGCTTTCATGATTTAGTATGATAGGTTTTGATAAAATGTTTAGTTTCAATTTCATTTGATTGATCTTGTTGATATTTTAGTATTAGTGGCTCTGTTATGCTTTGATTCTTCATGGATCAAGCGTAATTCAGCCAATGTTGGTACTTTTGCATAGATAGGTGCAAGCCTCCTTGAAATCGTATTTAATATCCATTATGTTGAATGACCTATCAAATATAACTATCTTGAGGACATTGTATAATCCATGCATAAATAGTTTTTAATGATTAAAGGAGGTTCCACCAAGACATTTAGGTTCACAACCTACTTTTGCTACTTTTTTCTATTCAAATTTAGTGGAATGTTTTAGACAAACAATCTATAAATTCAGCCCTGTACGAATCCTAAGGAAAAAAAAATGTCTCTAGTATATGATTGGACCACTAAGATAAGGATGCATGATTCTCGAAGGAACTACAATCATTTTGTAGACTACTTTTTGGCTCCATTGTATCAAGCAATTTTATAAATACTCCAATACTTATATTGCCTATGTCTTTTAGAAATTGCATTCAACTAGGAAATTAAATACAATTAGTTGATTGGTACTTAATGGAAGAATATATTATGCTAAGATTTTATGGATTAGGAGTAGAGCCATAAAAACTTCTAATTCATGTGACAAAAAGGGTTTCTTCATTAAAATATGTAAGGCAGATGAAGAGTACCAATTAACTATACATTCTTAGTCATCAGAAGAATACCTTATTTCCTTCTTTACCTTTTTTATGTGGAGAGTTCACATTCAAGAGAAAAGAATTTACTGTGGTACATAATTATTTGAAAAAAATTAAATTTTATGTTGTTTGTCACTGGTAGTATGATCCATGTGACACCATTAAATTAAGGATTGTGTCCAATAGGAATGTTTCAAGTGGAATTCAACATCAAAGTAAACCCTTGCTTGAAAACTTGAGAAACAAGGATTCTTGGGATGAGGTCAAAATAGAAATGGAGAAAAGTGTTGCTGAGAGATGTATTTCTTTTGAACAATTATCTATAGAAATTGTGACATTGAACCAACAAACAGGAGTAGAGAATCAAATTAGGAGGTACAACATTTTTTATGAAAAAGGTGATAAACCATCTAGTAGAGTAAAAATTCTAGATTCTCTAGATAAGGAATGTAGAAAAAAAAATTGGTCACAATAAAAAAATTACTGCCTTTTGGTGTATGAGGAAGGATCTAGAAGAACCAAGAACTAGTGGAGAGTTTGGAGAGATCGAAGAAGATTCTGAGTTTAGCAAGTTGTGGAATAGAGCATCCCAATCACAATGAATATGAAGAAAATGATGATGAATCAGATGATGATAGGGAAGAACAAAGAGTAAAATCTGGTTTAAGTGAGGCTGCAAAACAAGAACATACTTTAGGAGTATCCATAGCCAAAAAAAAATTATTATGAAGGTGGTCCTTTGGGGTCCCAAGGACAAGGCCCTTGGATGGTAACAGATGTAGAACCTATAAATCCAATAGGTAAACAAGGCCTTAGAGCTAATAAAATAGACCAAGGGCATACAAGTACAATTAAAACAATTCATTTTGTTACAACTTCAAATCCCAATCCTCATGGTTAGATACAATCACAACTAGGACATGCCCATGGTGGAGAAACTAGTACAAATGGCACTGCCATTGGTGGTGATGTTATGGGTAGTAGTACTAGTAGTGTTCAACATGTGCTACAACAACAAATTACACACAAGAGGCCAACAATACAAGATACCACACAAACACCTAGTGATCAAGGCATACTGAAGAGGGAAAATATTATGATAGGTCCAAGTCCAACTACCAGTTCCACCACAAAGGAGATATTTCTAGGCACTCCTCTAGCTAGTGTGGCTACAACAGCAACTGCAAGTACTCCTAGTCCTTCACCATTTAAGCATTCCATTATTTATGCATCGCCAAGTTTCGATTACAATGATGAGCTTAAAAATAAATCAAAATTGTATAAAAAAGAAAGGAAGCAACTAATAGAGAGTGTGTTTGTTGTAACTTCAAAGCCTGCAACAACCAAGGTATTACCCACATTTGACCCAAATAAATAAATCATGGAGTACATGTTTTTTGTTCCCATAGTTCAAAATAAACCAAAAAAATAGAAGGATCGATTTGAATTTTAGGTGAGTAGATTCCAATTGGACTTTTTTTAGATACCAAAAATACTGAAAAAAATGTATCGAAGAAGAACAATGGATTGGTGTACACATAATTACTAAAGCAAGAGAGAGAGATAGAGAGAGAGAAAGGTCGTAGATCCAAATAGAAAAGTTATAGAAAGACCTAGCAAATGAGAAAGCAAAGAGGAAAGCAACAGATAATAAGAGAAATGAATTAGAAAAAAGAATAAAAAATTCTTCCTCTACATCTACAAGCAAAGAGGGCAAGCAAACAAAAGTGGAATTGAATGAATTGATGTAAAAGTTAGATGAGAGAAAAAATAAATATGATGAGGAAAAATCCACTTCAGAAAAATTAAGACAAAAATTGGGGAAAGAAAATCAAAAGTGGGAACAAAAATTGGAGAAACAGAGAAAAAAAGTGAAAGATTGGCAGCAAAACTAGGCAAAGAAAAAAATGAAATAAACTCTTGTCAAAATAAGTTAATTGCATTTTGTAGAGAAACAATGAGGCATATGAAACAAAGATCTAGGAAGAAATAATGCAGAGGATTGATCATTTGTGTGAATTTTTTCAATTGTTGAGGCTATGAGACTACAATATAGGAAGCTCAAGAAATATTTAATGGACAACAAAAATTTGATGATAGTAGAGAAATCTACAAATCAAGTTCAAAAAACAGTCTACAAAGCCAATGAAAATGAATTGAATTGAAATCAAAAGGGACTAATAATCGGATTGATGCCTCAATGATGTTGTCATATATCATTCAAAAGTGTTTGGGAATGTGTGAAACAAAGGAATTTGTACCTGTTTAGGCTACAAAAAGGATGAAAAAGTTGGATGAAAAGGTAAGGAACTTGACAAAGCTTTGTTTTCCAAAGGATTTTGGCACAAATGAGCACTTCATTTGAAAGGATGATTTTAGAAAGAAGATGGAGGGTGCAAGGAAGATTGATTTGGACCAGTTTCCTTAGAACCTAGATGAGGTGAACTATTTGGATTTCATCAAACCACTGATAACCTTGAATGCAACTTTGACTGAAATATTCAAGTCAAGTTCCAATTTCAACCATACATTGTTAGCAAATTTTCAAGTCAAACAACATCAGTTAGAACAAGTGCCACAAACACTTCCATCACTTGAAAAATGGAAGTTGCTACAAAAGTTGATAGAATGATCTGATATTGATAATATGAGTTTCCAAGTTCCAAATCAACTCTATGCATAGTTGTCTTTGAGCAAGATTTTGCATTTCCTCTATGTATTCCTTCATTTAAAAATCAATTAAAAACTCAAATTTAGTAATGTGTTGATGTTCAATTATCTATATTATTTATTTTATCAATTGAAGAAAAACTCTAGTTTCAACTACTAGATTCACATTAAATGATTGTTGATGTTCATTCTTGTATATGCTACTGTTGTTAATATGTTATTAAGCATTTATTTGAGTGATGAATCACTAAGTACATGTTTAACACAATTAAAAAATGAAATTATTAATAATATGTTAATTTATTAAATTAGGGTTGCTAGGTATATAGCCTAGGGATTTCTAAAACCCTATTATCCTAAAACCCCGACATTCTTATGTTTTGTTCTTGACATTGTTCACTTTTTTATTGGTCTTTAAGTTATGACTTATGGGTATCGATGTCATGAGTCCTGCACCCCTTATGCTAGAAAGTGCCCCTTTAATATTTTGTTAAGCTCTAATTATTTTCCTTCCTAATGTTCTTTGTGTTCCTAGGGTAGTATGGAATTGTTTTGCAATATTGCATTGTCTCTTTGGTTCACTTAGTGCACGATTTTATCATTTTTGAGCCCTGCAATACCCTGAAATGAAGACAAGCGTCCAAATATTTATGAGGGCTAATGTTTTTTATCATTTTAAATGTTTTATTCCCATGCCAATGAGTCTTTTTATCTCGTGACTCTCGTTTGAAGTTGGCCTCCCCTATTCACTAGTCACTTTAAGTTGTTATTTTAAAATGTGCATTTTGTGTAAGCTCTTGCCTTCACAGAGCTCTAACAATTCTGACACTTTTCCTCCACAAAATGGAAATATGTTGACATGTATAAGAATATGTGTTGAATTCTATCGCAAAGGCACAAGCCTTTGTAGGGCCATGGTGGGACCAGCTTTGTGCTCTAGAAAATTCACAAGATGATGACAAGTGTTGGAATATTGGCACTTCATGGTGAGATCTTCTATCATCAGAGGCACATTTTTGTCATATTCGCCCTTTATAAATGAGTGAAATAGTGACACATGTCCGCATGGAGACAAAAGGAGGTTGTCACTTTGTAGGAGGACTAATGTTATTTATCAAATGTTTTATAATGTATTCCCATTTTTTTGAGTCTTTTTGTCTCATCTGAAGTTGGTCAACCTATTCCCTAGTCACTTTAAGTTGTTATTTTAGCACATGCATTTTGTGGAAGCTCTAGCCTTCAAAAATCTCTGACAATTCAGACACTTTTCCTTCACAAAATGGTGAAATATCAACACGTATTAAAAAATGTACATTGAATTCTATCATGAAAGCACAGACCTTCACAGGGCCATAGTGAGACCAACTTTTTTCTCTAGCAAAGTCATGAAATGATGACAAGTGTCAGCATCTTGGCACTTCACGGTGAGCTCTTCTATCATCAAAGGCACATTTTTGTTATATTCTCCCTTTGCAAATGAGTGAAACTGTGACACCTATTCACATGGCAACAAAAGGAGGTTGTCACTTCACACAGGAAAATTTAAACTAGCATGATGGTCATTGATCTAAAGATCTATGGTCCACATTCAAACTAGGAAAACATCTCTCACTAGTCACACGTTCAAGCATGTGAAGGAAGTAATGGCGAATGGGATAGTATTTTTTATCTTCCAAATTCATGATGCTAAGGATAAATTACTTGTTGAAATTCATTTATCTGACAAATGTTAAGGTAATCAAATGAGCTATTGTAGTTTTCTAGATAGAATGAGGGTTTTTCTAGTGCTAATTAGGGTTTTCTACGACGTTTCAAACAAGTAAGTAAATTGACTATAGTGTGGTCTCACAACATGCCCCAAGACTGAAAAGACTTGGAAACCCAAGTGAAAAAATGTGTAACTCTTACAACAGGAGCTAGCAAAATTGAAAGATCACCAAAAGTGAGAGAAAATCTTTGATAATAAAGTATTTCATATTGCAAGTGTTTTGTACACCAGATACTGGGTACCGAAAACATGAAGGAAAAAGGTAATGTAAAGTTCAAGTGGAAGGTTCTGGTCCGGTATGAAGCATTACGATATAAAGCATTTTGGTATGGTGGAGATCTGATATAACTGAGGTCTAGGAAAGTAAGTGGGTAAAGTTGAATACCAGGTAATGGGTACCAGGTTGTAATATAGATTGAAAATGTGAAATTATAAATTTTTCTAATGATCCCAGTGATCTAGGATATGTATGAGGATTCATGATATGCTTTTAAAAGGCATGTTAATTATGAGATTTTTGTACTAACATTGGAATAATGGTTTTATTTACATGAGATGTTATAAATGTTTTTTTTTAAGGGATTTAATGTGTCGAATTTGTGATTGTAGGAGATGTAGATTGTGATGCAAAGTTTGGGTATGAAATATTTTTTAGTCTGGTTCGATCACTCTGGGAGGTGATAATGCAGATGGCTTTGAGTCCACTGAAATGTTGGGGATCTTGGTATTTCACATGCGGTGGGAAAAAATGCTAATTTTCTAGAGAACCAATTCTTGAGAGTGATAGAACCAGAGCCAAGTGAAGTGTAGGGGGCGAAAATTCCACCTTATCATTCTAAATATATGGGAAGCCCCTACATATTATCATGATTCAAAGTTTCATCCTTGCGAAGATTCCAAATGAAAAAGTAGAACTCGAAGAGCTTCAATGAGTAATTGGAGTTGACTTTCATTGACTTCAATTGCAATTCTCCTATTAGTCGCAATATTCCACAAGCCTTGATGAGATTGGTCCCTTGGATTTCCTCTCATGTATTTGTCTTATCCCGTTTGAGCCTTGTGTTCTATAAAAGGCTAGAGGATCTTCATTTTTATTTTAAGTTTAGAATTTATGGATGTCAGAGGAGCATAAACTTTTAAGTTTTGTTCTTTTTTCCTATTTTCTGAACCATTCCGATGAAAAACTTTATATGCACGTAGACATTAATTAATATCAGAGCTTATTAGATAGCTACCTATCTTAGTATCTTTTGTAGCTAGTTTTGTTATCTCGACCGAACAAGACCTTATGTGTTGCCATTTAAGGGTGCATATAGAACCTACTCAATGTCCAGAAATGAAACCCTTCTCCTTAAAAGCTTGCACCATTTTATATGTAGTTGTGAAGCAATCTGGCGAAGTATAAAGCGGTTTGCTCTTTTTTAATTAATTCTTTGGGGCATCCATGGAGAATAACCAAGAGAAACTTTTATTGTTCAGTATTTTTAATATTTTGTTTTAGAATAGATGTTTAAATATTTGAAAATGTTCCAAAAAATTTTAATGAATGGAAATAATTTGTTGAAAATCCTTTGTTTTCCATATGATTATTGAATACTTAATGCTAAATCTACTTAAGTGATAGCAAAGAACTTGTGATATTCATGAAATATTATGATAAATCTTTTGGTTTCATGATGTTTGAACTCATTGTTTCAATTTGGAATGTATATCTAAAATATTCAAAGAATAACCATAGTCCCTTTGAGATTAACAACAATATAACATCATTACTCGAGAGCGACCCTAGTGCAACCATGACCTGGTTATCGGAGACTTGGGATTGAACGAAAGCCAATATTTGTCCTGTAATGCAGAATTTCCCCTTAGGTTGTCTTTGTTCCATATCTTTCAAGAAGGATAGGCTCATTGCGGTCTTGTCTGTGAAGAATTTATTTGCCATGTTTTCTGCAAGTAAAATCGTCGTCAATAGGATTTGGCACTAAAAGGAGGGCCTTTGTTTAATATTTTAGGTATCATTTCCTAAAATTTATAGAATTGTGTTTCAAAAACATTGGTTCTAAGTTTGGTAAGAAGCTTGTGAGTGAGAAATTTGAGTGCAAGTTGGTTTTCATTATGGAAGTTGGAAAACTTTGTAAAATCCTTAATCAGAAACTACATCTATTGATTTTGTTTACTTTTGGAAGAGTCGCTGAGTGTAGAATTCAAGATACAACTGACCACTATGAACTTGACTGTGAAATTTTTTAACTAGGGTGTGTTTTTCCATAAATAGTGATTATGTTAATAGAGGAAGTTTTAACTACTAAAAGAAAAGGATCGTTAACGAGAAAAAAAAAATTCCCTAGTGAAGTTGGAAATATTAAAAAATCAACCGATATACCAAAACAGTTGAAAAACTGTGATTATTATAAAGAAAATTCTAACACTTTGCAAGGAAATAGGCGAGAATGTCGAGATCTAGAGATATTTCATCACAAACGAGGAAACAACATTGATGAGTCATCATTTCCTATATACATGGAAAATCTGAATAACAAGATGGAGCAGGAAAATCGAGTGGGAAACGCATGTATTGTGCTTCAAGTTGGAAATTCACCAACTATAAAAAGACATTTTCCTGATTTCATACAAGATACAGAATATCAAGTTTTTACTTTTTCTCTTTCTGATAGTAATATAAGTAGTAATATATCTTGGTCTAACAAAATGCAAAGTGAACACAGGGCTGAAGATATGAAGACTTTCAAAAGAGAAGGAAGCAGAGAAAAAAACACAACCATTCATGGAAATTGACCAGGGATGGAAGAAGGTATAGTATGGTTGTGTCAAACGAAATGTGTGCAATCGATCTCTAATGAGTTCATTTTCATACATTTGAGCCAAATTTTGGGTAAGTACACTTTTGAATTCATGGTGTTTAAATGTAGAAAATTCAAGATAATCTATTGTTACAGTAGAATATTGAAAATTTTGATAAGAGAATTTAAAGACAAATATGCTATAATTTGTACCAAAACTATAAAAGAAATAGCTGTAGAAATTGAAATAAATTTCTTTATTAGAGTTAATCTTTTGTTGTGTTAGAGTTAGGGTAGTTAGGGTTAGTTTGATTTTTGTAGGGTTTTGTGCATGTTTTGTTTTCTTTCCTCGTTTTTTTTTCTTTTGTTTTTTCTTTTTCCTAGCCTCTACATTAGCAAATCCTGCTTAAATTTATCTTATGCATGAGATTGAATTCAAATATTTTGCAAAATTGAAATGAGAAAGAGAAAAAATAAAGCCATACACAGTAAAACACACTTTAGAATATACAAAAGATATATATATGTGTGTGTGTGTGTATCATGTATATACATATTGGAAAATCCTCGTTCAAAAATCAAAAAAGAGTCAAAAAGAGTGAGCAAAGTTGCAGATGATAGTAACCATTCAGTTGATGTGGGACGCCTCTTCTATCAGGGCTAAATACCCTATGAAGGTGAGTTCCCAGTGAGTTTCAAAGTCTTGGATATGGAGATCAGTAAGAAAGGGCTGAAGTGGAACCACTTCCCCATGTTCCAGGAATCGAGGAATTTCATCCATGGAGGGAATTCCAATGGTTAGATGTGCGACAGCTAAAATGGTATCCAGATTCTCCAAGAATTCAAGTTTCACTATTAAGTTGGAAGTAGCGCAAATGTCTTCAACAGGTATCCCAATGTCCAGAAATGATGCTTCAAAGTGAGAAGCAATGTTAGAGTAGAAACGAAAGTAGTGGCTGGATGCAACATATCTTTCCCCAAGGACTTAGCATAAATTTGGCACAATGAAACTAGAAGTCCTAATGAAGAAGACCTTTTCAAGCCTTTGTGGTGTGATACTTCCTAAGAAAATATTCTATCTATGAGAACAACCTAAGAAAATTGGAGTATCCATGACTAAGAAGCAAATGCAAAGACAGAGTGGATTTACAGAAACTAAAACAAAAGGAAAAGAGAAGAGAAGTGTGGAGAATTCGAGAAGAAATGCATGAATTTATAGAGAGTCGTAAGCAAATTTGTGATACATAGTTTCCTTGAGTAATTATTTTTTTGGAAACCATAAGCAAGGTGGCAATTGAACAATAATCTTCAGAATTAAAGGTTAAATCATATTAATTCTTTACACATATTTGGTGAAATTCTTTCAAATTTGAGCAGTATGAAGATTACGAATCAAGCAAGTTGAAGATTTCAAAATTAATAGTGGTCATTTCAAATTGTTTAAAAAGAGTCGCACTAATTATGGAGGTGCTTATGTGTGCAGGATACACTGGAAAATGAAGTTGGCAAGGCAGTACACGTTATCACCCGAGTTAGTTGAAGAGATATAGTATGTGCTAAGTAAGGCGTGCGAATTTCATATAGAATAATGTGATCATGTTCCAAGGTAATCATGACATTTTTGATCCATTAATGAAGTGTAGCATTGTCAAGTCGAAATAGCTAGCAAAAATTTTGGTAGTTGCCATAAAATTTAATCGGAAGGGTGGTAACTAATGTTTCTAAATTTAGATTTAAACTTGGTAATTAAGTTGTTTATTGCTAAATTTTAATTTATGCATATTTTTTAACATATAGCGAGCTATAGTTATTTGGGATTTGGCATAAATTAGTAAAATTTAGCTGGAAACACACACCTACATGGAATTATTAAATGAGTTTTTAGGAAGTAGTGAATTGATGAAGGGATTTACATTGAATGAAAAATCAAAAAGTAACCTTCGCTACCATTGTAATTCCAAAAATAATAGGGGTGCTTCATTGCTTGCAAGTTGATAAATGAGCTATCATTGAAATATCAAAAGTGAAAATGATCTATCATTGCTATATCTAAAAAAAAAAAAAAAAAGATATCAACTTTTTAGGCTATCTAAATAACTCTATCGAGGCTATGGACGTTTGACTGGTAGTAGAGCTATGTTTGGGGGAATTACAGAGATAACCTTGTCGGGGCTATGGACGCTTGACTAGAGCAAGGCTCTATCCATGGTTGGATTTGGAGGATTACTATATTATGTAGTTCAATGTTAATGAACTAATTCTTTTTACTAAGTCTCAAAAAATGGAATTAATCAGAGCACACATAGATGTTTCTGGTGGAGTTTTTTTTTATAAAAGAATCTAGGTAAAGGTAGAAAGTTATTGTTTTAAAATATCTATAAGTTTAAATTACAACTGGTGATTTAATTTCAAGTTGTGTTTAAATTTGGTTTTATTGGTTGCAAGTTGTTGTGTGGTCTCACAACACGCCCCAAGACTGAAAAGATTTGGGGACCTAAGTGAAAAAATGTGTAACTCTTATGGCAGGATCTAGCAAAATTGAAAGATCACTGAAAGTGAGAGAAAATATTTGATAATAAAGTATTTTGTATTGCAACTGTTTTGTACACCAGATACCGAGTACTGAAAACATGAAGAAGGAAAAAGGTAATGTAAAGTTCAAGCAAAAGGTTCTAGTCTGGTATGAAGTGTTCCGGTATAAAGCGTTTTGGTATGGTGGAGTTCTGATATAATCGAGGTCTAGGAAAGTAAGTGGGTAAAGATGAATACTGAGTATTGGGTTGTAATGTAGATTGAAAATGTGAAATATTAAATTTGTCTAATGATCCTGGTGATTTGGTATATCTATGAGGATTCATGATATGCTTTTAAAAGGCATGTTAATTATGAGATTTTTGTACTAACATTGGAATAATGATTATATTTACATGAGATGTTATAAATGTTTTTTTAAGGGATTTAATGTGTCGAATTTGTGATTGCAGAAGATGCAAATTGTTATGCAAAGTTCGGGTATGGATGGCCGGGCAAACTTGAATCATGGATGGAATAATTTTTAGTCTGGTTCGATCACTCTGGGAGGTGATAATGTAGATGGCTTTGATTCCACTCGAATGTCAGGGATCTCGGTATTTCACATGCGGTGGGAACAAATGATAATTTTTGGGATAACCCATTCCTGAGAGTGACAGAAGTGGAGCCAACCAAAGTGTACGGGGAAAAAATTCCACCTTATCATTATGAATATATGGGAAGCCCCTACATATTATCATGATTCAAAGTATCATCCTGGAAAAGATTCTAAATGAAAAAGTAGAACCCGAAGAGCTTCAATGAGTGATTGGAGTTGACTTCCATTGACATCAATTGCAATTCTCCTATTGGTCACAATATTCCACATGCCTTGATGAGATTGGTCGCTTGGATTTCCTCTCATGTATTTTTCTTATCATGTCTGAGCCTTGTGTTCTATAAAAGGCCAGAAGATCTTCATTTTTATTTTAAGTTCAGAATTTGTGGATGTCAGAGGAGCAGAAACTTTTAAGTTTTGTTATTTTTTCCTATTTTTTGAACTATTCTAGCATAAAACTTTGTATGCATGTAGACATTAATTAATATCATAGCTTATTAGATAGTTGTTGATGCCAAAAATTGACAAGGTAATAGTACTTATGGGAAACTCAGTTTATGGGGGACTTTTTTGCTCTAAACTGAGTGACCTCCGGATTTTTAAAAAAGCCAACTTTTTCTATAATGGGGTTTGGAAAGGGAAAAGGAAACACATATATATAAATAAAGTCTAATCTAAGGCGATGTTCCAAGACTTAATGATAGGCATAATAGATCATAGATCTAAGGGCTTGATTGGTATTTGTGATGTTCCAGAAAGGCAGAAACTAAAAATTGAAGTATAGATAATCCATTCATTGACATAAAATAACATTGCATACATTCCTACTGCCAAGAAGAGTCATAAGACATGATCTAGACCAAAAAACTTGCATTCAATTTATAGAAGTTCTCAAATGAAATATCTAGACAATAGCAATACAGTCTAAAGTTAATCAAATATCATAAAAGAACAGAAAGGCCAAACAATTGGCACAGTCTAAGAGTCTTTTTCAATAAATAAAAACAATAATAAAGGCCTAGTGTCTTTTCTAAAATTAGTGTTTATTTTTCAAAATCTGGACCCTTCCCTCAAAATAGAGAGAAGTATATATAGCTGAAAACTCCCACTACCTTGGAGAGCAATAACAGAAAAGATTTCACGATCTCCAACAATGAAGCAAAATTGAGTATATCTTCAGGCCGTTGCAATAGAAAATATTTGAAAGCAAGCATCCGGTCATTCTAGGCTCAAGTGCATCCTCTGCAAATGATGGCGGTGGTCCTAGAAAAAGGTCAAGCAAGCAAGTGTCATCACCCTGTAAAGTAACTATGACACGCAGCAATCAATCGCAGCATTTGGTTTGCTTTACTGCCCAATTGTGGCATAGCGCAGCTCGTGTGAATCTTTATCTTTCGCTGTTGAAAACCTGCACCAAGGTGACATGTGGCACGTGGGAGGAGCTATACTCAAAAGTGATGGGAAGAGGTCATCGATTGTGCGTAGCGATGACACATGGAAGCATAGCAAGGATTCCCAAAATGCAAAGGAAAGGAAACCTCTGAGGAGCGCAAAGCAGACACGTGGAGGGGTAGTAGAGTTTGAAAAAAAGGCCAAGTGTCTTATTTATGATGTGTGAGCTAATACTTAGAGTAAAAATATACCCAAAGGGAGCTTGTTGAATATTTACTCACAACTTTTGGTGACTACCAAGGGTGTTTCACTTGAGGAACGAAGAACCCAAAATTTCATTGGGTTTACAAACCAGAGACCCATTCACCAGGTGATGGAGTCAGAGCTTGGAAAGAGCCGCCTACAGTGGCGACCGATCATCCTCGGATGGCTTGACTATGTTACACAAATTCTTTTGTGCTCCAGCCAGGTTGAGCTCCTGCTTATAAGGCAATGTCTCAGGAAATTCGGCCCCTGCTTCACAATGAAATAATAGTTGTGCAAGCACATAAATAACTCCCTCAATGTTAGTTGTGGTGGGAGGATGGCTGAAATTCTAGAAAGCACCCGGGTCATTTTCCTTCTCCTCTATTCTTTCTACAATCTGCTCGGCTATAGCAATAGAGCCATCCTCTAGGAACAGGGATGGCAGACCCATCTCACTTAATCTGGAGAAACTCTCCTTTATGTCATCCATTGTCTTGTTCAGAGTAGTTGTGGCTACTTTAATGTGCTGGAAGGAAAAGTGACAATGGATAAACTTGTTTGTCGTCTAGGTGGCAGCATTCTGATCTTCAATTCCTACCTTGGCGAGGTCTTCATCAAAGACCGAATATAGCTTGGTGAGTAGATCCTTTGCTTTTGAAACCTTTTTTGAGATAAACTGTGGAAAATGCTCAATTTTACTATGAGCCTCCTAGCTCAGTTTTGCTACTTTGGCGATGAGCCAAAGAGTGGGTTGCAGAGTCAGGAAAAGATTTTTAACCTTTTCCCAATGAGAAATATACATCTTCCTAACCAGTACAACAAGATTCGGCTACTTAGGGGAAGCTGAGAGAGAGATTTTAAGAGAAGTGATCTTTGCATCCTTTGAGTTGATGACCTTAGCCAATTTTGCACTTTTTCTTTTTTCGGACGCCAGTTGCTCCCCGGAGCTACTCATTTCTTTATGCTATTTTTTCTTAGCTTGGGAGTGCTTTTCCAAATGCATGTCAAGAGAGGACTTTGTCTCCTGAAGTTATTTTTCTAATTGGGCTTTTCAGCCCTCAAATTTGGCATCTTTCTCTTGTAAATTTTGTTCATATTGAGCTCGCTAATGCTCTACGGCATCATTCTTTTGTGCCATCCCTTGATCATATTCAATGCGACGCCACTCCAAATCCTCGTTCCTTAGCTACAAATTTTGCTCTGCCTCCAAATTCTTAGTATGCAGCTCATTAACCATAGTAGGGTCGATAGTCCAAAATTTTGCAAGCTCCCCCTGAAGTTTGTTCCTTTCATTCTCTATTTCCAATTCCCTCTCCGTCAAATGTGCAACATCTGCTTTTAGGTATTTCTCCTTTTTCTCCAAAAAACTAGCCTTTTCCCTTACTGATTTAAGTTGCTCATCCATTTTCTTCAGCTAGTGACCAATTTTAAGGAAGTTAGAGGTGACCACCCATTGTGTTTCCTCCATAAGCTCAACCTTATCTTGTGGTCAGACCACCTTCATTTCAAGCCCTATTGCATATACTTTGTGGTCTTTTGGAAGCATCTTGCCTTATGGATTGGTTACCATCGGGTACAGGGTCACAAATTTCAATACCTATTGGGTCTCGTCATAGAGAGTTTGTATCTTTGGTTTCATGGGCTTACCATCATCCTTTTCCTTGCATTTTTGTATTCTATTTGAGTGTTCCTCCTTTCTGGAGTCAGTCTATGTGATGAATAGGGCCGGTGATGAGACTCGCCCGCCTGCGATAGGAGCACCAGAAGGTAGGGCATATGGATAGGTAATTTTGATAGGCCCGAGCGTTTGCTTCTTCTGGAGAGTGATAATTTGTGGGGAGAAGGGGGGTACATTCCAAAGCTTGGTTTGAGAACCATTAGAAGGGCTTGCCACTTACCAAGGTTCAATTGGTGAACCGGCAGGAGAACTCGTGGGCTGAAACGGTGAAGGGGTTGTGATCGTGGAGTCGGCCTGCTGTGACGGAAAAAGAGGATTTATGGAAATAGTCAAAGTAGGGATTTCGATAGTGGATACGCCTTTAGAAAGTGAGGCAAGGAAGATTTGAGAGGTAGTAGCTGGCATAAGGGTTTGTAGAGGAGTAAAGGCAGGTGGAGTGACCTATGAGAACTGGGTGAAACCTCCCGCATGCATTGGATCAAAGGTGGGAAATGGAGGGCCAGTACTCATGGTGGGGATTGTCATGGAGATAGTGGGGGATACTAAGGACTGAGAAGCAAGAGAAGGAGAAAAATTTACCTGTTGACTGGTTGATGGTGGCCCTTGACTCCTTAGCAACTCTTCACCCTCTTCGGGCTCCTAGCTAGCTGCAAGCACCTGTCTTCTGGCAGGTTCTTGTGAACTCTCCCCAATAGTGGCCTTTTTCCATTGCCACTTTGTGGGTGGGGTTTCCCCAGCCTCGGCAGTTACTGTCGGTTGTTGCTGTCACACTCTAGTTACCTTAGCGGCCCAAATGAGTGTATGTGAAACTCTTGATACATTAAAGCGCAGATTTGTGGCTACAGAGATGGGTTGTCCAGAGCTTTTCTCTTGGGGTGCGGAGGATGTGAAAGTCATCATTTCTTCTTCTTCTTATTCTTTGAACCCACCATCTAGGTCATTACCTTTATTAGCACTAGATTCAGAGCTGGGATGCTCCTGATCCCACCATTTTTCAAATTCTTTGTCCTCCTTCAAGCTTTCATTAGGAGCATTCAACTGTCTTATCTCTTGGTGATATTTCCAGAAAGCTTCTATTTTCTCATTAGTCCATTCCTCATCCTTCAACAACTTGTTGTACATGGTGCATTCCATCTGGCCACTATCCTTAGCCTCCGCCACAACAAAGTAAAACTTGTGTCATGGCTCTCTGTTATACTATGTGGGAACACACACTAGTTCAACAAAAATTTCATCCTTATCCATCCATGGGTTATGCCTCTTTTCCTAGTAGGGTCAAGAAATGTGAGTAACCTTCATGTGCAGTTGTGGTAGATCATTGAAAGGGTTGTACTCCCATTTATCACATACCAAAACCAACCCTAAATGAGCCAATTTATCCTGCAATAGCTAATGTGATTACTTCTTTACCAAAGTCCCTGTTTTGAAATTCTTCGGACAAGTGAAGAATCATTTCCTCTTAATGCTTTGGCTCCTACAGAAGGTATAATCAATAACAAAACCTTGTCGATGCATTTCGAGCATGAGCACCCTATTTGTGGCATAGGATGGGAGTAGGAAAGGTTGATCGGTGAAGCCCTACATCTAGAGAATTATGAAATCCACTCTGAAGAACCAATCACAAGCGGGAGTGAAACTCTGCATATATCTAGTCTGATCTATGTTGAGCCAAATTATGTCACCTCCTCGTAAATCTTACAAGACCAGAGTTATAAAATAATCTGAAAATGCATAGTAATCATATGTCATGGAAATAAAGGGTGTCCATGTGGATACTGGCTTCCTCCTCTGCTTCTCATCAAAAAATAGACAAATCAAAATGTTTGTCAAAGAACTCAAGGTTTTGATGCAGGAACATATGAAACAGGAAGGAGAGAAATCTAAATTTCCCTTCCACAGGGTAATTTTCTATTTTCTGTATCATTTCCTCCATGAGGAATTCGGTGAAATTGTATCAGAAGATATTGTTTTTCTTGCAGAATTGGAAAGTTGGCCCCAGTTGAAAGGCCTCCACCATCTCGTCAGAGTCTCAGCCGCACACAAACACTAACATTGACAAGGAATCTTGCATGTCTTCAAGAAATGAATGGTGTAGCAATGGGATACTTGGCAGCTTAGTGCCTCAGATTCCTTTCTTTCCAATTTCCTCCATTAGGAAATATGGGCCCATTTTCATTGCCTTCCCTGTGTTTTCTCCTTTAGCGGGAGAGAAGGACTCAATTTTCTCCTTTCTGGTACTTGGGTTCAGGATACATAGCATGTGCCAAATGGCTTGTGGGCTGATGTTAACATTCAAGGTTCGGCCCTCAATGCAATGGGTGTTTGGGTTATAACGTTGAATGGTGGCATCAACTATCTCCAGGCAGTAATGTACCAACAGGACCATGTATTGTGGAAGCCGGCTATACCATACCCTTTTTGTTGTCAATATGGTTTCCCGAGATGTCCTCATCCTTTCATAGGCTACTTCTCCTAGAGACTTAGGGTTTTTCACGAGGCGTGGGTCATGAATATTATCCCATTTTTTTAAACCCTTTATTGGTTTTTGTAATCTTTGGGCCTATCCAGCTACATTTTATTTTCCCTCTTCGACTTTCCTGGTATACCAAGCATAGCATATGATAAATCTTCATAGATATACATAGCCTTTGACAACTGTATAGCTCGCAACAAGGGTTGGTTAGCTTCCTCCTAAATTTGTTGTGATGAACTCTCTGACATTTTTCCCTAGATGAAAGCTTTTGTAGGTTTTGAATTCCTTGTAATTTTTACTTGGCTCTGGATATGCTAAAACTTCTCTTCACTTGGCTTAGCTTAATTCAAAAGACATTTAAGCATTAAAAGCTTCTTCATGCAATATTTTAGCTATCTTTACTCAAAGTGGTAGAAGAATGTGGGCTTTTGCATTTAATTCGGCATGTACTGCCAACTCCTTGGCTCGTGCAAAGATGGGGTATTTGGCAGGTAAAGTGGCAAAAAGGAATAATTGCATTTGGCAACCATCTGATACGAGGAAATCTCCATGGAACTTGGGCCGGTGATTCACATTTTAAAACAGCATTCGTATGCATTGGAAATTAATATCCTGAATGAAATGATTAAGCTAAAGCAACAACCGGCACCTGAAAAGATATGAATCATGCCTTGGGTTCTAGGAAATTCCTGTGAGGTGACACAATAGCCTACAGACAATGCAGCTTACTACCAATGAGTGCCACCATTTTTAAGCTGATTAATTAGCTCTCATTAACTCTGCACACATTGAGTCATACTTTTACAGACACAACCGGTCAGGAAATGTGAGCAAACGCAGGCATGCTTTTCAAGTTGGTACTTGGTTATCATCACATTTTCTCGAAGCAGATTAGCATGCTTTTCCTCATTTTTTCTATAAATAGGCCTCTAAGTAGTGAGGAAATCCAACTTAGCATTTGAGAAAATTTTAGCAATAGGTTATTGGTTAAGTATCTAGATTTTATTACTGGCAAGGTTCCTCATAGGCTAGGTTGTAGGAAAATTTTAGGAATAGTTAGAAGGCAATCGTAGTGCGTCAGTACCATGGACACTCCTATTAGGCTAGTTTCTTGTAAGTCGCAGATAGCTTTCCTTGGAGAGATTTCAACTAGGTGCTTGAAAAGGATGACGAAAAACAAACACTCCCTATTTTTGATAGCCATGAAGTGGGTTCTAGGTCAGGCCTGCATTGACTATGAAGACAAATATCGTGTCAATACCAACATTTTCTTGCACTTTGTTGCATCGATGTTGGATATTGGTATATCTAGGCCTTTGATTTTGAAGTTAGTTAAGGAAATTTTTCCTAAAAGGTACCTAAATGGTCTAGGGGAAGTTTTTGCTCATGCTACATATGGGGTAGGCCTTCCAACAGCCAGTGACCTTCGGTGCTATATTGAGGAAGAAGCGGTTGTCCTGTGGCTGTTGTTTCTTAGTGGATTCTGCCTCTAGACACATGACGAGCACCAGCGGAGGGTTACCCAGGCCTTACACTTTTTGTTCCGCATCTACAATGTAGTGTCATTCTACAATATTGATTGGTACACTGACTTCAGGAACCCGGTGTTCCCTCCACCAATGGCAGTTGCTCCAAATGATTCTGCTTCTACTGCTGATGTACTTGCTGATGAAGATGCAGTAGACGTTGCTTTTAATGCGTCGATTGCTTCTACCCATGCTATTGGATGAAATTCTTCCTTGTCTCCTTGTTTTTTGTTGTTAAAAATACATAACCCATTTCTAGTTTCCGTATATAAGCCTGAAAAAAGGCCATACACATAGTATATATGAAAAGAATATCGCATATAATCATATACTCTTTGAATTACAACTCTTTTAGCGATTTTCACCATGAAAGAATATATATAATGACATATAT
The DNA here is from genome assembly GCA_007258455.2 of Sequoia sempervirens. NCBI lineage: Eukaryota > Viridiplantae > Streptophyta > Pinopsida > Cupressales > Cupressaceae > Sequoia > Sequoia sempervirens. The sequence goes on from VDFB02281492.1 coordinate 207,457,895, forward strand.
CTTTATAAAATCAATGGCTCCTTCTCTTTCAGCATATTTTTTGTATGGGTTCCTTTTCATTCAGCATATTTGTTTATTTACTTTGCATATGGGTGTTTTTTTTTTTTTGTTCTTGCAAAGTAATTTTACTACCCTATTCTCCGTAATGATGGGTTCCTTTCCGCTGAAACATGAATTAATTTCAAAAAAGACTGGCCAACACAAAGGGAAAGAAAAATAAAAGCATTATTCACATATATACAATAGTAAAACTTTTCCACTCAATGGAACAGCTTAAGATGAATCTCGTTGACTAGAATTCCCAAGGCTTCCTATTCCATGCTTTCTAATTCGAAAGCATTATGTTCTTTGCACTTAATTATTTTAAAGGGGCCCTCCCAAAGGCTATGAAATTTCTTGTGTTGTCCTAGCTTAGCAGCGCTTTCATTAAATTTTAGCACTAAGTCTCTGCACTTTAGGCCTTGGTCGAACGCCCTCTTGTCAAACCATCACTTAACCACTTGTTGGAAATTTGTCATGGCTATTAGGGACTTCTACATTTTTTCTTGTACCTCTAATAGTTCAGAAAGTTGAACCTCCATGGCACCATTTCATTTTATATCGAGGGATTTCAATAGTTGAAGCACTCGAATCTCCATAGATATAGGCAATAATGCTTCTTTCCCGTATACCAACTCATAAGGAAAAGTATTAAGGACTTGCTTAGGAGTTATGCGGTCTTCCCAAAGTGCCACTCAAAGTTTTTTGTTCCATTCTCTTTGGTGCTCCGAAATAATTATTTTAAGGAGTTGGACCAGGTTCTTGTTTGTTGACTCAGCTAGGTCGTTTCCCTACGGGTAATAATTTGATGATGTCTTAAGGAATATTCCATTTGTTAATGTAAAGTGACATACCTTTGTGCCTAGGAAATCTCTGGCATTAACAGAAATCATAGTCTTCAGAGGGTCAAACCTTGTCACCAAATCTTTGAGGAAATCCACCATCTATGCCTCTGTTGCATTTTTAAGTGAAGTGGCCTCTATCCATCTCATGAAGTAATCTGTAGCTATCAGAATCCATTTCTGTCTGGCACTGGAAACAGGATTGATCATCCCAATGAATTCCAAACCCCATTGTGCAAATGGTTCATCCACAACTATAGGCTTGAGAGGCATTGCAGAATTATTCCTTCTGCTTGTAAAAAACTGGCATTCTTTGCAAGATTTCACCAAGGAGTGAGAGTAGTTGAAAAGTGTGGGCCAATAGTAACCTGCACACATGATTTTGATGGCGGTGGTCTTAGTGGAGAAGTGTCTTCCTACAGCTCTATTGTGGAAAGTGTCAAGGATTCTCTTCGCTTGCTTTGCAGTAATGCATCGCAGGAGGGGACCATTGAAATTTCTTTTGAAAAGGACTCCTTCCACTAGCACATATCCACAATTCTACAGTCGATAGTATCTCCTCTTTTGGGAGAAATACTTGGTGGATAATTTCTTTTTTGCATAAACCTCACTCTATTTGTTAGCCAACAACCCTTGGACCCTGGCTCATTGATCAAAACAAGCTTCGATTGCTCTTCCTCGGTGGGTATCTCTTTGTCATGTGCCATGTATTCACACAGTCCTCTTCCATGGACGGTTTTAGTGGGTTGGACCTCAATGTCATATTCAAGGATCTTGGTGATCCAATTAGCTCTCTTTTCTATGATTTCTCCCTCCATGATATATTTGTGCACACTGGAGTGTGAAACATAGACAATCACTTTGTTGCAGAAAATTAGACTGTGAAATTTTTTAAGTCCCTTTACTATTGCAAAGGCTTGTCTTTTGACAAAATTATAATTTGTCTCATATTCCTTAAGGGTCCAGGAGTAGAATTTCACCAAATTTTCTCCTTTTCCTTCACTATCTTTATGAGTTAAGACAGTAGCAATACTTGACTTGCTACTTAATACATATATTATAAAGTCCTTTGATAAGTCTAGATTAACTAGCACAAGGGCTGAAAAAATAGCATCCTTAACTTTCTCGAAGGCTTCTTGGGCTTGCTTTGTCCACTTAAATGCTTGATCCTTTTTTAACATCAGGGTGATTGGCTTGATTATTCCTGTGAAGTTAGAAATAAATTTTCTAACAAAATTTACCTTGCCCAAGAAAGACTGGATGCCCTTCTTGTTAACCAAAAGTGGAAGGTCCTTGATGGCTTTCACCTAGTAGGGGTCAATTGATACTCCTTCTTTGGACACCATGTGTCCTAATAGCTTTCCTTTTGGCACTTTGAATACACATTTTTTGGATTCAGAGAAACCCCGAAATCCTAGCATTTTTGAAAAACCATTTCTAAGTGATAAAAATGATCATCCTTAGACTTAGAAAACATAGTAAGATCATCTAAATAAGTTAGGATAATCGTATTAATCAGCTTGCTGAAAGTGATGTCCATTGCTCGCTGGAATGTTGCCCCTGCATTGGATAAGCCAAAAGGAATTTTAGCATATGCCAATGTTCCCCACTTTGTAGTGAACATAGTCTTGCACTGATCTTCTTCTTTCACTCAGATTTGATTATAACCGGAGAATCCATCAAGTAGAGAAAACATTTCTGATCCTACTACTATTTGTTGGATTGTCTCCATAGAAGGCAACGGATAATGATCCTTTAGGGATGCTCTGTTCAGGTCTCAAAAGTCCACACATAAGCAGATATCTCCATTCTCCTTTCAGACTAGGACTAGATACTCATGTTCTATGCTTGATTGAGAAGACAACCTGTGACTTGATTAGTTTTGTTAGCTCTTGCGCCATTAATGCTTCAATTTTGGGGTTTACTGGCCTCTGCTTTTGTCAAACTAGTTTTGCACATTCTGTCAGCTCAATCATGTGTTGGATGATGTCAGGATCATATCCCTTTAGGTCATCATAGGACTAGGCCACTACTCCTTCATATTTCTCTCAGAAATTGATGTGCCTTTCTTTATCATGGTGTGAGACATCTTTCCCGACTAGAACATTTCTGACGTCTGAGACCCAAAGGTCTATATAGTCACTTTTTTCTACCACAAACATCCATCTATCATTTCTTGCATCATCACAATCAAAAATGTTTTTGAGAGTAACCAATCCTTTTGGAAGCTTGTAAGATTTGAGCTGCATGATTTGTCCTTCATAAGCCTCTATGATCTTTGGTTGGATCTAATTGGAAAACTCCCCTAACTTTTGGATGAATGAAGCAATGTGTTCATCATTTTCAAACACCTGCCAACTTTTATCATTATTGGGAACCACTGGTTGAAGTGTTACTCATACAGAGTGTTTGTTATGTATAAGGTCAGAAGTAGGATTGAATTGGGATCCGATTGCTGCCATATGATCCACGTTGCAGATTTGGTCTCGGGAAACAGTCTGAATGTTGAAGGTTTCAAAACCTTCAACCAAGTCCCAGACTCAATGTCGATAGGATCTCATGAAGACATTCCTTGTTGTGGAAATTCACCGGACTTGGTTGACCACTAGTTCAAAATATCCAAACACCATTAATTGCTTAATTCCCATTAGCTCCGCAAGGCTTAAACCCTAAACTAATCCTTCATATTCGGCTTCATTGTTTGAACAAGCGAACTAGAAGCGGAAAGACCTTAGTATTTTTTCATTTTGTGGGAATATCTAACATATCCCTGCTTCGACACCTACTTTGCATCTTGCCCCATCAAATTACAGTGTCCATAGCTCAGGTGCTTGGCCACTTTTGAACTCTTTGGAAACCTTCGGGAGCACTTGATCTTCATCATAGATTACATAGGTGACCAATCATGTAGCATGGTAATTTTAGAAAGGGTTGTTATCCATGGGATAGCTTAATAGAGCATCCTCTTGATCATTTTGGTCTTTGGTCACCTTTTCTTCCTCTAGTTATTCAACATAATACATTTTTTGCTTGGTGATAGTTGTATTCGTGGCTTCAAAATTGATCATGGCTTCATCCACTACATGTTTAGAATGTAATGCTTCCGATTCTATCTTCATTTTTGAGTCATGCTTGGTTTTGGGAACCAAATGTGACTAATCTAGGGATAGGTATCCACCCACCCTTGAAGTAAATTCTTGGGATAGATAGAGGTCGAACATGGGAGGAACATCTATGATCATAGTGTCTTGCAGCACAGTGATACTAGGGAAAGAAAATAGAGTTAAAGTAAGTGCCTTGATCATGCCTACGGTTTCAAAAAAATTTCCATCAAGTTGGTTTACTCCCCTTTTCATAGGTTCATAGCTGAGTCCTAAAGCTTCAGCTATTTGTTTAGGCATAACTGTGGTGCTAGCTCTAGAGTCAATCATAGCATTGTGCAATAACTTCTTCCCTATAATGAGAGTTAAGAAGAAGGATTGGGACTTCGACTTATCTCTGACTTTAGCAAGGGCTTCTATTGTGTTGTTCGTAAGGACTTTAGTAGGAGATAGTTGATCAACAGCCTTTTCATTGGCTAACTACTTTGTTGGTGTTGCGTTGATCTCTGCTTGAAGAGCCTTCTGTAATATCGTCTTCTGCTCAAGGATAGCTAAAATTTCCCATAGAGACACATTATAGGATGATTTCTTCAATTTTTCCACCACATTAAAAGGTGGCGAACCTGGAGGTTTCTGCTCCTTTGCTCTTGTTATGATAATTTCCTTCTGTGGCTGATATTCCGATAGCGCAATGGAAGTGCCAAGTATCTGATCAAAAACACTCTTAGGTTGCAGATTGGATAGTTACAAGGCAAATGATTCATCGGTAAATCTCCTCTTTGAGTGAGTGTTATAGTCATATTGCATTTGCGGCATTTTGGATACAAATGTATCATTAGCAAACACCACTTCTTCTTCCATCCATGAGAAGAGTGTGTCATCAGAAGTGATGTTAGATTCCTATTCTAGGGACATTCCTTGCATTTTCATGGTAAGAACCATGCTCTCCATTTGTGGTGAGGCATATCCATATAATCCATGGTCTGACATCATGCCTTGGCTGCGTTGCTCCACCACCTTTTGTTGTAAGTTTCCACATAGATAGTTCTGGGCATGTGCACATCACTGCAAGGGATGCACCATGGATTGATATCATCAATGAGGTTATTCTGTCCCAAGGTCAATTCCCTACTTGAGCTTGGTGAAGCACTCATGAGAGGAGTAGGTACTGACACTATTTGGTTGGCTATCGAAGTTGGTGGATTAGTGTGGGAACCGCCTTGGTACTGATTTTGCTGATATGAAGACCATCCGGCTTAATAATTTTGATAGGAAAACTTAGGAGGCATTGATTGGTTTCGCTTGAGGTTCTTTATGTCATTTTCCATAGTCCACATCATTTCTTTAAGATCACTCATTTCATCTTTGGGAGAACTAGATGTAGAGGCAACATTTTTTGGTGTTGTCGCATATGTGTACATTGACTAGGGAGGTGCGGGTGCACTCGTTGATGCGACTTCCTATGCAGGCATCGATATTTCAGGAAATATCGGCATGATGGGCTGAGGAGGAAACTTTCCGTAATCTATCAAATGATTCTCGGCTTTAACAACGACACTGTAAGCATCTGGCAGAGTAGCTCCTCCCAAAGACTTGATCATCATAGAAATGTCAGGGTTGATGGACTTTAGATAAAATATGAATGTCAACTCAGGAGTCAAGCGTATAGAAATAGGGATCCTCTACCATTTTTTGTGGAATTGGGCATTGAATTCCATCATAGCCTCTTAGAGAGCTCATCTTATGATAGATAGTTGATGGTATAGTAAGGAGCGATCTTCATCATTTGAAAATCTCTCATAGAATGGATCTACGAGCTCATCTCAGGTACAGATAGTGCTAGCTAGAAATGTTCAATACCAATCCAATGCTTTTCCCTTGAAGGATGCGGTGAGGAGCCTTAGTGCTACATTTTGCATGGTGATCCCATGCACCAGACACACATCTACCACATCTTGCAGATGTTCTCTGAGTGTTCTCGAGCCATCTCCAGTAAACTTGGGTATAGCTTTCATACTAAGACCGGGATAGCAACCCAGACAGCGGGTGCTACTAGAGCTACTAGGGGACTTCTAGTGTCCCATGCCATGTAATTTATGTTGGAAGTTGGCAACATAGTTAGAGGAACGGGTGGAGAGAGCATAACAGTTACCAACTGACTTGCAGCCTGCACTATTCCTAGTGGTGGTACTAGTAAACTGGGGTTTTTTGCAGTTTGGGATCTAGTTACAAGCTAATGGCTCATACACCCTTCTAAAGTGAAAATTCATTTAAACTCAGTCCCACCGAGCATGCCAAAAAAATAACTGTTGATGCCAAAAATGGACAAGGTAACAGTACTTATGGGAAACTTAGTTTATGGGGGACTTTTTTGCACTAAACTGAGTGACCTCTAGATTTTTAAAGAAGTCAGCTTTTTCTATAATGGGGTTTGGAAATGGAAAAGGAATCAGATATATAAAAATAAATTCTAATCTAAGGCAATGCACCAAGACTTAATGATAGGCATGATAGATCATAGATCTAATGGCCCGATTGGTATTTTTGATGTTCCAAAAAGGTAGAAATTGAAAATTAAAGTATAAATAATCCATTCATTGACATAAAATAACATTGCATACATTCCTACTGCCAAGAAGATCCATAAGACATGATCTAGACCAGCAAACTTGTATTCAATTTATAGAAATTCTCAAATGAAATATCAAGACAATAGTAGCACAGTCTAAAGTTAATCAAATATCATAAAAGAACAAAAAGGCCAAACAATTGGCACAATCTAAGAGTCTTTTTCAATAAATAAAAACAATAATAAAAGCCTAGTTTCTTTTCTAAAATTAACATTTATTTTTCAAAATCCAAACCCTTCCCTCAAAACAGAGAGAAGTATATATAGTTGAAAACCCCCACCGCCTTGGAGAGCAGTAACAGAAAAGATTTCACGGTCTCTGGAAATGATGTAGAATTGAGTATATCTCCAAGTCATTGCAACAGAAAAGATTTGAAACCAAGCATTTGGTCATTCTAGGCTCAGGTGCATCCTCTGCAAATGATGGCGGTGATCCTGGCAAGGTCAAGTAGGCAAGTGTCATCACCCTATAAAGTAATTATGACACGCAACGGCCAGCTGCAACATCTGGTTTGCTTTATCTGCCACCCAAATACAAAACCCGTTAAAGAGACACGTGGCAACATAACACAGCTTGTGTGAATCTTTATCTTTCATCATTGAAAACCTGCACCAAGGTGACACATGGCGTGTGGGTGGAGCTTTACTCAAAAGTGACGAGAAGCAATCATCGATTGTGAGCAATGATGACACATGGAAGCATAGCATGGATTCTTGAAATGTGAAGGAAAAGAAACCTTTGAGGAGCGTAGAGCAAACACATGGAGGGACAGTAGATTTTGACAAAAAGGTCAAGTGGCTTATTTGCGATGCGTCGGCCGATACCTAGAGAAAAAATATACCTGAAGGGAGCTTGTTGAATATTTATTCACAATAGCTACCTATCTTAGTATCTTTTGTAGCTAGTTTTGTTAGCTCGGCCAAACAAGACTATATGATGTGCCATTTAAGGGTGCATACAGAACCTACTTAGTGTCCAGAAACAAAACCCTTCTCTTTAAAAGCTTGCACCATTTTATATGTAGTTGTGAAGCAATCTGGTGAAGTATAAAGTGATTTACTCTATTTTAATTAATTCTTTGGGGCATCCATGGAGAATAACCGAGAGAAACTTTTATTTTTCATTAGTTTTTATACTTTGTTTTAGAATAGATGTTTAAATATTTGAAAATGTTCCAAAAAACTTAAATGAATGGAAAGAATTTTGTTGAAAATCCTTTGTTTTGCATATGATTGTTGAATTCTTAATGCTAAATCTACTTAAGTGATAGCAAAGAACTTGTGATATTCATGAAATATTATGATAAATCTTTTGGTTTCATGATGTTTGAACTCATTGTTTCAATTTTGAATGTATATCTAACATATTCAAAGAATAACCATAGCCCCTTCGAGATTAACAGCAATATCACATCATTACTCGAGAGAAACCCTAGTGCAACCATGACCTGGTTATCAGAGACTTGGGATTGAACGAAATTCAATCTTTGTCCTATAATGCAGAATTTCCCCTTAGGTTGTCTTTGTTCCATATCTTTCAAGAAGGATAGGCTCTTTGCAGTCTTGTTTGTGAAGAATTTATTCGCCCTATTTTCTGCGAGTAAAATTGTCATCAACATTGACCTTGTTAGTTAAATTCAAGAAAAATTCAAGGTTTGGGAAATATTGTTGTTAGTTCAGAACCATAAAATAGTGCAGAATTAGGGGCATATGCTACTGAAATTTTTCTCAAACCCTTAGTTGGGAAAAAATTATGCAAAACCCTAGTTAGTAGTATAAACCCTAGCTCACTGTAATTCCACAAAATGGTTGGAACTATAGTTAGGAAGAGAAGACCACCAAAGGAGGAAATGATTGCTTTACTACCAAGGTCATCAAAGAGACCAAAGGTTGGTCCAAGGTCTGGTGGTGTTACAGATAAGCTTATGGACTGGAGTAGTGGATGAAGAAACCCCATCATTCCAGATGAAGGATATGTGTTGTTCAAGCATGCATATAGGAAGGCCTATGTAGACAAGCCAATTTACAACATTCAGAACCTTGGATTGGACAAGTTGGTGGTGCCCAATGTCTTCATGAATGTAAAATTGATAAGGTGGGTGGCCATAGCATATGACCCCAATTCTAGGTCATTATTCTCCACCAATGGCAAAGGACTATTTTCATTGGATAGAGACAAAGTATGTAGGGTATTTCAATTATTCCCTAATGCACGCTTGCTAATTGACCTAGGTACATTGAACAGAGAGTATGAGAGAAACAAAGATAGTTACAAGGTCTAGTGGTTGTCGTGCTTCAGACCAAAGGGTCTAAGAAAAGAGTTTCAGAGGTTCAGTATGGGTGATTTGGAGCCTTTTTTCTATGATATCTTTGAGCCCTACCTTCAGAAGACCTATTTTCATTGATGTGGGTCTTAGGGATGGATAATCGAATCCAAATCCCTATAAATGTGATGGTCTTGGTAGTAGACATTCAGAGTAGGGATGTCCATAGACCCTATGACTTTTTAGGGTATGTTGTTGACCAATTGCACATGTCCCTTTGTGCAATCAAGAGGGATCCCTTTGGTCCTATAAGCTTCATGCAGTATTCTCTTCTACTGCATATGATATTGTATGCAATATTACAAGTATGGTTGCCACAGTTGCAAATAAGGTTCATAGGGGAGAGGAATGTGTCATTGTCAATCTAGGAATGGACATACATATGGAACAAGGACTACAGGAATTCCAACTATGTTGCTTTTGAGGATTTTTTATCAAGCCTCTAAGGAAAGGGCTAGGTCTCTCCACTGATTGGGATTTGTCATAGGAGGTAAGAAGATTCTTGAGGACTCTTGACCTCACCCAAAAGAAGGAGATTGATCACAACTAGGGTGATTGGTTTTTCTATTTAGATGCTATAGTGATCAGAGCTTTTGGGACCCTAATTGCACCCCATGTGCTTCCTAAGGATTTCCTTGACCAGTTGGCCTTTCTTGAGATCATGTGGAAACTAAATGAATCTGATAAATTCAATTTAGAAAGAATAAGAACCATGCAATTCTTCCTACTATAGTAGCATTTTTATATTTCATGGCACTGAGTAGGGATGGTATGGATTTTATCCCAAAGAAGCTACTCCCAAACAAATTAAAGGTAGACAAAATCAGAAGCTTTGATCTAGAAGGCTTCATCAACAAAGAGATGGGTATCTACAAATTTATGGCCTATCATCATGTACGTGATAACATTGAAGACCTAATCAGAAACTACTCCTCAAAGAGCTAGGCAACTAAGAGAAGGGAGCTATGGGTCAAGATCCAAATTGCAAAGAACAAAAGGATGAAGGCTAATCCATCCTTCAGAGGTTCATTCCTACACATAAGGGACCCCATATTCAGGATGATGACTATGCTTGATAATGCTAGCCAATTGTTGGCAAATGCCCCACAGATGCATCTAGGAACTATAGGTGCTTCCTCTTCATCTACAGAAAAATTACCCCCAAAGCTCCCAACTAGCAACACCATTACAAGTTATTGATCCAACTATTGGGTCTTTGGTTGACTACCCAATTGATCCTAAGGAGATGGATGAAGATGCATTGGTGATCTAACAAGAACTTCCTCCTCCTAAGATACTTAGTGAGAGGTGCACAGATGATAGGTTGATTGTTAATTTTGAGACTAGTGAGAATTTCATTAATGACATCCATGCAAGGTCCAACCAAGAGTTTTTGAATGATGAGGAATTTATTAACACCCAAGAGTTTAGGGACCTAGTCCTCAAGAACAAGGTACAAGAGTTGAGGGAAACCCTCATTGCAAGTAGCTTCTCTGAGCAAGAGCAGAAGGCCACCATTGAGGAGTTTTGAAAAAGGGTAAAGCAAAAGATGGAGGGAGTGAATCCTCAAAGAGGAAGAGAGTTGGTGAAGAAGGTAGAATGTTTGTTGCTACTAGGCTAGAATATTTCCTCATCCATTGCTTTTAATGCAATAAGGAAACATTGGGGTGAGGTTCCAATTTTGAGGTCATAAGAATAAGTTGAAGATCTATACTTTGGGTTTGGATTCCACCCGACATGAGACCTTGGCTATCTAGTCAATTTTCCCTAAGACTAATAAGCTAGAGGTCATATCCAACCCAAATGAGCTTATAGGGAATCTTGTTGTTAGGAGAGTTGGAGACACAAGTGCTACATAGGTAGATTCTTTAATAGTCAATGCAGCTCTTTTCAAAGAGGAAACTATTAGGAAGTCACAAGTGGATCTAGATAGGGAAAATGTACTAAATCAAAACCTTGAGCAAAGGCTCAATGCAATCTGGGGTTCATTGGCCCCTCCACAGCAAATAGAGGATGATCAAGCCTCACATAATAGAAATAAATTGGAGGTAGAGATAAAGAAACTCAAGGAGAAGCTGAAACATAGCACCTTAGAGGTCAGGTCAACAAAGGAAGCGTCAACAAAGAAGACCTTTGATTTGGTGGAAAACATTATGGGATATAGGTTTTCTAGAATCCTCTCCCATGTAGATAAGGTTTGGAACAGTTATGCACAATTAAAGGATTCTTTCTCTTCTCAGAACCAGATATGGATGAGATTGAATGCACACAACTCAAGTGGTCCCAAGGAATAGAGTTGTTGAGATTGTTGCTTAGCAATTCAAATTTTGATGATGGCTTGATATCTGACATTTTGTAGGAGTCATATTGTTTGGATGACATGATGAGACATCACAATACATAGAGAGATTAAATGAAAAGTAAGATTAATACCTTTGAGGGCTTTAAGGAATTCCATATGCCTCCAATTTTGGTCAATAAGAGGAAAATGGTGGAATTTACATAATGGAGATCAAAGTTTGCTAACCTCCTCACTCCCATGTACAATAAGATAAATAAGGAGAGTGAGGTTGATATTGACTAGTTAAATTACAATATGGATGCACTTATGAAATTGGAGTATAGTTTGATTGGTTTTCTACACCTAGTCCAAGTTTTGATTGGTAATAAATATAGGGTACATTTGGAGGAGGTCAATAGCTTTTTTCCACTAAGGATTGACACCTCAATAGATTAGGTAGAACACATGGAAGAGAAGGGTGATGCAACTTGAGTTGCATTTCAATTGGCTCCCAACCACCAAATATAATTGTTGCATGGGTTTGTCATACAAGGAATTTCAAAGATGTCCAATCCACCATAGGAAGGAATTTTGAAGATCTTTTCCCATACGCTGACTTTAATGTTTCACATGACCTCCATACTACTTTTTGAGCAACTACTAGTTTTTTCAACCACCTTTGTCCATTGTAAATATTGAACTTCTTTTGGCGGTTGAATGAGGCCTTTTCTTTGTTGCTTCCCTTGTGTCTATAAAAGGGAATTTTGGGCCTCATTCAAGGGATTCTACTTCTTAGTTTTTGTAAGACTTGGTGTAGGTCTTAGGTTCTATAGTTGATTCTGATGGAACCCTCAAAAAAAATTTGTTCCATCTTAAACCCTTATTACATTTAGATGTAGGGTTGTTATCTGAGGGTTTAGGGTTTTATTCGTTACAAATTCTTATAAGGTTCTATTTGGTCGTTTACTCCTTATTACCCATTGCCAGTCATTTTAAAACATCTTATGTCATTCAATGTCATCGGGTAACCAGTCCCTCAAGCCTAAGTCTGGGCTTCTATTTTATAAGGTTATGTAAAGGATCTTTTAGCCTTTACATCCTTTGCATTTTGTGACTTAGAGGTTTTTGAGTACATTATTCTCATATCATCCTAGAGGTCCCCTTCATTAAGAACAACTTAAGTGCACATGTTTGAATGTTTTCACTTAATTCCTAACGGCCATTGTGTTCTTATCGCTCATTGCTGATTACTTCAAGAGTGCATATTTTTAATCAGCGATGGGTGATGAAGTGATATTTTTATGCTATCGCTCATCACAAATTGTTGCTAGAGCTCCTAGATCAAATTAGCGACAAGTGATGGAACTGTGATTTCTTTGATATCGCTTATCGCTAATGGATTTTGAGCTTTCAAATTTGTAATAGTGATGAGCGATATGGTGTAATTTCCTTTATATCACACGATCACGGATATGTTTTAAAATGCTAAGTCCACATTGGCGATCCACAATGCACATTGTAAAATTTGTAAATCCTCTCATCACTAATTGTTCGCAAACTGTATGAGGAGAATAAGTGATGAGCGATGACCTTATGTTTTATCGCTCGTCATGAATTCATTTTTGAACTTGAGTTCTGAATTAGCGACGAGATGCATCTGTGATAGGAGATAATTATTGATGAAAGGGCAATGTGGCAAGATCCTAAGGTTTTCGCGTAAAGCAAAAAGGAACACAGCGAAAGGACTTGAGAACCGTTGATGAAGTTTTGAAAATAGGATGATACAACGGACTGAAAATCATCGCATGAATACTTTCATCACAAATTGCAGCCTAAGATTTGAGGAAGATTAGCAATGAAGTGTATAAGGAAGTATTCTCTCAAGAAAATAGACTGTTCTCATGTACTTCATCGATATTAATGAAAAGTATAAATTAGTTTGGTGATACATGCTGATTGATAGATCACAACACTTGAGTTGGCATCATTTTTTTCTATGAGCAAGTTGCTAAAGGCATAAAAAAATAAGGCTCATATCACCATGGATGAAATTTTAAATTCTTTAAAATCAACGGCCTAGATTCAAAGCCGAGTTTTTAAGTTATCAACTCGCTCACGTGAGGAGCTCTTGAATCATTAATTTTGCATGCTTCAAACTTCCTATTTAATACAAATTGCTTGTTGATCACCTTTGTCATAATTCAGTATGTAGTGAATGAGAGGTGTGGGTTAATAAAGAGTTGTGTGAGTATTGATTATCCCTAAGTAGGGAAGTAGACATTCTTGTCCTAGGTAAGTAGGTCTTCCATGGTGGTTTGAGAGTCTGAGAAGCTTAGTTTGCTTGATTCTAAGGAAGATGCTCTTGAGGATGAAATTGGAACACAAGGAGCTCCTGATATGCCAAAAGGTAGAATGGGACTCAGGAAATTCAAGGAGTATAATGACAAGGAAAATTATCATCTACAGGGCCAGATAGTTTCAGAAGAATTAGTCAAACACAAGAAGAGGATGGTGGAATATGAAAAGAAGGAAAAAAGGGAGAGTAAACATTATAAGGCTTATCCAAAAGAATGTAATTCTCAATGTGAGGCTTCTAACAATCCTTCAGATAGTGAGGGTGACACTAATCCATAGGGTGATTATTATCCCCTCTCCCTAGTACCATCTAAGGATTCTGAAAAAAGAGGTGGTGATAGTTTCTCCAGTCCCACCACAAGCAAAACATGGGCGAGTATCCTCTGAGGTTGATGACTCAGAGTGATGACTATGCCCTATTTTTGTTTTTGATGAAACCATGCCCCTTTTGTTAGGATTTTCCCATTCAACACTCATGTGTTTTCTTGTTTCTAGTGTTGATGTGGTATGTTTTCGGGCTGGTGTGTAGGAGAAGTGCCAAACTAATTAACCTTGGTGGCATGTATCTTGTTTCTAGACGATATACACGTTTGTGTTGGAGCTGCTATTGGAGAATCTTCTTTGGTCAACAAGGATGAGGATTGAACACGACTGCAACAAACTCTTACTTTTGAGGAGTTGGTGTGTCTTCATTCAAGGAATATGGAATGTGGTCTTTTACTCTTCCATTTTCCTCAAATGATTGCATGTAACTAACTAGGAACGTCTCGAATTCTGGTGCAAATGTAATGAAATGTAAGTATAATTAATCTTTGCGCTTGTTGCTCCCTTCTTCTATAAAATGGATATCAGGGCTTATTACTAAGGGTCAAATTCTAAAGTCTCAATAGGGTTTTAGGTGAAAGCTACATTCAGGAAAGGCGCTTTGAATAGAATACTGGTAAGAAGCCAGTAGGCTGTCTTGGATAGGAAATCCTGTATGTATTGATCTTAAATAAGTTTTATAGAAATTATTGATAGCAAAAAAAATATTAGTCTAGAAGCAAATACTCTCCTATGTACATTCTTTACAAGTTATAAATGAGAAATACTAAGGGTGTTATCATTTATCTTCAAATGTTCTATTTGAATGTATTACTTTGTTTTTAGCTTTAATTCAAGGAATTAATTAAAATTCTTGAACAGGGTTATAAACTTTGTAAGGAATTGCTTAGGATTCATAAGAAATAAAAATTTTCAGACACAATGAGTTTTCCTAAATGCAAAGCAGTATGAAAATAGTCTGCTTATCTTTAAATTGAGTAATTTGTAAATTATTTATCCTTACATATTTGACTTTGTTGCTCTAATTTATGAGACACTAGTCATTTTATTGGAAAATCTTGCATAAAATGAACAAATAATGTTTTGGGCCCTAGACTTAAGATAAGATAATATTCAATTAAAAATATTTTCAAGGATAGTGTAAGTGGGGGTCATCCCCAATTCCTAGCAAATAGTCGGTCACTCATCTGAAAATCTGCCAAATCTTCAGTGTGAAGGATTTTATTTGCAATAAATATGAATCAATCTGTGTATAAATGTGTTACTAATAAAATATATTTCACAAAAACACAATTGGGATCACCTTCCTAGGTTTCACAGACCCTGAAGTGAAGGAGTAAGGACTGTAAAATACTATGCTCATTGTGTTGGCCACTAACCCAATAGTTCTTCATCATAGCAGTTGGCTACTTTTTAGGGAATTGCTTGGTTCTGCTAGAAAAAACACCAACAGATTCCTCTAAAGATCAAAGAGAAAATATTGTCAAGTTTTTCTCTATAATAAAAATAGATGACTTGAATGCTCATTACATTATACTTTATGGTGTATATCAGACTTATCATTCTCTCCATTGTTGTATTCATTACTCTTGATACAATATAATCAAGGATTATCTTTTGGTTCATATTTCACCTTTTGTGTTATGAATGTAGAAATTCTGAATTGTTTGTTTCTCTTCAAGTAGTTTGATAATATTGTTTATATGTTGGTTTCTAAAATCTTGTTGTAAGGCAGCAAGGTTATTAGAAGCCAAAATATTGGTCCGTTGTAGGATTTTTACTACATTTCTAGACTCTATGTGGATAAGGCACTGGTCAATCTAAATCTTAAAGCTAAAATCTTTGATAGAATCAAATATAAAATCAAAATCAAAACCTTCACTTTTTGTAATTTTATTGTTTTATGTTTGTTATGTGGCAAAACATAAAGGATTCTGCAAGTCTACTAGACCATAGCAGAATTTCCTTTTCTTAGTTGTGGAACCACATAAGGACACTGTGTGACAATATTCTCATGTGGGACATCAGAGAATCCTATTGGAGAGAGGGGACAGTTAAGTCTCTTTCAATAACATCAAGGCTCCATGGAATGTTGCCACGTGTTAGAAGATAAAGGATTCTGCAAGTTCATGGGCCCATAGTGGCATGTCATTTTATTGGTTGCACAATTGTGGAAGGACACTGTATGACGATATTCTCACATGGAACATGGGAGAATTTTGTTGGAGAGAGGGGATGTTTAAATCCTTTTCAAGAAAATCAAGGCTTTACTCATCATTGAAATTTGAGATTTGTGCATTCCTTTCGAGATGGATAACCCACGTTTAAAATTGATAAACAGGTAGAATGAATTGCCATTGCACGAACAAGAAGTAATGATGGATGTGACAGATGATGGCTCATAATTTCCTTCATAAATTTTTAGTTCATTTATTTAGTCCGGCATAGTAGCAAAAACCATAGAGGTGCACTCATTCTATGTCAACTTGAGTTGGAGCTCTAAACAATTAAAAAATAGGTATTGCCCTTCTTGGAAAAATTCACCATTGTTACTCTTGAAGCTCATAATCATGTCTGCAAACTCTATTGCAAAATACTGTACAAATATGTTTTAAATCATTCTGAAATTATGAGTCAGTCAAACACCCAACCCTCTACCTCTACATCTACAAGACCCTTTGAGGAGGATATTTTGTCCTAGTTGTCAGGTTCCTCAAAAAAACCTCAACATCAACGTAACCTTGGCCCTAATGCAATAGAGGGGATGGTAGACATAGCTAGAAATTATAGAGATGTTGAGTTGAATTACCAAGATAACACAATCATTGGGTGGGAATCATTCCTACACTAGTATGGAAAAAGAAATTAGCAATCCCCTATCTCCAATGTATGGACCTATGATTTGGGGAAGTTGGTTGTTCCTCATGACTTTATAAATGTGAAACTCATCAGACGCCTTTCTTTTGGGTATGATGAAAATATTAGACTAATTAGGGCATTGGATGGAGGTGTCCTAATGGATATAACTAGGGAGATTATTTGTGAGGTTTTTAGACTCAATTTGATCATGGATAAGGTTATAGACCTTGCTTCTTTCAAAATAAAATACAAGAAAGACAGAAGTAGCTTCAAAGTGAAATGGCTCCCTAGGTTTAGATAGAAAAGCTTCTATGGAAAGTCATTGAGAATCCCTAATAACAAACATGAGCCTTTTGATGTCAAGTATTTTGAAGACTATTTCAAAAGAACATATTGGGCATTATACTAGGTGTTAGGAGAAGATGCACACTCAAAAATGGAGATACCTCTTATGTATATGGTTGTTGATATACAACATCCTTTTTTCAATAGTGACTTTGACTATGGCAACCTTTTAGTTGAGGCTATTCACAATCAACTGGTGGTCATTAAGAGAAGTGATAAGGAGGTGAACTTCATGTGGTATTCTCTCATTTTCCATATTCTTTTGTATAAAGGGAAAGATCATTTCAGTAGAGTTTTACAATTGAAAATGAAAGATAAAGAGGGAAATGATCTCATAGTGCAATGTTGGACTCATATTTGGGACAAACTATTAGAAAATGGTTAGCACTCCCCTTGATATTTGTGGTATGGTTTAATTGCGTCTCATGGATTCATTAACTCTAGCGATTGTATCAGGCATTAATAGGTTGACCTTTTGGTGCAACGACAATCATGGGGCCAACAAGTGGTATCAGAGCCAAAGGTGTTGGGTTCAAATCCCCTTGAGTAACGCTGAGGGGGAGATTGTTGGAAAACAATTAGTGCTCCCCTTGGGATTTTTGGCATGGCTTAACTTCCTCTCATTGATCTATTAACTGTGGAAGTTATATGGAGCATTAATAGGTTGACCTTTCGGTGCAACGGAAACTATGGGCCCAACACAAATAGTGAGTCTGACTATTTTTTTTTAGAATTGCTTTGTAAGACAAGTCATCGTAAGGTTGGATCTACTTAGAATCAGATTGCACAAGGAAATTTTGGATTTCCTTAGGCCCAAAAAGAGGAGGCTAGAGTTAGGAGTACATCATAACTAGGGAGATTTTTACCTCCATGACAACTTAGTTTTTATTAGAATATATGGGTGCCCTCAATACCCCCATGTGTTACCCATATATGTGTGACCTAGGTTGGCATTCATGGAAATTATATGGAAATTGAATGAGACTAATCAATTTCATTTAAGGAAATAAAAGAAAGGGTATTTTTCCCCTTCTGTTACTGCCTTTTAATATTTCACTTCAACCAGAGACGACTTAGGTAGGTTGAAAGAAATGCTTGGGGAATACATGTTATTTTAGTTAAAAGTTGGGGATTTTGACCCTGAAGGTTTCATACACGAGGTTAGGAAAAGTATCATAAGGGTTGATTTTCACCATCAGGTTGATGAAAATGAAGATGTCATAAAAAATTGCAAGGATGAATCTGAGGTAAAAAATAGAAAGGTGAAATGGATTGCATTCAACAAGGCAAAGACTGCCAAGATAGAGAATGATAAGGATTATCATGGAGCATTTTTTTATATTGTTGACCCAATTTCCAATATTGAGGTGGTGTTGAACAATTTTGATAGAGTTGTAGGTAAGGCCTCTATCTTGGAAGAGAAACCAACAAAGCGACCTAGACCTGACCTCTCTATCAGAAGGCCCCAGCCCCAAGGGCGTGTTAGTAGAGAAAATGTGCAATCAATCCCACCATAGGTCACTCCCTCTCCTTCCCCTCAAGTAATTAGTGTGGATTCTAATTCTCCCCCAAGAGAGCAACCATAGAACATGGCGAAAGTTGAGCAACCACCATTGTTGGTTGACAATCCCATCAATCCAAATAAAAGTGAAGATGTTCATATCACCATGGATGAAATTGAACAATATATGGCATCCCCCAAAGACCAAGTATTGTCATCCTTCTTCAACAAAGGATTGGGTTGGATGTGGCTATAGGGAGAGATAGCCTCAATGATGTGAGGGAATTGGCATGTTCACAATTCATGTTTGATGATGATTTTATAAAATCCCAGGAGTTTAAAGAGTTTTTTTGGAGATCAAAGAGGGAGTACATTAAAAGAGTTCGGTTGGAACACGCAAATGTGCCTAGAGAAAAGTATGATGAAGTAGCTACAAAGGTAAGGGTAGA
Organism: Sequoia sempervirens; assembly: GCA_007258455.2. Lineage (NCBI taxonomy): Eukaryota > Viridiplantae > Streptophyta > Pinopsida > Cupressales > Cupressaceae > Sequoia > Sequoia sempervirens. Next base: position 207,476,944 of record VDFB02281492.1, read on the forward strand.
AATGAATTTTGAGTCCAAAAACATTACGCCTAACGAAGGGAGAAGAATGGTGGAATATGGTGGATTTATGCTATTCCCTGAATGGTACATTGCTCTTGCAATTGTCTTTAATACTATTAGGAAACAAGGAGAAGTTTTCTCCATAGAAGAGGAAGTAGAGATGGCATTGTTAGGATTAGGGTTCAACGTACATTCGAAAGCCCTTGCAATCTAGGCCTTTTCCCCAACTACATAGAATCCTAAGATTGTTGAAGCATTGAAAGGTAAGGGTATCAAAGGGAGCTTGATTGTAAAGAGGGTTTCTGACACCTCTACCTCTGAAGCTGCTACATTAGTGGTAGATGTTGCCAATTTTAATCAAGCTATTATTTGAAGGTTGCAAGATAGAATTAATATAGTGTTGAAGGAACATAATAATCTCATGGAAGCTTACAACCAACAACATGTATTATTGGCTCAAGAGACATGCCTTCTTGAAAGTGTATAGGAAGCAGGCTCCTCTTCTATAGTTCCCCTACTCATGTGATGATTGAAAACATGGAGCTTAAAGAAAATATTAAAATTCTAGAAGAGCACTTGAAGAATGCTCAGCTAAATCAGAAAAAGGAGAATGTGCACATTACAACACGCATACTAGAGCACAGACTATCTAAAATCTTAAGAAGACTAGAAGATACTCGTGTGCCATATCCAAATTTGAGAAATGCCATTACCAGAATAAGTGGGGATCAAGAGTGGCTCCAACGTATATTTGAATAAAGGAATCCTATATTTTCATCTTTGGAAGGTATGTATAAGGGGTTTGTAAACACATCTAATTCCCACTTGGTATCTATCTTACTTTTGAGATTGTCAAGATGGCACAGAATCATAAAAGGTATTTGGAAAGTGTTATGTCTTGAAATTTTCACCCTGTTGAATATGAAATTCAATTCAGAGAAACATGGGAAAACCTCTAAAGTTGTGGGTGACTTGTAAATAGAGGTCAACCTCTGGAGAAGGATGGATTCCTATGGTTATCACCTAAACTACTAGTTTTCTAGTGAGGAAAAGGGAGAAAGAAAACTTAAAAATGAAAATTGGAAAAATACTACCCTATGGTGATACACCAAATTGATAAGGACTATGAAACCCAAATTTACATAAGACTTATTTGCAATGATAGAAAATGAACTTGCACTACTTATTATTGTATGTTTTTTGCATAAGTATTTTACAAAAAGGCCTCAAAGCTTAGACTTCAAGAAGGAGAGTAATCTCAAAGCTAGAAGTCATTTTGCATCTTATGGCACAATTTGTAACCTGCATTAACACACCTATGCATAAAGGTATCAAAATCATGGGACAAAATTAAAAGAAGGTGAAGAATCTCACACAAACAATTCGATCAATCATGTGGGACACACAATAATGCAATGAATAAGAAGGAAAAATTTTGTATCAAGGGCATCCAATGCTTCAACTGAATTTCATATCCAAAACTGAATTACATGAACATGCTTCTTTCTGTCAAAAGGACTGAAAATTCACTAACTCCAAAAAATCATCATCAAAACTAACTCAAAAAATGAGTCCAAAGAGAATATAACACTCAACTCCAAGTAGTTGCACCAAAATAGGAGCTATCAACTAACTTGGGTCGGATCCCTCAAAATAGCCTAAAAAAGAGCCACTAGATTCCCCCAAAAACTGTCTCCAACATGTGGGGAAAGTGGGTTTGACCATGCCAAGCATCTAGGCATGCAAAACCACCCCTAGATTCCTATAATTCCTCCAATAAGAAGCATAAATGCTCCTGCATACGTGGGTACATGTCTCCAAACTATTTTATCCACCTCCCTATATGTTCTCCATGTCATAAATCAATGCATAACTTCTCTCCTTAACCAAATATATGAGTGGCTCCTTCATTCAATCTTGCATTTAAAGAACATCTTTACTTTAAGTGATTTATAAACATCACTAAGGTAGATGTTTTACATTTTATAGAATGCAAAATTTTAGAAAGGCCCATAATTCAGCCATAAAAAGAGTGATGACATGGCATATACAAGGAAAACACTTAAAGTTTATGAAATCTCCTAAGGCATGAAAGTGATAATGCATAAAAAAACCATGGGCTTTATTAGTTGACATTTCATTTTTTAAAACTTAGGAAAAAAAAATGCCAAGTTTTTATCGGCATAATATTAGGGTTACAAACCCTAAACAAAGCAAAAGCCAAAAAATGAAAAATTCATTTCATTTGTATCGAAGCTTCAAGAAGAAGTGGAGCCACCACAAGTGATGGTTTATGGAGTATCTAAGGAAAAAATGATAGATTTTGCAACAATAGAGGATTATCCTTCGCATTTTCTTGATCTCCTCTATGTACAAGCTCAGGTAACTCATTTTAAATGACCTTTATGTCATTTAAAAACATTTTTGTAGATTTTCCATGGCTTGAGCCAAGCCTTCTGTCTAAAAATACTTAACCCCTTGTCTTTAAATGCTTTTATGTGGTCTGACAGTGATTTTCCAAGCTTCAATGTATTTCTTCTATGAAATAAGGCTACAATCAAGCCACTCTGTAAAAACTAGGGCGGCCTATTTATATTGTTTTGACACATTTTTTATAGAAAAATGAAGCACAAATCAAATAGGTTGCAGCCATATGCTTGCTATATACACTCCATTTTTAAAAAAAGATATAAAGCTCATCTCCATTTGACTCTAAATCTAGGCTTATAACATAAGAGCTCAACCTTTTCAAAATATGCAAACACAACTTTATACGTCTTCTTTTACATATACCCATATTTCAGCTTTTATTCTCAATTCTCAAATAAACATGTAGGGTTGTTAGAATTGGTTGGCTGCCAAGATCTATGGACCAAATGGAAAGCACAAAAGAGAGAGAATAATATGACACTAACTCATTTGACTGCAACATCCGACGAAATATGTATAATTTGATGTATCGTTGGGTGCATGTAAAATTTGATGTGTAATTTTCAATTTTTTAAAAGTTTATCCCTGATGTTTATCGAAATGTCGACTATCAATTTTGTCGAAATTTTGACAAACATGAAAAATAAAAAAAAATCAATTGTGGCCAACATAAAGAAAAGTGAGTTCACTGATTTATTGCGACACTGTTTTTCTCTACTTGAGACAGTTTGTGGAGAACTAAGGATGATTTTCTTGGGAAAAATCAGAAAAAAATTCAAGATATCGCCAGGTTGAGGGTAGTCATTATCTTTTTGTAGAATTCAGTTGTGAAGTCAGATTTGTAGTTCGAGGTTTTAAAATCATATTTTAAAGCAACATTTCATCAAATTTCATTTTTAGAGGTTTAGGGTTTTGAGAATTTCATGTCCAAATTTTGTTGTGTGGAATCACCATAAGATCACAACCAAGGAACATATTCTTGTGACTTTAATTATGTGATCCATAACTCTATTGGTCATGTGGCACAGTTGTGCTATAACAAATACAAGATGTATTCATGTGTGACCCAAGTTTAATGTGGCTATGTTGTGATAGAAATGGAGGCACTCATATAATGTAGTTAATTCAAGTTGTATAATGTAGGTGTCAATCATCATTAGGTGCATTCAGGTTGTCTCAAGTTTAACTGGTTAGGATGTAATTATAGCATGATTGAAGAGTGATTACCTCTTGCTGCAATAAAGAGCCTATAACTCTGGTTGATATGCAGAGTGGTTGTGTTATATCAATTATGTAGTGCATTCAAACACAACCCATGTTTAATGGACTATTCTAGAGAATGATCAAGATTTCCTAAACCTTATGAATGTTACTTAAAATTGTATAGCTTAAACTACAAACCAAGTTTGTTACATACTTCAATGCAATCTTGGGTTACCGAAAACTATAATAATGTGATCTGCTAATAACCATTATGGAAAGTATTAAAGTAAGACCCATGCTATATAGGATACATTTCCCTGATCCGGTTTACATACCTTAGTGATCAAACACAAGATTCCCACACACTCTAGGATACAATCCAAGATCATACCACAACTTTGTCAAGACAACTAATTTTCTAACCCAAGATTTAAGGTTGTTTTTTAATACCAACAAAAGCATTGGTAAGAGCATGATTAGGGTACAAACCCTAGGCCTCTATAGAAACATAAACAATAACTCTAGCAGATTAGTGAGGTTGCAATACCAAAAAGATTGAGACATTGTAGCTAATAACAAAATCTTGCAATCTAAAGATTGTAGCCAATAACAAGCACACTATGTAGCTTAGTGGCATTTGTAAATGCAATCTACAGTAAGAAGAATGACAATCACTTCAGATGTGACAGTCAAAAAGAGGTTGAGCAGTGACAAGATAATAAAGCTCAAACCTTGCATAGTAAAGTGGAGATTTTAACAATGAGTTTCCTTACCCCCTTGCTGACCTTAGGAGTTTTTCAAATACTTTTGGTAGTGTTAGACAAGGAAAATGCAATTAGGGAATGACTGTCCAAATGAAGTAGCAGTGGTAATCATAGGTTCAATGTTTCTTCTTATCCATTAATGTATAATGGAGGTAGTGGATTGCATGTTTGAGCAGTGTTTTGAGACTCATCAAAGGTGGGAGAATAGTGAATAATACCTTGTGGACTGTGAAGTAGTGTCAATAAGGTTGAAGGATCTTAAGATCTACAATACCATGAAACAATGAATCCCCTGTAGTAAGTAGGCAGTCTATAGGGTATAGTTTGATTTTATAGAAGGATGCTCATGAAAGAAATCTTCAAGTGATAGTGAGTGAGTTGTTTGAGATTGCAGCTGAGGGTGCAATACCCAATCTTACAGGAAGTTAGCAAAGCAGTAAATGTGCAAGAAAATAAAATCATACACAACAAACAATTTACAATGTTATCATGCATAATGCCTTGAGTTTGAAGACAAAAATCTCATTGTATCTTGATGAAAGTGGTGACCTTAATGGTCAATCACTAGAAACCATGATTTTAAAACATGCTATTGTGCTTATGGAGGAAACATTTTAAGCAAGGCAGTGAGTGGTGGTTTGAAACAATGGCAGGTATGAAGGACTTGCTTTATATGCATACTATGCAGTCTAGCTTAAGACATCATTCTTAGAAGAGATTGAAGGTGGATTATGGAACTCAAGGGTTACCATGAAAAGGATTAAAGCAAAGACTGAAATCTATTTAAAATCCACGGTCATGAAGATATTAAAAATGTCACATGCAAAACCCTAGTAGCTAGAGTAATGAATACAGTGCCAAAGAGGATAGTTGCTGGGGCAGATTTAGGAGATCTCCACATTATCTAATCATAGGGAAATACATCATTTATTTATTTTTTTAATTAAAATAAATCATTTTAAACCCTATATAGGATACATTGATACTTCAAAAGCCTCTGAAGGAATTTGAGATTATGCAAATATATGTCAAATAAATACCTAGATTACAAATAGTAGCGGGAACAATGTAAGATTTGTTGAGCAGAGCAGGAATGAGATAAGCAGCAATGAATCCTATGCCTCCTTTCACGCACATCTCCTCACCATTCTCTGTCATTCTTTATGGAAAAACTTCTCCATTTTGGCGGTCTATACTTGAAAATAATGTTTTGACGAAGGTTTTAGAGTATGTTTATTAAAATGAAAACTCCATTCTGGTGGGCTACGCCTAAAAATAAGATTTTGACAAAAGTTTTAGGGTATGATTATTAAAGTTTTAGAGTATTTTGGCAGGCTATATTCTTGATTCCTCAAAATGATTTATTCAAATGGATTGTGACTAAATAAATGACTAACTATTTAGTCATTTTTATTTGTGTGACTAAATAATTTTTAATCAACGACCAAACTAGTCATTTATTTACTCATTTATAGCTGAGTTGCAAAAAAAGAGTAGAATTTAGTCATTTTAGTTGTTGTGACTAAAATTTTTAGTCACCTAGTCATTTATTTGCCAAATTCTACTAGTGTGTGCTTCCTTGTGTGATTAGGGCTCTCTCAATGTTGAGGGCCCTAGGGATAAGCTCATCATAAGAAGTGACACATTGCATCTTTAACTAAAAAGATAAATCCATATTGACATTAGCAATGATGATTCCAACTTGTTGCTCCTTAGAATGGGTCACTTGCTCTTACTAGCTCGCTACCTCCATCATTGTAGGAAGTTTTGATCAAGTTCAATATTCTAATTTTAGGAGTCTTAACGGGAAATCATAGTAAAATCAAAATTTAATAAGTTTTGGAATTAGCATTTTAAAGTGTTTTTGGGGTCATTAACTTCAAACTATCTTCTCTTTTGCAGGGGTGGTTGCATGCCAAATTTTTTTGGTGTAAAATATCAGAATTATTAGATTTTGTTACCTATCTATGAATAAAAATTATTGGAGTGTGAGTTTGATATTTTTTGAAGATCTAAATAGTCAAGCTTGGTAAAGAAAAATCATGTCAGATAATATTAGTCAGAACAAAATGAAGAGACACTTGATAGATTGTGGGCTAGATTGAAAAGAAAGGGTGATGGGAAATGTTATTGTCCTTGCAATAATTGCAAGGGCTTAAAGACTAGATGACTTTTAATCACAACAGGAGAAACATTGTAGGCAACATGGTCACGTTGAAGGGGGCAATGATTATTGTCCATTGGTAGGTTGTTCATTATATGTGTTTATATTGATTGAATTTGTAAATGTTTATATCGTTTTAACATTTTATATATATATATATATATATATATATAATCACTTGATCATGATCATGGTTTATTTATGTCTATCATTATTATAAAGGTGGGGCACCTTGGGGAAGATGATATGGATTATCACAGCCTGGAGAATGTGGTTTTGCAAGCAGACGATCATGGAGTTGTGAATATCGAAGTTGAAGTTAATGATCCTATGGAAGAAGATGATCATGCGCCATAAAACATAGTTGTCAAAGATGACGGTACAAATACATTGATCCATGACACATTTAGTGGTAGAGCTGATCATGATGATCGGGATGACTTTGATGATGTTCATGATTTACCTGTACTTGAGAAGGCATACGAGCCCCTTTATGAAAGCTCCCAAACAACTCTTCTCTCTATTGTATTGTTGTTGTTGAACTTGAAGGTTATGAATGGTTTATCAAACATAGCAATCTCATAGATGTTAAGGTATGTCATATATGTCATCTTTTTTCATCTATTTTAATTGTTGTTAGTTCATCACTAGTAAATAAATGATGAAATATGTACCATTAATATTCTTTATATTAACAAATTATTTTTTGTTGTAGATTAATTGGTAAATTTTTGTTACCACCATCAAATATTTTACGTTACTCATATCGAGATTTATCTGCCATTATGAAAGATATCGGAATGGAGTATCAAGCAATAGATGCATGTCCCAATGATCATATTATATATCATAAACAACAAGAATTTGTAATAGAATGCACGGAATGTCATATCAATAGATATCGAATAGATCAACTAACAAAAAAGGTGCCTCACAAGGTTCTTCATTATATTCCCATTATTCCACGTATGCAACGATTATTTAGGTGCAAAAGATTAGCGCAATTTATGGATTACAATGCACAGAATAGAAGTGGAGATGACATTCTTCGAATTCCTGTGGATGGTTTTGCATTTAGGGACATGGAGGAAAAATGGCCACACTTTAAAGAAGAACCTCGTCATCTCAAGCTTTCATTGGGAGGGGACGGTGTCAATCCATTTGGAGAGTTGAGATCTATTTACTCGGTGTGGCCTATTTTTGTTATCAACAATAACATTCCTCAATGGATGTAAATAAAGAGGGAGCACATAATGTTGTCAATGATTGTTCCATGTATTTGTTTACATCAATTTTTTTTAACGTAGTAGCATCTCATTTGTCTTATTTGTTGCATAATGACATTTTTTTTATTCAATAGTCATGTAGATTAATTTATATATATTGCAGTAAAATGGTTATAATAATTATGTAATGTTTATGTTCATTATTCAACTAGGTAAGTACCAAGTTAAAGATATGAATGTATATATCGAGCCTCTTATCGATGAGTTACTAAAGTTATGGAATGTCATCACTATGTATGACATCTCTAGACCAATAGGACAAAGACAATTTCAATTCCATGCAATGCTTGTATGGGCAATTCATGATGCCCCAAGGCTAACACATTTTTTTGGTATGTTATAACTTCTACTGCACTTTAACAATATTTAATTTGATGAAGTAGATATCATGCATGTTTTTAAAATAATCTATTCATTATATATAATTATAAAAATTGACATATTTAATCCAATTATATATGATCTTGTAGGTCTTCAAACAAAGGGAGAATTTGCATGTCTAATTTGTGGTCCAAAGATGGAATCTCGTCGTTCAACAAATTTAGGAAAGTAGGTGTTTGATGAGTATAGGGACTTCCTCCATAGAAATCATAAGTATCAAACTACTGAAAAACATCTTTTCAATTGGAAAGAGGAGACTACATCAAAACAACAAAGAATGACACCTCGCCTATGGAAGTTGGGATATAATAGAATTAATCATCAGGCTTATACATCGGATCAAATTGTTTATCTATCATATATGATATGTTTTGAATTTATATTTTTATATTGTGTTGTGTTTACTCATGTTGTAATTGACAATGATTGTCATTGTTAATTTGTTTAACTTATATGCTTCATGAAGGTCGTCAAGGCATTAATGGTCGACTTCCACAGGGACTGAAAAGTTATCCTAGACAATTTAGTATGTTGCCCTACTATGAGCAACTACAAATTGTGCATTTGTTTGATGCAATGCATATTGGAAAGAATATAACAGAAATGTTATGAAAAATATTGGATGGAAGGCATGACAAAGAAAAAATTGCCAAAATTTGTAGTGACATTCAAGAAGCTAATCATGCAATGAAAAATGTCATTCAATTAAATAGCGATGGAGACCAAATTAATATAAGTGCCCTTCCTTGGTTATTAACAGAGCAGCAAAGCAATGCTATAAAAGAATTCATTCAAAAAATTTGATTTCCCACAGGATTTGTTGCGAACATAAACAATATAATAACAAAAAAAGGTGAATTTGGGTCAGGGATGAAAACGCATGATTGGCATACCTTCATTAAGGTAATTATTCTGGTATATTATATACACTTGTATAATGCATGTACTTTTCAGTGTATTGTGTTTACTACTTTTGAAAAAATAATGAAAAGATCATTTTATAATTGTTGTAGTACGTTCTGCCTCTATCTCTCCTAGACAACTTTGACAACAATGTCAAGCAAGTTATATATGATCTTGGAAAATACATGAGGTAAGTAGCGATATTTTTTCAATTCATTGTATACATCTTATAATTGACATTTGTTTTACTTGTTATGTACTATACTATATATTTTTGTTAAATATCCTTAATATATTTGCACCTTGACTCATTTGTAGATGGTTGTTGTCTAAAAAAATCCATAAAGAAGATATAAATTATTGGAAGAGAAAAATTCCTCGTCTAATGTGTGAAATGCAAAAGTGTCTACCTTCGACATTTTTCAATGCACAAGAATACTACCTTATACACCAAGTTGAGGAGATTAAATTTTGTGGACCTGTACACACAAGGTCAATGTGGATGGTTGAGAGGCACTTGAAATTTTTGAAGGCTTTGGTTAGAGAAATAGCACATCCTGAGGGTTCTATGGTGGAGGGATATATGGTATACCAGACCATGGTGTACATTACTGAATATCTTCCTAAGTTTGCAACAAAGATCCATGTAGATCGCATTTGGGATCCCAACTCCATTAACAAATTTGAAGGGGAATATCTGATGGGGAAAGGTAGATTGAGGCAAGTGAGAGGTAATTATAAAATGGTCATGGAGATTAATTGGAATACATTTTACATATAGTTTTTATGTATATTGTACTTATTTAATTTTTAATCTTCAATATACATCAATTATAAATTAAGGTCGTATACTATGGTATTTAACTAATTATACGTCATTTGTGAATTTCAATTTTTTTTTATACAATTGGTCAAGAGTGGGATGCACTACATTTGTACGTCACAAACAATCTTGATTGGATGATGGTATGGATTGAATGATGTCAACAATCTGGTTGTGCATTAACATGGCAAGGTGTGGCTTCATTTAAAGAAGTTCATTGTAATGGAGATTCAAATGTTACACAAAGGGAAATTGATTTAGCATATGGTTTAAGAGATAAACAGGTACATATAAATATATTAATCACCCATATTATTTAATTATTTTCAATTATATTGATGTATATATATGTTGAGATTGTTTTCTTTGCATACATTCGCCAAGAATAAATATGTTTATCAATTGACTCATATTGCAATAATTTTTACATGTTTGACATATTGTAGGTGAAACACCATAAGGCTATGTGGTGCAATGGTCATAAATTTTGAATCAAAATGTTGGATGACATGAAGAAAACTTGTGATTCTGGTATAATCAGTATTTTCAGGTGACTAATGTTTCATCTAGAAGCGACATACATCCTAAGTCTCAAAAATTGATAATTATGGGATTTTGATGATATACTTGAGGTGACTTTAAGTCCTTCGATTAATTATGTTCGTCAGTCCTATGGCATGCCACGATTGAATGAAAAATGATCCCGAGAACTGTTATAGAACATATGTTTAATTTACCATCATTAATACAAGGTTGATCGAAAATGAAATGAGCCCTATGTTCTTCCAAGCCAATGTGAGCAGGTATTTTACTCAGAGGTTCTAGGTAAACCGAGTTAGTCATTTTTGTTAGACATGATCCAAGAGGAAGGTCGATAAAGTATAATGTGGTGGAAGAAGAAGATACCAAAGAACTAGAAGATGATGTAGATGATGATCAGGATCAACAGTTAGTTGATGATGTCCCTGACGAAGATGTCGAAGAGGAGGAACTAGATCATGATGATGTAGGAGTTAATGTTCATGAAGATGATATCCGTGTGGATGATGACATTATTGAAACCTGATATCGATGATGATGATGATATGACCAATCCTTACAATGCGTTGAATCTGGATCGATGATATAGACAAAGAGTTGGATGAAGAAGAAGATCAATGACATTGAAATGTATGAGTTATGCTGATTATATTTCTATTTGATATTAATTTCTTGATAGAATTATATTTGACTTATGTGGTTACATAATTAATTCATGATGTTTTTAATTTTTATGCCATTACATAATTAATTTAATGATGTACTTTTTAATGTTTGAAAGGTCAAAAAATTAAAGCATTTCAATAGTGATGTTAACAACCTTGAAATTAGTGTGTTTTATATTTCATGTGATCATAAAAGAATAAAAAGTCAATTGTAGAGGTGGTTGTTCAATGTTTGACGTGTAAAGGCCTTTAAAAGGCATAAAGTGATCATTGTAATGGTTGTTAATGGTTGAGGATTTAAAATACAAGCTCTTGACATTCGAAAATCTGTGTTTTTCTTCAAAATTTATGTATTTTTCTTGTTATTTAGCACTATACGGTCACATGCAGCCATATTTTGATGTGAAATCAATTTCAAGTCATGGAGATATGTGTTAGCTTTCATTTGAATCTGATTTGAGGGCTTAAGGCATTGATTTGAGTTAGAAAGCTTTACTTCTTTGCATACAGCCTAGTTACCCTATTTTTGAGGGTTTTTAGTCCAAACATGATATAAAGGGGCTCTTACACTTTTTGTGATTACTATAGCTTGTGTAAGAGGCCCCATGGATACTGTTGTAATTGTAGGATGCATAAATAGGGCGTAGGATGAGAAATAAAGAAGGTATATCTGTTGTCCTCAAGAGTTTTGTGAAGAAAAACATGTGAAATCAGAGGTACTTTTTGGCCCAATGCTTATTTGCTCCTTCATTTTCTATAAGAAGGATTTCAAGGCCAGAAGTATGGGTTAGCAAGTTAAATATTTTTCGGTCGAGTCAAGGTAGAGTTGCAGAGAAAATTGTAAAGTTTGACGGTTTTAAGGAAAACGCAATTTAGGTTTTGAGTCATTCTGTAGTAAGTTTTGAATTCATGGGGATTTGATGTTTTATGACAGTACTATCATTTGAATTGAAATGATTAATTCAAACTCATGTCTCTCGATTGTACATGCATATCTAAATTTTGAATAAGATAATCAAGGGTTGTCTTGTTCATCTCACTCTTGTGGTGTGTATGATTTCTGTTTTGGCTTTAATTCAAGGAATTAATTAAAATGATTGAATGGGATTGTAGGTGGATATGTTCTGTATAAGGATTTGATAAGTAGTATTGGGTTAGAATACATGTTGATGAAATTGTAAAGCAATGTTCTCAAGGATCTTATATGTTAAGTGTTAAATCTATCATAAACCCTTAGATTTTTATGAATTTGACTCCCTCAATGGATATATGGCACTGATGTAAGTTTTACTAATTTGTATGGTTTAGTATTTTGTTTGTCTTTACCTAGCGCTCGCTACAAATTGTAAATCAATGAATATTTTACACTGTGGAATGTGTTGTAGTTATCTCATGCTCCAAATAGTTGATATTACTGATGAACAGCCAATTCTATTCAGTATTATGCTATTATGTAGAGCTATTAAATGAGATTATATGTTGTTGTTAATGTTGTTTATGATAATGGTGCAGAGGTTGTAAACGCATTAAGGGATCACCCTCCCAGGTCTTGTAGAGCCCAAAGTTTAGGAGGTCATTAAAATCCTTGTCAGTTGGTCCAGGTCCTTTGAGCTGCCCTTGATTGGAATTGGAAATTCCATACATAAATTAGAAGACCAACCTAGTTACAGTAAAAACAACCAACAGGTAGAGGGGAGAGAGATAGAGGGATTTATTGAGAGAGAGAGGGAGGGAGTGGGAGAGAGATAGAGGGTAGAGGGTTAAGGGTAGAGGGGAGGGAGATAAGAGTGAGTGAGAGAGCGAGAATTACTTAAGAGAGGGAGAGGGGGTAGGAGGGTGAGACTTGAGAGAGAGAGGGAGGGAAGGAGGGAGTGGGAGAGAGATAGAGGGTAGAGGGCTCAAGGGCTCAGGGGTCAGCTGCAGAGGGGAGAGATAGAGGAGGAGTGAGAGAGAGAGGACCCAAGAGAGGGAGAGGGGGTAGAAGGGAGAGTCTTGAGAGAGAGAGAGAGAGTGGGAGGGAGTGGGAGAGATATAGAGGGTAGAGGGTTTAAGGGTTTAGAATTTAAGGGTTAAGGGATTAGGGTTTAGGGTTAACGGTAGAGAGGAGAGAGATAGAGGGAGCGAGTGAGAGAGAGAGAGACCTAAGAGAGGGAGAGGGGGTAGGAGGGAGAGTCTTGAGAGAGAGAGGGAGGGACTGGGAAAGGGATAGAGGATAGAGGATTTAAGGATTTAAGGGTTAAGGGTAGAGTGCAGAGACTTAGGAGAGAGAGAGAGTTAGGAGGGGGAAGGGAGAGGGGAAGAGGGGAGGAAGGGGAGAGAGAGAGAGAGACCTGGGAGAGGGAGTGGTGCTAGGGAAGAGAGACTTCAGAGAGAGAGAGGGAGGGAGGGAGAGGATAGAGGGAGTGTTAAGGGTAGAGGGCAGTGGCCTAATTTTAGGCTATGGCTGGTACTAGGCTCAGGGCTCATGGCAGAGGAGACACAGAGGAGTGAGTGAGAGATTACAGAGATACCTAAGAGAGGGAGAGAGGGTAGGAGGGAGAGACTTGAGAGAGAAAGAGAGAGGGTAGAGGGTAGAGGGTTTAAGGGTTTAGAGTTTAAGGGTTAAGGGTTTAAGGTTTAGGGTTAAGGGTAGAGAGGAGAGAGATAGAGAGAGTGACTGAGAGAGAGCCTGAGAGAGAGAGAGGGGGTAGGAGGGAGAGACTTGAGAGAGATAGAGAGGGTAGAGGGTAGAGGGTAGAGGTATTAAGTACTAGGGGGTTTAAGAATCATACATGGGTAGAGGGGAGAGATAGAGATCTAATGAGAGAGAGGGAGGGAGTGGGAGAGAGATAAAGAGTAGAGGGTTAAGGGTAGAGGGGTAGAAGGTAGAGGGTTAAGGTAGAGGGAGGGAGACAGAGTGGGAGGAGAGAGAGAGAGACCCGAGAGAGGAGAGGGGGTAGAGGGTGAGACTGAGAGAGATGAAAGAAGGAGGGAGGAGAGATATGGGTAGAGGGTTAAATGTAGAGGGTAGAGGGTTTAAGGGTTTAGAGTTTAGGGGTTGGAGGGTTTAGGAGAGGGAGAGGGAGAGGGAGAGACAGAGGGAGTGAGAGAGAGAGAGAGAGAGACCCCGAGAGAGGGAGAGGTGGTAGAGGAGAGACTCAGAGAGAGAGGGTAGAGGGTTTTAAGGGTTTGGGGTTTAAGGGTTAAGGGTTAATGGTTTAGGGTTTAGGGTTAAGGTAGTGATGGAACTTCAAAGTTTTGTTCTCTTTTTGTGTTCTATTTTATCATGCATTGTGTCTCCTCGTCATCTATGGTGTTTTGGGAAAAGTCAAGGATGGGGTTTTACCTTCGCCTTTCATAAAACCCCTAGTGTTCACTGGGTGCAACTCACCACACTCCATGGATCTTTTGAGAAGTGTCTAAAATTTGACTTTTTAAAGGTTCGATCAAAACTTAATCATGGAACCCCCAATAGTTGAACTAAAAAAATATCATTTGTTGCTTGTAGAATATGATATTTTTATTTAAATTAAAATTAATATATAACCTAAGTGGACCAAATACTTATTGATAACCATAAATCTTTGATATCTCTACCTTTTATATTCAACATGTATGGACTAATAGTTGAACACAAAAAATCTATTTGTTGTTATAAAAATAACACATAATGATTTAAAATACAACTTATACTGAACAAAAATGGACCAATAGTTGAACACTAAAACTTTTTGAAAATCTTTCACATTTAATGGGAAAATACAGGTTATTTATTGTGCTCACCTATTATATTTGTGGAGTAGGACAAATCATTATCTTCAAAATTAGGATATGCATGTATAGTGTGAGAGACATGAGTTTGAATTTTCATTTCAACTCAAGTGCTAGTATTGTTATACAACATTAACCTATGACCAAAAAAAAAAACTCATTACGTAATAACTCGTGAACCTAAATTGTATTTCTCAAAACCATCTGACCTATAATTTCTGCAACTTCACCTAGACTCGACCAAAAATTATCTAACTTGCTAACCCATACTTTTGGCCTTGAAATCCTTCTTATAGAAAATGAAGGAGCAAACAAGCATCAGGCCAGAAAGTAGACATCACTAGCCAGTTGGCACACCTAGTGATATTCCAAAAATTGTTACAACAACCATCACCTTGGAGAATATTCTTGTTCATCATGTTAGCTAAGAAAAGTTGATGCAACAACAAAAAACCACAAGAAACCCGCACTGAGAATGCCATCAAAGAAAAACTGGAAAGGGTTGTAACCGCAGCATCCGATTTACAACCTGTTAGTACTCCATTCCTTTTACTCTTCCTCAGTCAAATATTTAGTTAACCATTTCTGGTATTCTTCATCAGTCGGCCAGTCAAAACTAATCACCTCATTCACCTTGGCATTATAAGGTGTGTATTTTACCACTACCTAATTTGCATCTCTTTTAAAAGCTTCCAAAAATGAGCAGGTACTAATGATTTTATCCATACAACTCACCAACAAGTCATAATCTGAGTCATCACAAATTAATTTAATTTGATCATTGATGACTTCACTTGCTTGATCCTACCACTGCTGGAGTGACCTAATTTTCCCTTGCTCATCAATAATATCTGGTAACAATGTGTTACCCCAATCATTAAAATTCTTCACCAATTCCTTGATCTTCCTACTCAAATCATCTGGTAGGGTCTAAAAACCTTGCAATGATTTAACCAACACTTGATTAGGATTTAATGATTGGGGCTTATTATTTGTATCAAACCTTGAAGCCTTATACATGACATCCAAATCACTAGCCCTAGGGATCCAATTTTCAATCAATGGTATCACTACTTCCTAATCCCTATCAATATTCTTTATTGCATCTAACAACAAAGAATATAAAGAATGAATAGATAGCAATTTACTATCAACCTTTTCATTTAAATGCCTCAAGATAGTAGTAACAATCTCCTTTTTCTTTGAAAGAGATCCCTCCTCACTTACCTTCAATGATGTCTGCAATTCATCAATTCTTTGCAAGAGTTGCTTCTTTGTAGGATCAACAGAGCACTCTGTTTCTTCATCAATTTGTTCTAAAGGAGGGGTGAGAGAAAGATTCTGACTAGGAGACCCTAGTGTGGAAACAATTGGAGAAGCAGGAGGCACTAACCCTACTATGGAAGGTAATGTACTGGTCCCTAGAGCACTTGATGTCCCAACTGCTTATACCTAAACCTTTTCCACCTCTACTTGCAACTCAATATCTTTGTTACACTATTGTATTCTCAATCAAAAGGCTATACTTCTCCATCAGGCTCTTCTTTCAGCCCTCCTCCTTTCTTCAACAATTAAATAATTTGGTCATTATCTGGCTAGCCAAATTAGTATCTCAATGGTTGAGGTCTCTAAATCTCTCTTATTATTAATCCTCCTTAAAATTTAGATTAATATCCATAACATTTGGCTTTCTTCCTTGAGGGGCCAATGCCCTAAATTTGAAGTTCTATTCCTCACTTTGAAGGCGCATCTTGCAATGTTGCCTTGACTTCTTCTTCAGATTCTTGCAAAGGATGCTTGGAATTTAAAATAGCATTAAATGCTACAACATCTACAATTTCCAATTCAAGCAAAATCAACACACCAGCCTAACTCACCAGTCTTCTTCCCTCTTCAGGAGTGATGTTCTTAAATTCCTCCATTAATTCAGCTTTAACCTCCTCATCATTATCCTGGTCTGACCTGTCATGCCTTAGTTCTCTTCTCTTCTTACATTTCTCTTGATATTCTTCAAATTTCATCCTCCATACCAATTGCAAGAATACAGGAGTTTTTACAAATGTATTGTCATCTAGAAACTCCTTACATGCTTCCATTCTTGCATCTTTTACACTTTTTCCATTCATATCTAAATCAGATAGAACCAATTCAACTGGCCTAAGAGGGGAAGGCATACCAACATGCATGTCCCGATCAAGAATAACACTCTTCATTCATCGCATCCTCCTGTGGTTGATCAGTTCTTTTTCTTTTAGGGCTTGGCTCAGATGGTGATGATGAGGGACTGTGTTCTGGTGATGATTTTAATTTCCCTAGGCACTTTGAATTTTGGACCTTGTTGTGAAGGAAACTTCATTATTTGTGTTCCTTTTCCTCGCCCACTTCCTCTTCATCACTGCTATCATCCTTTTCCTCCTGTAAATAGGCCACCTTTTTGTAGGCTGGTATGTTGGCCTTGTTTCAATTGGCCTAGCACCTTGTTCCTATACACCCAGACTCAGTTCTAAAATTATCTTTTTGGTCCTTAATGTGCCCATAATTTCCTTGAAGTTCTCCATTAGAAAGTCAATCTTCTTATGGTATGGATTGAACTCCAACAATGGATTATACTTCGGATCCATCTTCTACACAATATCTAATAGCTTATCATAAGCTATCCATTTCTCCTTGTTCAACTCCTTCCTATTTAGATCAAATTCATTTCTAATCAGGTCCTTAGGAAAGTTGAACTCATGCACAAACTTGCCACCCTTTATTCTCTGTCTGGAAAGGGAAAAGAACCTCGTGGATCATCATACTACCGCTGGACCACACCAAAATGGTAATCATTAAATAATTTTTCAAATGCACCCAACTCCTTTTAAAAGAAAATCAGACACTCATCAGAGCAATCGTGGAAAATGTTCCCTTACCCCTCCCTATGAGGTTGACCTCATGGATACAAGCTATTTTCCACATAACTTCTACAAACCCCACTCTTGGTGGCACATTGTATGGCAGTATATGGGGGGTTCCTTCAAAATCGTATACTCTTAAAACAAAGGTTGATCAAGGGATAGTCGTCACCCCGCTTATGGAAAATTTCACTTTGCTTCCTTCCTTTTGCACATTCGAGGGAAATCATGCAATTGTGTGATCTTGGGTACATTCACCATCAATCTAGCCCTCATTTTGGAAGCTAAGCAATTATCAAATTGCACATAACTGGTACTTTCCTTATTACAAGATAGGTCTGTAACCCATATCTACACTCGCAATCTTTCTCCATCAACAAATTGCCTCAATTCCATCTTTTAGAGAAAAAGTTTCATTCTTGAGCAAGAACATATGCATCAAAGATAGAATACCGTAAGAATTGAGTTTTAGTATCATTTTTTGCAACTTTGACAACCCTTCATGTATCCTCTCAAACATAAGAAAGAAGCAAAGTCATATGTCACAGAGAAGTTAGGGTGTTGTATTTGCACCCCCATGAACATGTATGCAATAGGCATCACCGCACTAGGACTGAAACCCAAAATTTGACACAATGAATAGAAAGTGTCCAAGAAATCATTTGCAAAATAGTTTAATCTAAAAGGTTCCTAGTCACTAGGGCTGATATGAAATCGTGAACCTCCTGCCCTAGCCAGATGAGGTGGAAGCAACTTAGCTCTAAAAAGAGACTTCAACTTTGCATATTCCTACTTCATTTCCTCAAGATTGATAGGAACCAAGTCTTCACTCGGTTCACTCAAGTCAAAAAAATTTTGGACCTCTTCTCTATTAACGCTCAATAGAACCTTTCCATCATTATCCCTGATTACCTGTGTGACAGGGTCATATCTTGCAGCCACTGCCCTAAGTAAGTCTATGTCAGGGAACACGTTTAGGACCACCAGCTTTCTCAAATCATGCATCCAGCCATTTGAAAAGGGCTGAGGAAAATTCCTCTGTCCATACCATAATCTAAACATTTCCAAGCCTATGAGAGGAACCCTACCATCGGCAATGTTAGAGCAATTATATACTAACCCTTCCCCTAGTATTTTCCCTCACATTAGAACCAATCCCTTCTTCATATCATTTGTTAACCAGGGCAATTGATCTAGGAAATCATCATACAAGTTTCCTCTTAAATAGTCAACTTGGCCAAAATGTTGCTTTGGTGGTGCCATCTTGGAAAAACTAGGGTCTTTTTACAATTTCACACTTCGAATAGCTAAGACTAACCAGAGATAGGAAATTACATAACAAAACACTGCAATTTCTCACAACTATAATTAAACTATAGCCCTAACATGTTTATCAACAAGCTCAATGACAAGCACAGCAAATATTTTTCCAAATTCAAGTGCAGAATGACCGAGAAGCACAGAAATTAACTCACGGCTTTGTTTGCAGAAGTCCCAAATTCTGGCTGCAGAGATTCACAACTTTGCTTTCAACTCTAAAACTGCTCCACAAAATGCTTGAATGCTTTGTGATACAAATAAAACATGAGAATTGATTTTATCTTGATCAAATCATGCCAGCAAATGTCTCATCCGCCATTAAAGCTCACTCGCACGCTGTATGAACGACTCCAACCATATTTGATGTAGATTTAAATTTTAGCCATCAATCCTTCAGTTAGATCAAATCATCGAATGGTCATTTTCAAAAAAAGCTAACACAATCGCTAACGTGGCAATAAGGGGCACACCATACCATACGTTGCCAAGGAATTCCACGTGGCGGTCGCCCGCGATATCGCAATCAGTGAAGATCCTGCAACTTTGGATCAGGCGATGGCAGGCAACCATAGATCTTGATCATTCATGATCTTGTTCCTTTAGCACAGTCACCAGCCTTATTATTAACCATCAAGCAGCTTTTTCATCAAGATTATAACATATCCGCTGATTTAAGACATGTGCACCTCAAGAACACTTTAGTAACCTGCCTTTTAATGTATTAAGGCCAGATTAATTTACCACAGTATTTCCTTCATTCCTTTAGCTTCATCAGATGATACACGTGCGCCTGCCCGTGATATCATGATTAGTAAAAACCTTGCAACTTTTGATCACGCGATCACGGGAAACTATTAAGATTTGATGACAATTGATCGACGGTCAACCAAACTTATCACCTTCAGCCTCACCAGATAGGACATGTGGTGTCCGCCCATGATATCGCAATCAACCAAAGCCGTGTGGTGGGGTCATCACGAGATGGTAGGGAGTGGTTGAGATCAAACGATAGTTGATCAACGGTCACGTGAACTTCATCCTTCTGCAAAAATAAAACATTTATTAAAAATACAAGGGAACATCACTAGGTGGATGGTAAACAATGACATAAGTTGTTTTTAAATGATGAAACACAGGGCCAACCAAGACTTAGGAAAATAAAACCCTGCAGAGGAAATAAAATATTAAAACAAAGGGACTCAGCCTAGACGAAATGATAGGACATAAGTCATTTTAAAACCCCTCAAAAAGTAACATTGAAATAGATCCCAACCAAGGCATAAAATAAACACAAGGGTTTTATATGAAAATAAAGTTAAAACCACCAACCCAAGGAAAATTCCAACACCATGAAAGACCAATAACACCAGGCAGGGTAGGAATGGAACATAAGGAGCAAAAATATAAAGTTCCATCAGAGGGGAGAGAGATAGAGGGAGTGAGTGAGAGAGAGAGACCTGAGAGAGGGAGAGGGGGTAGGAGGGAGAGTCTTGAGAGAGAGAGAGGGATGGAGTGGGAGAGAGATAGATGGTAGAGGATTTAAGGATTTAAGGGTTAAGGGTAGAGGGCTAAGGGTAGAGTGGAGACACTTAGGAGTGAGAAAGAGAGAGAAAGGAAGGGAGGGAGTACTGGGAGAGAGATAGAGGGTAGAGGGTTTAAGGGTTTAGATTTTAAGGGTTAATGGTGTAAGGTTTAGGGTTAAGGGGAGAGGGGAGAGAGAGAGAGAGAGAGAGAGAGA
>VDFB02281492.1:207497904-207615028 GCA_007258455.2 Sequoia sempervirens
ATCTCATTTAATAGCTCAACATAATAGGATAATACCAAATAGAATTGCCTATTTATCAATAATATCAACTATTTGGAGCATGAGATAACTACAAAATTTCACAGTATATGATAGTCATTGATTTGCAATTTGTAGCAATCTCTAGGTAAAGGAAAACAAATATTGAACCATACGAATAAGTACAACTTAGATCAGTGCCATATATCCATTGGAGGAGTCAAATTTATAAGCATCTAAGGGTTTAAGATAGATTTAACACATAACATATAAGATCCTTGATAACATTGCTTTACAATCTCATCAATATGTATTCTAACCCAATACTACTTATCAAATCCTTATACAAAACATATCCACCTACAATCCCATTCAAGCATTTTAATTAATTATTTGAATTAAACCTAAAACAAGAATCATACACACCACAACAGTGAGATGAACGAAACAACCCTTTGATCATTTTATTCAAAATTCAGATATGCTTGTACAATGGAGAGACATGAGTTTGAATTAATCATATCAATTCAAATGCTAGTATTGTCATAAAACATCAAATCCCCATGAATTCAAAACCTACTATAGAATGACTCAAAACCTAAATTGCATTTTTCCTAAAACCATCAAACTTTACAATTTGCTCTGCAACTTCATCTAGACTTGACTAAAAATATCTAACTTGCTAACCCGTACTTCTGGCCTTGAAACCCTTCTTATAGAAAAAGGAGCAAACAAGCATTGGGCCAGAAAGCACACGTGCCACCAACCAATTGGACCGCCTTGTGATATTTCAAAAATTTGTTACAATAGCAATCTCCCCATAAAATCTTCTTATTCATCATGCCCGCTGAGAATGGTTGATGCAGCAACAAAAAACTTCAAAAATTCCACACCTAGACTGTCACCAAAAAATAAAACTAGAATTTTTTGTAACTGCAACAGCTGATTTGTCAACCGTTAGCAGCCTACTCCTTTTCACTCTTCCTCAGTTAAATATACATTTACCCATTTCTAGTACTCTTCATCAGTTGGCCAATCAAAATTGATCACCTCATTCACCTTGACACTATAAGGTTTGTACTTAACTGCACCCAATTCGGCTTCTCTTTCAAAAGACTCCAAGAATGAGCTGGTGCTAATGATTTTGTCCATACTCACCAACAAATCATAATCGAGTTACCCTATTTTTTGAGGGTTTTGTTGTTGAAACATGATATAAAGGGGCTCTTAC
Source organism: Sequoia sempervirens (assembly GCA_007258455.2). Classification (NCBI taxonomy): domain Eukaryota; kingdom Viridiplantae; phylum Streptophyta; class Pinopsida; order Cupressales; family Cupressaceae; genus Sequoia; species Sequoia sempervirens. Next base: position 207,499,133 of record VDFB02281492.1, read on the forward strand.
ACTTTTGTGATTACTGAAGCTTGTGTAAGAGGCCCATGGATACTATTGTAATTGTAGGATACATGAATAGAGCGTAGGATGAGAAATAAAGAAGGTATAGCTATTGTCCTCAATAGTTTTGTGAAGAAAAAGCATGTGAAATGAGAGGTTCAAGCCTAGGTTTCAACAAAACATGTATGGGAGATCTGATTTTATGAATTTTTATCCATGTGCAGAAATAATGGGCTGTTTCTAAACACTGAATAAAAATGACATACATACACACACACAGACGCACATATATATATATGTATGTATGTATGTATGTATGTATATGTATTTTTAAATGTAAATGTAAATGTAATTACTGGATGCTCTCCTAAAACAATAAATGCAACATATCATTAAAGAAATCTATATATATGTATATAAATGTGTATTTCTAAATGCAAGTGTAAATGCAAAGAGCATATGGTTTTGTAGTGTTATAGATACAACATATCCATAACTTAATATAATTGAAATTCTAAATTCTTCAACACATATAATATGAAATTGATCAAACTATTAAACTACATGTCAAATAAATGAAAACAGTAAATGCATATGTATGTGTATTTGTAAATGTAAGTGTAAAATAAATAAGAATAATGAAAATTATAAAATAATACAAGGAAAGGTCTCCCCCCTTCTTGGTAGTGATAACCTCCTCCACGGACAACCCTTAAAAATTATGAATAGAGGAATATAATCTTTGAAGAACTCAAAGTTGATTCTCTCCTACCTGATGCAATTAGTCATTTTATCCTTACAAACATTTATAGTGATTACTAGAGGCACATAGACCAATTCTTCATAATAGAATAATTTGATCATACTTTTCCAATGATGGCATTATGAGAAAACCTTAGGTTAAATGAATAATTCCTAGCTAAGTTCTTTAAATCATGTCCAACTGTATAAGAGAAGACCCTTGCTATGTGTACCTGGATACCATGGAGAAAGGCTCTTTGGGATCTTTCATCAATCATCCTACCTTAAAACATACCAAAATTCTCCTAGAAATTAAACATAGGAAGATTTAAGATGAATTTAAAAAAAAATAATTGCCAAAGCATAAACTTATGATGACTTAACCAGGCCTAGTACACACTCCCTCCCCATTAACCACTTAGACATATGGAAATTAAATGTAAATTTGCTGCTATATTTAGTCATGTAGGTGTCCAATAAACCACTTGGTGGTGTTTCCCTTCAAGTTTATTTACTTGAATGAAGAGAAAAAGTCCTTTGATTACAATTAGAGAATATATTTGAGGCCTTGGTTGTGTAATTGGTGGACCATAGTCATATTTAACACTTGTTACAAAGTTTGGGAGTTAAAACGTTAAGTAGATTTGATTTGTGATGGACACATTTGGACAGTAGTAACAATAACTTGCGATCTATCAAGACTTGATTACCTTATAACCTGTGAAATTCTAGCGATGAAATGATAGATTAATCATAATCTCACCTTAGGATCACATCACCATGAAAGATCTTCATCCAACATCCTTATGAGTGCAGGTACCACCAAATAGGTATTTGTTAGATCTATCTTCCTCGAGCGAGGGAAATTGAGGAAGAGAAGAGGAAAGTGAGACATGTAGTATGTCTAAAAGCGGGAGATCAACTAGAGGTCAAAAGATTAGAAAAAAATTATGTAAACGCATGGAATTTTTTCTTGTTGGATGGGGGTCATTTTCTTATGATGATGAGAGCAAAGGCGACGTCGAGGTTCCCTTGAGGTCCAAACACTTACGGAAAGAATGGGTACCCAAGGAACTTCCTCCAATAAACACTAATGTTTATGTCAACAAGAGGATATATCACATAGCACCATCATCATTACATAGTTTGGGCCTATTTTGCATGGACGGAATAAAGGTCTGTTATAACAAAGTTACCGAATTGATGGAGTATGTTGGACCTTGTTACAATTACAAAGATTGGATGCAACTGGTTCTATATACACAAAGTATGTGTAGGTATGCACTGTCAGCAAATTATATACAGCTAAAAGATAAGGATCAAAATAAAGGAGTGGCTATGTACATTGATGGAAGGCCAAAACCATTAGGGAATATTACAGGGTTTATAAATAGTACACAACCTGGGTCAACAAATAAGCAACCCAATTGCATATTTGAGGCGCGTGAGGGAAACTGTGTATTCGTATGTGTGATAAAATCAATAACTGCAGGGGAAGAGTTGCTAATCGATTACAATTTCAATCGCTTAGTTACAAACACAGTTACTATGGGGGTGGTACGTACTATGTACCATTTTACCCAACCTCCAATTAATAACTTCAATATACCATTTTATTCTTACGTTTTTTTTCATAAGTCTATTGGTTTCATTTTGGTAATATTTTTTAATATTTAATTTTTGTCACAGCAGGACATTGATCGTACGGAGAAGGCTTTGGCCCAGAGCACAGATCGCGATTTATCTTCACGCACTTCTATCTGACAGGTTTACCTCATTGTAATTATACAAATTAGATACAAGCAAAATATTTTATTATTATGTTGTTTTGATAAGTTTATTGGGTTAATTTCGATAATGTTTTAAATATTCTTATTGCAGTCGACTAATCGGGGAAAGGCACCAACAGTAGACGAGAGCATCGATAGGGAGGTGCAGTCAATATTATGTGATGATGGCATTGCTTATTCAACAAGACCTCTCGATATGATAAGGAAGACCCAACAAAATGCAATGAATAAATCCTTAAGTTGTTATTCATAGTGCCTCAAACAAATGAGATAAGAGAGAGGGTTAAAATATTGACTGAGAGATCACAAAACTTGCAAGTAAGCTATCATGAGGTCTTTAATTATAACATAAGTTCATTCATGGTTTTATATTTTGTACTCTTTTATGTCATGAACTAAAATATGTGTTGTTTTTACAAGATTTTTTGCATCCTCATGATGCTCCTGGCCATGATCAGGGTACTGCAAGTGTTGCCCGAGGATTAGGGGTTGGTACAAGTGTCCATCTTGATCTTCTTGCACATACATCACATCATCTGACCCCATCATTTGTGCCTATATTGTCGTCTGAAATGTTAGCAACACATACCATGCAGGCATCCGTTAGTGCACCCTCTGGCAGCTAACACATGCTAGAACATGTGTCAAGACATGTACCTGGGCATGCAGAGGCCACTAGTACTGGTGATATTTTAGCAGCATTTCTTGGATCTTCTCGTATTACTAGTACGGGAACATTGCCGGTCATATTTGTGGTGACCGAGGATTTCGTTCCCATAAAGATAGAGAAGGTCCCAGGTACTTTAAAATGTTTTAATTATTATTATATATAATCTAATTGAAATTTATTTATTGATCACTCTTTTTAGACTATTGATCCCATGATCATTTTGTAGGAAATGATGTTTTTTATAAACATCTAAGTGATATTACATTGGAGCTCTTCAGGCCCACCATACGTGCACGGTGGAATGCCCAAAATCAAGATTTAAAAGATGAGTTCATTAACTGTTTAGTTGTGCTCTTCGGTGATAAAACATTCAACCGAACCAAGGTCCTTAAGAAAGCTGGTACCTATCTAAAGTATGTGAGGGACCAATATAGGTCACAGTTAGAGAAGAACAAAAAGTATGAGCGTCCCCCCATGATTCTGGAAAGGGAGTGGAAGGACCTAGTTTCGGATGGAAAGGAGAAGGCTGAAAATAAAAAAGGAAAGACACCATCGAGCCAAGGAAGGTATGTGATACTATCAACAATGTAATAATATACTGATTACTCTTTCTTTTTACATAATCTAACGTAAAAGTTGCCTGACAGATTGAAGACAACAAAGGCAAGACTAGAAAAACACGGGCAACACAAACTTGGCTCTGGTGGTTATATGAAATTAGCCACATGAATTGTAAGTATCAATAAATAAAATATAATATCCAAATAATAAATTGAAAACAATTTTTGTTTTATCACACCATAGAAGCAAAATTCATGATCTTATGCAAAAATGTAGGGCTTTGAATTCAACAAAGTTCCCACAGAAGATGGCCTAAAGATTTCCTTCCAGCAAGGCTATGGAGTTGTGGCTAAATGCCTAAGAGTCTTGAATGGGAAAACACAACCTTCCACTACATCTGACACACAGGTAAATAAACTCAATAAAGTTTATTTAAAATTGAATACTTGTGCAATCTATTCAATATTAATTTCCACCATAAAGTAATTACATGCCTATTTGTTTTAAACATTCAAGCAATGATAATATTGTACATGGCATTGGAATGCAGCCTGGTGAGGGTGGAGCACAACCTATAGATGAAGGTCATGGTGTGCATCTTAGTACTTTAGAGCATGTAGAGTGTGATCAACATGTTGAGCATGATCAGGCTAGTGAAGATCAAGAACATGATGTGGCCCCATCAGGTAAAGAGGACCACTCTAAAGTTATTTTAAACATATTTAATTACAATTGGTGTATTAATTAATGTAACCTTTCGTGTTTCAACTTTAGAGCATGTAGAGTGTGATCAACGTGTTGAGCATGATCAAGCTAGAGAAGATCAGGAACATGATGTGGCCACATCAGGTAAAGAGGACCACTCTCATGTTCTCATAAATATATTTAATTTCAATTGGTGTATTAATTAATGTAACCTTTCATGTTTCAACTGCAAATCAAGATTTAGAGGGTGTTCAGCATGTTGAGCATGAGTCTATAACAAAATTTTAGGAACATGATGTGGACCCATCAAGTAAAGAGAACCACTCTAATGTTCTTTTAATTAATGAAATACTTGTAACAATAATAATAAAACATATCGGTTTAACATTTCTTTCTTATTGCAGCAGACCCCCCTTACAGCGGCATCCATGTCATGAGTAGACAACTAGGCGTACATTAAGAACACGAGTAGAGGGAAAAAAAACTAAAGAGGGGATAGATATTGATTTAGAAAACGATACTCCACTTCAGATTTTTGTAGCTTTAAAAAGAAACAAAAAAAAAGTGATTGTAATCATATCATGACAACCATATTTTTGATAATATGTAAAAACTGAAAGAATGAATATTAGATGTTAATGAATGAATGTGAATATGTTAATTAATGAATGTTATATGTTAATGAATGAATGTTATATGTTATTAATGGATGAATGAATGTTATATGTTATTAATGGATGAATGAATGAATGTTATATGTTATTAATGAATGAATGAATGAATGTTATATGTTATTAATGGATGAATGAATGATTAATGTTATGTGATTGGGTATGGGGAATTGAGAGTGATATGAGGGGGGGGAGGGCCAAATGAGCTTCCACCATCACGTGGTTGGCCTTGTTAAGTAGAGAATATTAAACTATTCTCGAAACAAAGAGAAGCTCAATAAGGTAATGCGCTTTTCAATATAAGAAATGCATCGTTTGAAGCATCAAACCAATATGCAAAGATGAAAGAAAGTGCTAACTTTTCATTATGGTGGCAGAAAAATGATTCTTTATACCCCGAATCCATGCTCTGCATCATAATTTGAAGTTGTTTCCATTCCAATGTTCTAAGTTTAGTTTGTTTCTATGGCTTTGTATGAATACCACATTGTGTTGTGTGTGGATTTGGTTTCAAAGCTTTGTTTCTTCTGTTTTTAGTGGTGACATAACTCTAAAATTTGACTTTTGTGCATAACAAGTTAGTGGAAGAATTGACAACTCTAAAGGGTTTAGAGGCTTGATTGAGATAGATACATGGATATTTGGATCTTGTTGTTGATGGGAGGCTTCAACTTAACCATGAAATTTTGTACCATCTGCAGGTATGCAAAAGTTTCTCTACTTACATTCATTCTTGATCATAAATGTTGTAAATGATATTAATGCTTCAAACTTAAGATTCGTTTCATTGTTATAATGATCAAAATGTTATACTTTGCTATACATTCAAGCATTCTCTTGCCCCCTACCCTTTGCTCTCTCCCACCTCTTAAGAATTTTCTTTCTCATAAAATATTCACATTTTCATCTCATTTACACAAAATTATCTGAAGCGCTAGGAGTGAATAAAGATATGTAAAAGATGATGGATTATGTCTAAACAACAACTTTCCATCTTATAGCTAATTAAATCCTTAATATTTGAATAGTTTAGATCTCTAATAATGCTTGTATATGCATGTGTAGCAATAAGGGAGCCTATGTGAAGATTGAAATTTAAAACATCACTTTGGTATTTTTCCTTAGGTAGTGAAATGATATTTTGAGTAATACAAACCTACACACACATTGATATTTTTGGCATTGCATTGAAGAATTTTTTTTCTCTTATACCTACCCTTGGCTAGACATGGAGGTATATAATATTGGTTTTGGGTTTATTCTTGTAAGTAGTTAATTTCACAGAGGAAGACTAAAATATTCTTAATGTCCTATGTCGTGAGTGTATTATGAATCACTTGTCAAGGCACCATTTTGTATTCATCCAAAAACTGGTTTGTTCTTTTTTTATGTTTCTTGCATGTGTTTTTTAGGCTCTAGAGATGTAGCTCAACTCTTTCTTTGCACTTTTCATCTATTTTGATGATTACAGTAGATTGTCCTCATAATTTTTCATGTAGATCTGTTTGTAACCTTATTTTCTACCAATCAATTTGCAAACCACTCACATATTAAGGACCATTTCACTAACTTGTAGTCATCCATTACTTCATATGTTGCAAGTTGTGTCTGTGTGCCAATAAATCCTGATGATTGCAAGAACTTTAATCCTACAAGTGTACCCAATCTTTTTCAAGTAAAAGTTTTACCTTATTTTATAATACTTTAAATGGTTAATTGAAGGTGCTTCTTTAGATCTGAGATAGTTGAACCCTGGATTAAAACATGGTATTAGATGGGCAGTATAATGATAAAATTGAGGTCCATTGAACACAAATTACGAACATAATTTACTGGACTATGAATAGTGTTACAATTATAATTATCTCTCCCTTACCTACCTTTGCATTAATGAAAAATATAGTAGATATTGGAAGTTCATTGCATGTCTCATGTATGTGTTATTGTTTTAATTTTCTTTAAGTTGTTCAAGAGCTTGATTAGGTCAAGAATATGTTCTACAAGCTCTGTTCTCTTGACACTGCTCAACATTTTCCCTACACACTTTCTCTTCAATCCAGACATTTCTTAACTCCTTCCCTTGTTATCCCTCGGTTGTTCTCAAGTGTAATGATTTTTCTATGCATCTTGCAATCTGTATGTATGATCAGTCATCTCTTATGAAGCATGGATAACCTTTCATGGAATTGTTGTTGTAATTAGACAATTGCCATTGTGAGAATAATCATTTAATTTGTATGGAAGTAAGTCTTTTTCATATTATTTGACTTGGTATTGTAAACTTGTCTTTGCAGGATTCTCTCGGGGGGAACAGTGGAACTGTGATGATAGGTAGAGTTGTACAATACCATAAATCATTTCACATTATCAATATATTGCTTATAGAATACTTTGTGCAAGTAAAATGGAATGTGCAATGACAATTGGTCTCAAATTCAAATCTGAATATAAGTACATTATACACAAGAAGATGGTATCTATTCTATGATTTAAAGAACCCCAAAATAAGAAAATTAATAGGTTCCATTTTTTTACTTGCTCTTAGACACTTGTTTAATCTGCGAGACCCTCAGAATGTCTTGCTAATAACCAGCAATGTTCAAAACTCCTGAAGAGGTCAGATCGGTGTGACATTGGATCTGTCTTGCTGACGGAAGTCATCGGCAAGACATGGACTATCGGGGTGAGTTTTCTATCCTTTGCCAATGATTGATCTCTCACCGATGGGTTGGCTTCGGTGGTCATCGCCAAGAGTCTCCGTGATGGTACATTTCAACAAATATTTTAAAAAAAAAAATTGCATTGTTTCATCGCAATTTCGACGAAAACCACCGATGAATCATCGAAAAGGTTTGACAAAGTTGCTATAGCTGCGACGAAGGCTTCGTCATAACTCCTTTCCCAATTCATCGCAATTTCGACGAAGTCCATCGATGAATCATAGAAAAGGTCTAACAAAGTTGCTTAGCTACGACGAAGGCTTCGTAGTAACACCTTTCCCATTTCGTCACAATTTTGACAAAGGACACCGATGAATCACAGAAAGGTTCTGATGAAGTTGCTTAGCTGAGATGAAGGCTTTGTCATAATTCCTTTCCCATTTCATTGCAGTGTCGACGAAGGCCACCAATGAATCATAGAAAAGGTCCAATGAAGTTGCTTAGCTACGATGAAGGCTTCGTCATAACTCCTTGCCCATTTTGTCACAATTTCGACGAATGCTACCGATGAATCACATAAAAGGTTCGACGAAGTTGCTTAGCTGTGACGAAGGCTTCGTCATAACTCCTTACCCATTTTTTGAAATGGTGACGAACTTTTGGTGTTGTTTCAATGCTTCGGAAGAGCCATTGCAATTTCATTTTGGTTGTAATTCGTCAGTGGATACACGAAGTTTTCGTCGATATTCTGACAAACATCTAAGTCATTTTATGATGTCGACGACCGACGAATCTATGTCGTTATTTCGACGTTTAATGTATCATCGTAATTTTGACAAAAAAATAGTGACAATTATTTTCGTCATTTCATCACTTTTTTGACAAATATTTGTCAAATGACCGACGAACATTCATTGAAAAATGGAGCCAAATTCAGTAGTGTGACAAGAAGAAACTGTATTCAATGTCAATGATATGAGATGATTTTTGTATACAATGAGAGAGACCCCTTGGTTATATAGCCAAGGTGAGAACATAGAAGGGCATAATATTATGACAAGTGTCGTAATCTTATGACATGAGACAACTATGAAAAGCTATCACTCCACCTAAGGTGGAAAAGTGATAATGTGATAATCACCACAAATGGTGGATCACCCACAAAAGGTGGAGATGTAATCACATGATGTGTCCACAAAAGGTGGATGTGATAAAGTAATAACATGATAAGTCCACCAAAAGTGGAAATTCTCCAACTACCTCCTATGTGGTCCCTAAGTAAACTTAACTAAGGTGTAATTATGACCTAGGACAAGGTACAACACTTTTAATTACACCAACACCCCCCCTTAAGTGCAACTTAGGGAGTGGAAAATTATTATGAAAATGACACAAAGATGCAAAGATGGGTCTCGGCTACTAGGCCATGTTAGGTACCCATGTACATATGCAAATGCAATCAATGCAATCTCTCACAAACAGAGAAAAGGAGAAAACCCAGTGGGACAAAACTCCTCCCCAAAAGAGAGATGAAATACAAGCAAGAAATTCTCTCAATGAAGAATGAGAAGGTAAAAACCCCATGTGAGGAAAAATACGCCCCCATAAGAGAGAAGTAGAAGAGAGACAAGGTAGCCCCCCCTTAATGTTGAGTCTCAGGCAATGATGGTAGAAGCTCGACATTGAATGTTGAAGATGATCCAATCTTGTCGAACAACGTTCCTCCCCTTAGGAAGAAACAAAACCATGGATGTATGTAGGATATCAGGAATATGGATGATGGATGATGATGTCTCTGAAGCATGGTCAAGTGTCTGCATGTCGATGTCGAAAGCTAACACACTCCAAATAGGCATTCTAGGCCACACTATTGAAGAGGACAATCCAACATCTAGTAGAGATGAATGTAGAACATGATCCAAAGACAAAGATATCCTCTCTAAAGATAAAGAAGCATCCTCCAAATGTTGTCCAAAAGTATCCACACTCACGCCAATATGCAAAGAATGATCATGTAGAGAATGAACAAGAGGGTCAAAGTGTTCCCTCACAACAACTGAAGAAGGAGCATCTTCATCAAAGAGAAGATGAATTCTATCAATGATGTCCTCCAAATTTGCAAGATGAGACTCCACAAACAAGTTTGAAATACCTGTTAGGAAGTCATCCAAAGTAGCCATATCTAGAAGACAATCAAGATCCTGTTGCACTAAATCACTAGCTGCCAAAACTATAGCAACACAAGCATCATCAAGTACAACAATAGATGGAGGAGATGAGATACATGGCTCAAGAACTGTATCTGATGTGAGAATTCCCAAGTTCAAAAATCCAAATGTCTCCTCTGAATCATGGTGTATGTGATCAATAGTTGAAGGAACAATTTCACCATCAGAAGCAAATTATGCAAAGGTATACAACCGAGATGAATGATCAACCACCCCAGCAACAATGATCTCTCTAGTCTCCAAGTCTCGAATGATGACTGAATCAGGTGTGAACTCCACAGTTCTCCCATCTCCACCATGTGTAATCTAATATATTGAAAGAAGATTGTTTGTCAAACGAGGAACACACAAGACATCCTAGAAACTGTTTTCCCCAAAACTAATAGATCCCTTCCCTATTACACTCATGTATGTATTGTTTCCCATCAAGATAGTAGACATAGAACAAGGCTGAAATGAAGAGAATATAGTCTTTGAAGATGCCATATGATGGGATGCTCCTGAATCTAGAAGCCATCTCCTTGATCTTGGACCTGAAAGAGCACAAAGAGCTTGTCCTTTATATCCTGATGTAGATGCTTGACCTTTGTCCTTTTTAGACTGTTTTGAAGTAGAAGGAGAAGAAGACTCAGACATTATAGAAGGAAAATCAATGTGATTCATTTTGAGAAGATGTTTCAACTCATCAATATCCTTCTTATAACAATAGTGTTCTTCATGTCCATCCTTCTTGCAATATGCACAAAAAGGCCTCTCCTTCTTAGATGATTCTCCTTTTGAGGATGAGGATTTTGATTCTTTATGTGGCTTGTTATTTTTCTTCTTTTGCTTCTTATTAAGATTCCCTGATTCTTTTTGTACCTTAGACTCATTAGCCACCAATTCTTGTGGCTTGGAAGACTTGATTAGACCCATGCTCATTAACTTAGCTTCCTCTTGGATTAGGAGATTTGCAAAGTCATCAAACTTAGGATCAACATATGATGCTCCCATAGAAATTTGATGGGTATGAAAGCTAGAAACAAACACTGAATACTCAAGACCAAGCTTAGATAACACAATCAAAATCAATTGTAAATCCTCTTTTTCAATACTACATTCTTTTAACTGTGTTCTTAGCTGCTTGATTTTGGAGATGTAGTCTTGGATGTGGTCAAAACATTTAGGATCAAGATTCATCAAATCATTATCAATCCGATAACCTCTAATCTTATATGTTTTACCATACAATTTTTCAAAAGTCTCCCATGCCTCTTTAGGTGTATTACATGAGTCAATATGAAATTGCAAATCAAAAGAGACTAATGAACATATGCATCCAAGTGTTTTCTCACGATCAATCTCCCACTTTTCCAATTCTTTAGCATCAGTAGGTTTTTGAATGGTGTCCTTTAGATGGCCTATTATACCTTTCATCATGAGATATTTTCATACTGATTTTCTCCATGTAGCATAATTAGGTGGAGTTAGGAGTTCAATTTGATATTTCCCCATTGTAAGAACACAAATCAAGCAAAAGAATGCAACCAATCACTACAATATTACCCCCCCAAATCACTCAATCAAGAAACCCCCCAAGAAATATCTGATTTGGCACTTTATATTTAGTGCGTTTACAATTGCCACTTACCAAAAATAACAAAGTGGTCTTTGATCTTGGTACATGCTGATGCGAAAATAGGCCACAGAATCAAGTATAATTTTTGGTACAAAATAAGATCAATCTGATCATACCACTAAGAAGTACACAAAAAATTATGCACTTTCAAAAAAAATTGCACACAAAAATGTTATTGTAGGAGCAAGATATGAGCTCCTGAAGTTCCCAAAATGAGGATGAAGCAGCAACACCTGTGAGAATCTGAAAATTTTGAAAGAACCAAACACCAAAACCAAATTATGATTGCTCCACCATGTAGAGCATGAAAAATTAGCCCAAATAAAAAAAAAAAAACTTGAAAAAGGAGCCAAAATGAGTGAGTTATAGGCTTCCAAAGTTCACCTACAAAATTAAAAATGCAATTGGAGAGGGGGGGAAAAATTTTGAAAATGCTGACGTAGGGATGATGTCATCAATCCACCCGATTAAATTTGACAGCCTCCTTCCCGTCACAGTCACCGTTAGTCCTCGGGGAGAAGAGAAGATGCTACGGAATATTCTTTTCATCCGCTGGTGGAGGAATCTTCAGTATCCCCATGAAAATCTCAGGAAAATTTGTTTTTGCTGCCGATATTCCTGCAAAATGCCACCAGGGAGAATTTATGGCCGGATTTCTTGAAAACTCTCACCAATATTAGAAACTGTTGCCGGTTTTGTAGGAGGGCCCGTAGGTGGGGGCCGTGGGTGCTCGCGTGGACCAGTGAAAAGATGCCACGAGGCAGCGGTCATACTTGGCAGTACCTACTCTGCACAAGTCTAGTACAGCGCAATAAAAGTCTGCAGAAAATACAAAACTTGGCCCCTTTTTATTTTTGATTTTTAATAAACTCTTACAATATAAAATTTGATCGGTACAAAATGATTTAAAAAAAAAAAAAATCAAATAAATTTAGGCTAATAAAATATTTTTTGAAAAAAATTGTACCGACTATATTTATGATGACTTGGGGGGCCATACGGCTCTCCGGGCAAAAAAAAAATTCCTCACCGGACAACTGCTCTGATTTGGACGATTTGACAGTCGATCTTAAGGTTTTTGGCCCTTCTGGACGCAATGGCAGGGTCGGATTTGACCGAAAATGCTCCAAAAATGCAGCTACCTTCTGGATCTGGCAACCACTCTTCAGCTTCAAACCCTGATAGATTTGGCCTCGTATGTCCGATTTGGACAAAACAAAAGGAAAAATCAATTTTCTCGAACCTTCTGAATACAATGGTGAGCTTAAATTTACACCAACAAGCTCTGATATGAACCTGCAACAAAGAGCCAAAAATGGAACCTCCCCAAATCTAGTATCTCTCTTCAGAAAAAGACTCTCCAACGACACCTAATATGCTTTGATACCATGTTAGAATTGGCTATGTCTGCCAAGATCTATGGACCAAATGGAAAGCACAAAAGAGAGAGAAGAATATGACAAGAATAAACTGTATTCAATGTCAATGATATGAATGATTCTTGTATAAAATGAGAGCGAACCCTTCGTTATATAGCCAAGGTGAGAACATAGAAGGGCATAAGATTATGACAAGTGTCATAATCTTATGACATGAGACAACTATGAAAAGCTATCACTCCACCTAAGGTGGAAAAGTGATAATGTGATAATCACCACAAATGGTGGAGATGTAATCACATGATGTGTCCATGAAAGGTGGATGTGATAAAGTAATAACATGATAAGTCCACCAAAAGTGGAAATTCTCCAACTACCTCCTATGCAGTCCCTATGTAAACTTAACTAAGGTGTAATTATGACCTATGACAAGGTACAACACTTTTAATTACACTGACAATGGTGATCATTTCACTGTTCCAACAAATACAAGGGTATCACTTAACTACACATAATCTCTACTCCATTTTGTAAAGCCAAACCCCAAATGAGTTTTATGTTTTGTAAGAAAAATACTCCAGGTCGTGGCCATATTTCTGCAGAAATTTGTTTGGGTTCTAGGCTATCATCCCCACACCACCATTATTTCTCTATAGCTTGGATTGATGATTTGTTATTAATTAAAAACCAATCTTAACCATTCTGGGTTTTCCTCTTTCCTATAGATATTTTTGTTTTATGAATTTGTATAAAGGAAATACTCATCTTCATTGAAAACCCAAATGGGTAACTTCATTTTTTTGCAACAATTGTTGCCTTGCTCTCATGATTGATGGATTATGTTTCTTATGGTTGTATCTTGTATCTTCTTGTTATAGGTAAATGAAAACCTTACTCCCTTCATGGTTGACCTTTCCTGTAACTTCCTATTTTTCATACATCTAGGATCCATTTTCATGTTGAGGGTTTTACTTTTTGTTTTTGAATTTTGACAGAGAAAGGATACTATCCTCTGAGCTATCCTGTGTTTGAGATTAGTTACTCACTTTCATTTCATTCTCAGACACCTTTCATGCATTTTTACTAAATCTATTACTTGAATACATGTTGTATGTATCTTTCTAGCCATTTATGTTAGCAACTAACTGCATTTTATTGATTTATATTATTCTAAGGATTTCCTTTTTGTTTCAATGAGTGCTTGTGACTTATGGTAATGATGAAAACAACTCCTTTCATAGCTGATCAATACTTGTCATGTCCTAGTACTATGAAAAACAATAAGATTATTTCTTACAGCCTCATATATTGTACAATCATTATATGATTCTAGCATACCTTATGAATTTGAGCTGATGTCTTACATTGTCCACCAATGATCTGAATACATCACAAAGTGTAATATTTCCAAGGCATGACTACAAACTATGCTTGTATGTCCCCAAATCATATTTTTTGTTTAATCCAAATGAAGAATTGTTGCTTTCACTATTACAAATAATTGTTCCATGCATAGCTACTTCTCATTGATTGTGATGTCTAGTGTTGATTACTGCTATGTGCTCATTGTTGGCCTTCCTGAAACTCTTAACCTCTATTTCCTCACACCTTTTACTTTTCCATTTAATGTTAATCATGGAAATAAAATATGTACCTTGTACCTATAGCTTATTATTCTAGAATCTTTGTGCACTTATTCAATACTATGACATTGACTCCAAGAAAACTATGTTTTACAAGTTGTAGCTTGATTTTCTTTTCTTTTGTCATTGTCCTTAGTCTTCACAAACTTTTATGTCGATTGCAAGAAAGCCACCTTTAGTCATATATGGTTTAAAATAATCATGTAATGCATACTCTTTTGACTTGATGTCTGGTATAAGTAGCATTGTCTCACACCATAGCTAATAGTTGATGCACACCTTTATACTACCCTTCACAGTACACCTGCATTCATGCATCCTCCATGCCAACTATCTATGCATTCGTGAGATAACTATCCTTTCCATTAACTTAAGAACATTATTGATTCAGAAGTGCACCATTTGTTTCTCAGTCATAATAACCCTATCCTCCATTCAAACCTAAGGCATGTCATTGTTGAATAGCTTTGTGAGGTATGACTAAAATGTTTCCATGCCTACAACATTCATGTCCTGAAAGATGTTACTTGACTTTCATTTGTCTTATAGCGACTCATTTTTGACATATTTTGCTAAAGTCTTCAAGGGATCTAATGATATGTGACTTTAGCATAGGCATATTCACCTCTTTGGTAATGTTGTTCAAGTACCTAAATAACGGGACTTAAGAGG
Organism: Sequoia sempervirens; assembly: GCA_007258455.2. Classification (NCBI taxonomy): domain Eukaryota; kingdom Viridiplantae; phylum Streptophyta; class Pinopsida; order Cupressales; family Cupressaceae; genus Sequoia; species Sequoia sempervirens. The sequence continues at coordinate 207,514,462 of VDFB02281492.1, forward strand.
TGGATATGCCTATGATATAAATAAATATCCTTATGTCTTGATGTTGATCAAAATGTGTAGAAATTTTTCAATAAGGCATCTAGATCAATAATACTCTATCCCTCAAAACATATGGGGTAGCATGTTGGGCTCAACCCTTGTGGGAGACACGTTTTAACCCACATGCTAATATTGAATGAACTGAGACAACTACATTACTTTTCCTAAACTTGCACATGAAGCAAACAAGTTAGAAAAGTATGTGCATATGACTGATGCACTTGATGATCCTGATGCTTTCTTGGGCATTTATAGTTTACATGCTTGTTTAATGCACTTGAGGATCAGTTTATATGTTCATGGGTGCTTGTACATGTAATGTGAGAAACCTTCATTGCTCTAACAACATTTTATCACTCAGATGCAGGAACTAGATGCAAGGAGCTAAAGAGGACACAAGGTAGCTCGAGACAGAAACGGAAGCAAGGAAACTTAGACCAAACCAGTCATCAAGCAATGACTGGCCTCTTTCCTTACATGTGCATTATATTTTTCATTTATCCATCAATGTATAAAATTTTCTTCATTACATTGAATAAGTTAGTCTCATGGCTTGTGTGAGACAAATATGCACTTTTGTATCAATAAAGATTACTTTTCATAAATATTTGTGTAAATATTTTCTATGTTACATGCACTTGTATAAATGTAATGATATGTTACTATAATCTTGTAATCTTTATGATTTTCCTGTTTATACAATTGAATGTAATATAGGAAAGATAAATAAGAAATGTACCTCTCTTTCATTTTGCAAACACTTTAGCTCAATCAACTTTAGCAAGTAACAAAAATGGGTAACATTTATGGTGACATCTGCTACATGTTTTCCTGCTAAACATTAAGACCAGTTGCCTGGACTATTCATTGGGCACAGGGTCACTCAGAAACTCAAAACAGATTAGAAAGCAACTTAATTCAATGTTGTAACTCGGCAAAAATGACTCAGAACACCTTGGAAACTTATTGAAAACCAAACTGCAGAAGAGAAACTATCTAACTTGCTGAAAAGCACTTAGGGAAATTGGAAAACAACAACTAAACTAAGGTGCAACAACACTTATTGAAAGCAAAACTTCTAAAATAGGAAATGTAATATAGATCAAACCTCAAAACAATGCTTGAGGTGTATCCCATTGACTAGGATAGGTAGAATCTCTCCATCCATCTTTGATAACTGAAATGCATCATGCTCCTTACACTCTGTGATAACAAATGGGCCACTCCAGAAGTTATCAAACTTTATGTGCTTTCCTAGCTTGCTTTTCAACTCATCCCATTTGAGTACAACATCACCCTCTCTAAATACTCTGGGAGTTTCCTTCTTATCAAAGACTCTTTTAGTTTGGAGTTGATGATACTACAAAGACTTCATAGCTTTGTTTCTTGTTTCCTCCATCTCCATGAGCTAATCATACCTAATTGCCAATGGGTCTTGTTCTTCAAACATTTCCAACTGATGCATAATATCAAGAGCTAGCAGCTCTATAGACAAAGGCAGTCTGGCCTCCTTACCATAAACCAGTACATATGGAGAATTTCCAATAGACCGCTTGGGAGTAATTTTATCTACCCATAAGGTAGATTTCAACTTGGTGTGCCAAGTTCTTTGATTGTCCTCCATTATTCTTTTAATGATTCTTATCAGGTTCTTATTTGTTGATTCAACCAAACCATTACTTTGAGGGTAATAGTTTCATGAAGTGTTCAAGTATATGTCATTCTTAACTTCCCAATTACTCACTCTAAGTCCCACAAATGCTAAGGCATTATCTAAGATAATTGATTCAGGAACCCCAAATATGGTTATTAAATCATCATAAAAGCTCAAGACAACACTCTCATTGGCTTCTTTCAAAGCCACTGCCTCAGTCCACCTTGTGAAATAATCGGTAGAAGTGAGTACCCACCTATGACCTGCACTAGAAGGTGGGTTTATGGGTCTAATAAAGTCAATGCCCCATCTCATGAAGGGTTGTTCCACTTGAATTGGTTGCAAAGGTAACGTTGGCAGCCTTTCTTTTCCTACAAAAATTGCACACTTTACACATTTCCTTGCCCATGCATGGGCATCCTTAAACATGCTTTTCCAATGATAGCCATCTCTCATTATTTTCCATGCAATTGTTCTTGGGAAAAAATGACCCCCTATAGTTCCATCATGGAACTCATGAAGTACTTTGTCTACCTGATCCTAATCAATACATCTTAATAGGACACCATTAAGATCTTTGTTGAATAGAACATTGTCAATCAACACATAAGGGATAGATTGCAATCTGAAGTATCTCCTCTTAGCCTTATCCAAACTTAGTGGACACTCACCAGTCTGCAAAAAGTGAGTCATGTCATAAACCCAACTTGCACCCAATGTAGGTGCAGTATTCTGATCTTGATCATCAGTGACTAAAACAGCCTCTATTTCTATTTTTCCTTCATTTTCAGATCTTGCAGCTAGCTACTCACATAGTCCCTTCCCTCTTACAAGTTTAGTGAACTTAATATCTAGATCATATTCCATCGCCTTCATGATCCAACAAGCCCTCTTCTCATTCAGATCCTTTCTTAGTAAAAACTCCTTCACACTTGGGTGGGCAACCATCAAATGTATCTTATTGTTGGAAATCAAAGGTTTAAATTTTTTCAAACTTTTGATTATAGCTAGAACATGTTTCTCCACAAATGAATACCTTTGTTCATAATCTACCAACCCTTGGCTGAAAAAGGAAATGGGATGTTCTAAGCCCTCATTATTCTGCTATACTAGCATTGCAGAAACATAATCTATACTCCCAAAAAGCATACAAAATAAAGCCTTTTGAAAAATATGGGTTTACTAGTGTAGGAGTTGTTGCTAAAGCCTCCTTAATAGCTTCAAAGTTGTGTTTGGCTTCTCTAATCCAGCTAAATATTTCATTCTTCTTTAACATAGCATTCAATGGTCTTAAAAGGTTTGCAATATTTGGGATAAATCTTCTCATAAAGTTAATTTTGCCAAGGAAGCTTTGTAGCCCCTTTTTGTGATTAGGTAAAGGCAGCTCTAATATGGCTTTGACTCTCTTATGATCAATAGTAATTCTGTATTTTGACACTATGTGTCCTAACAGCTTACCTTCATGGACAACAAAGATACTTTCTTGGGATTCAAAGATATCCCATATTCCCTACATCTTTCAAACACTTGTTTTAAATGCAGCAAATGTTCATCAACATTTTTAGAGAATATTGTTACATCATCCAGATAAATAAGCATATTTTTATTAATTAAACCTTGAAACGCCATGTCCATAGCCCTTTGACAAGTGGCTCCAGCATTGGACAGGCCAAAAGGCATTATCTTGTAGGCCATAGTGCCCCATTTTGTTGTAAATGTAGTCTTGCATTGGTCCTCTTCCTTGACCAATACCTAGTTATAACGAAAATATCCATCAAGCAAGGAAAATCTCTCTAAACCATGAACAACTTGAAGGATCTACTACATAGAGGGAAGTGGGTAATGATCCTTCAAAGATCCCTATTAAGGTCTCTAAAATCCACACAAAGCCTAATTTCCCCATTTTTCTTTCTAACCAAAACCAGGTTAGAAACCCAAGAGGTGTGTTTGATTGGAAATATAATACCTCCTTCAATCAGCTTCGTTAACTCCTTAATCATAAGAGGTTCTAGTTTTGGGTTTAAAGGTCGTTGTTTTTTTCTTACAGGCTTTGCATTGGGCTCTAGTTCTATTGTATGCTGAGCAATTCTAGGATCAAATCCTTTCAAATTAGAATGATCCCAAGAAAAAGCATCTTGAAATTCTTGACATAAAGCAACAAAAGCCTACCTATCTGATTGTGAATAGATTTTTCCTATCTTGAGAAGCTTACCTTTAAAAATTTTCAGCTCTATGTAATGCTCCTCTTTAATCTAGATGCTATTTTTGTTCCTTTTAAGCTCGTCGTCAGTACTGAAAATGGACTCTAATGTAACCAGGCCCCTAGGCAGCTTATTTTTCCTAAGCTGAATAATTTGATCTTCATATTGTTGTTTAAGTTTCTCTTGATTTGCAACAGAAAATTGATCTTCCTCAACCAGAAAGCTTAATACTTGCTCATCACTTTCAAAGACTTTCCAGTGAACATTATTGTTAGGAATAGAGGGCCTAACAACTATCTTAACATATTTTTGTACCTTCTCTTTTATAATCTCGTTAGGTATGTCAAACTGAGCACCAATTACAGCCAATCTGTTTGCATACTTATTTTGACTCCTAGGGATTAAAATCATATTAAAGGCATCAAAATCCTCTATCATATCCCATACCCTATGCTTATAATATTTCAAAGCATCATTTTTTGTCACATTTAACCCTCTCACCTAATTAACAATTAGTTTGTTGTCCCAAAATACTTGCAAGCAACTTATTCCTCTTCTCCTTGCCCATTCTAAGCCCTAGATTAGACCTTCATACTCAATAGTATTGTTAGAATAGGAAAAAGAAAATCTAAAAGAAGCATAATAATTATCACCTTGTGGAGAGACCAACATTGCACCTCCACCAGCTCCATTTCTACTTCTGGAGCCATCAAAATACATTTGCCATAGCTCATCTTGTTGTGGTAATTGTTGTTTTGCCTTCTTTTCAAGATTTGGCATCTATGTTTCTAGTTCATGCAACACATAAACACCCAAACCAGTCTCCTGAATGTATTCATTCAGATTATCTACAATATTTTTTGTTGCCCACTCATTTAGCAGTACATCTGGTATACTTTCAACTTGCAGAACTCTTGAGCTACAAGCTCACTGTCTTCAAAAACAACACAGTTAGCATTAACTGCACTTGGTACATAAGGTTCAATGTGATCCTTTTCTAGTGGCTCTAATTTTATTGTCACTTTTATTCCATACCTAGTCCTAAAAAGCATATGAGACCAATTAGATGATAGATAACCTCCTATTTTAGCAGTGAAGTCCCTTTATAAACACAGGGCAAAGAATGGAGGTAAATCAATGACAAAGACATCTTGAGGCATTGAAAAATCTGGGCAAGCATGTAATGTGAGATCTAAGTCCTTAATAACACCCATAGTATTAACTATTGTCCCATCTAATTGGAGTACTCCCTTTTCGAGGGGCTGGTATTTTAGTCCTAATTGGTCTGCAATATTTTTTGGCATGACTGAACTATTGGCTCCACTATCAACCATACAATTATGTACTATTTTTTCTCCTACAATCAGAGACACATAGAAAGGAGAGGGCTTGACACCTTTTTTTGGCTCTTTACTTGGTTGTTTACTTTGATGTTTATCACTATCCTGGGATATATTTGTGAAAACAACCTTAACTGAATCAATTGAGGCATCACTAGACATTGTCTTTTCAATCAAAGTAGATTGTAACAACTCTTTTTGGCCTAGGATTGCCAAAGAATCCCACATAGAAATTGTCACATTCATTTTTTTCATATTTTCAACAATATTAAAGGGGGCAGCGGAATTTACCTTTTGTTGTATCCTTGCAGCAGCAGGTTCTATCTACAAGTGAGGTTGCTCCTTGGTAGCCACTTGTGTACTCCTTCACAAAATGTGGGGTACTTGTGATGTAGATGGTTTTGTAGCTCCTTTTCCTTTATTAGTTGACTGCTCAAGTTCAAAACCCTTTTCTTGGCTCTTATATTTGCTACAATCAGAGAATCATCATTGTATACTCCACATAATTCTTCACCCTGCCAATTTAGAAAGGTAGCATCACTTGTAGATTGACTTTTTTGTTTTAGGGATCCATCATTGGGTTCATTAGGCTATGAAATTGAAGCATTTTGCACCATTAATGCTTGGTTGATGACCCCATTCAAACAAGTGACTTGGTTGTGAGGCTGATTGCAAGGAGAACACTATTCATAATCTATTGCAAGATTGTTCTGAATAGGAACAAGCTCCTTAATAGCACTAATTTGAGTTGGGTTATATGGTTGAAAATGTCTTGGATTCACATTCTATCTTTGACCTTGATAATTTCCTTGATAAGGTTACCTATTCCCCTAATATTGTTGTCCCTGACCTTGGGTCTGCTAAAAATTTTGTCTATTTGAGATTGCTACTTCTCTATGTTTACTAGATTGTTACCAAAAGTCTGAAGTAGGCTTTTGATCTCCTATAGCTCTTGAGATGAGCTTGGAACAATAGTTCCTTGACTACTAGTAGGTTGGACAACATCTGGTAATATTGGTACAGCCGGTAAAGGTGCAAAAGGTGGTATTTGTAAAGGCATGGAAGGCTGAATATCTGGAAAAATTGGCATTGGGGGTCTGGGAGCTATTCTTCCAGCCTAAATAAGACTATTTTCATCCCTAATTGCTATGTCATAAGCTTGAGATAATGTATTTCCACCCATGGATTGAATCATAATAGCAATTTCACTGTGTAAAGCCCTTAAATAATATAGGAAATCATAATCAAGAGAAGGCCTTATTGTTTCAGGAATCCTATACCATGTCTTCTGAAAACAAAAATTAAAGTTTGTCATTTACTCTTGAGGAGCCCTTTTGATAGTTGTAAGTTGTTCAACCAATGACAAATGGTCTAACTAATTCTGAAATTGCTTGTGCAACTTATCTCCCAGTTCATCCCAGGTTGTAATAGACCCAACTTGCAAACCTCTGAACCACTGCAATGCCTTACACTTCAATGAGGCTTCAGGTAATCGAACAGCTACATTCTCTTGAGTTATCTGATGAACCCCATACAAGGATACTAATCTCTGATATGTTCAATCAGGGTTGTTTGATCCTCTCTTGTGAAGAAAGGAAAACTCTTTAATGTAGCTATGGGTATGTCATCATGTTGTACAAGGTTTAATGGAATGCCTCCATTAAAAGCCACAAATGGTTGATTCCTTTCCATTTGTATAGCCGGAGGTGGAGTAACCTGAGCTGAAACAACAGGAATAGAAGTTGTAGATACAACTGAACTGGTTATTAAAGCTGGTCTAAAACTTGGCAGAGTTTATTGAACCCTCTTTGAGATAAGAGTTCTTTTTATAGACCTACTCTGCCTTCTAGGTGGAGACAACTGTAAGTACTCAAAGGAATCTGAACTCCTTGTTTGAATCTTTTTCATATAAAACTACATAGCACTGGTTTTCTTGTTCTATTCTTAGTGGAAGTCGCCAGATATGCGAAAACTACCTCTCAAAGGCTTAAAAATGTTGATTGCATATCAGAACTAGCAATGGCTTGTATTTTTCTAAACTGTCTAATTCAATAGTCCCAGCGTGCGTGCCAAAACTGTTATCTCTTAAAATTTGTGCCATGTTGAATATGAAATTTAAGAATTCAGAGAAACATGGGAAGACCTCTAAAGCTGTGGGTGACTTGTAAATAGAGGTCAACCTTCGAAGAAGGTTGGCTTCCTATGGTTATCACCTAAACTACTAGTTTTCTGTTGAGGAAAAGGAAGAAAGAAAACTTAAAAATGAAAATTGGAAAAATACTACCCTATGGTGATACACCAAACTGATAAGGACTATGAAACCTAGACTTACATAACACTTATTTACAATGATAGAAAATGAACTTGCACTACTTATTACTGTATGTTTTATGCATAAGTATTTTACAAAAGGGCCTCAAAGCTTAGACTTCAAGAAGGAGAGTAATCTCACAGCTAGAAGTCATTTTGCATCTTATGGCACAATCTGTAACCTACATTAACACACTTATGCACAAAGGTATCAAAATCATGAGACAAAATTAAAAGGAGGTGAAGAATCTCTCACAAATAATTCAATCAATCATGTGGGACGCACAATAATTCACTGAATAAGAAGGAAAAATTTTGTATCAAGAGTATCCAAGGCTTCTACTGAATTTCATATCCAAAACTGAATTACATGAACATGCTTCTTTCTGTCAAAAAGGACTGAAAAGTCACTAACTCCGTAAAAGAATCATCAAAACTAACTCAAAAAATGAGTCCAAAGAGAATATAACACTCAACTCCAAGTAGTTGCACCAAAATAGGAGCTATCAACTAACTTGGGTTGGATCCCTCAAAATAGCCTAAAAAAGAGCCACTAGATTCCCCCCAAAATTGTCTCCAACATGTGGGGAAAGTGGGTTTGACCATGCCAAGCATCTAGGCATGCAAAACCACCCCTAGATTCTTGTAATTCCTCCAATAAGAATCATAAATTCTCTTGCACACATGGGTACATGTCTCCAAACTATTTTATCCACCTCCTTATATGTTCTCCATGTCATAAATCAATGCATAACTTCTCTCCTTTACCCAATATATGAGTGGCTCCTTAATTTAGTCTTGCATTTAAAGAACATCTTTACTTTAAGTGATTTATAAACATCACTAAAGTAGATGTTTTACATTTTAGAGAATGCAAAATTTTGGAAAGGCCCATAATTCAGCCATAAAAAGAGTGATGACATGGCATATACAAGGAAAACACTTAGATTATGAAATCTCCTAAGGCATGAAAGTGATAATGCATAAAAAAAACCATGGGATCTATTAGTTGACATTTCATTTTTTAAAAACTTAGGAAAAAAATTCCAAGTTTCTATCGGCATAATATTAGGGTTACAAACCCTAAACAAAGCAAAAGCCAAAAAATGAAAAATTTAATTCATTTGTATCGAAGCTTCAAGAAGAAGTCGAGCCACCACCAGTGTGGGTTTCTGGAGTTTCTGGAGGAAAACATGACATATTTTGTAGCAACAGAGGATTCTCCTTCACATTTTCCTGATCTCCTCTATGTACAAGCTCAGGTAACTCATTTTAAATGACCTTTTTGTCATTTAACAACATTTTTGTAGATTTTCCATGGATCAAGCCGAGCCTTCTGTCTGAAAATACTTAACCCCTTGTCTTTAAATGCTTTTATGTGGTCTGAAGGTGATTTTCCTAAGCTTCAATGTATTTCTTCTGTGAAATAAGGCTCCAATCGAGCCACTCTATAAAACTATGGCAGCCTCTTTATATTGTTTTGACACATTTTTATAGAAAAATGAAACACAAATCATATGTCGTGGTCATATGCTTGCTACAGATAGTCCAAATTTTTTTAAAAACAAAGCTCGGCTCCATTTGACTCTAAATATAAGCTTATAATTTAAGAGTTCGGCCTTTTCAAAATATCCAAACACAGCTTTATACGTCTTCTTTTACATATACCCATATTTCAGTTTTATTCTCAATTCTGAAATAAACATGTAGGGTGATCATTTCTCTATTCCAGCAAATACAAGAGTTTCACTTGACTAAACATAATCTCTACTCCATTTTGTAAAGCCAAACCCCAAATGAGTTTTATGTTTTGTAAGAAAATTGCTCCAGGTCACAACCATATTTTTGCAAAAATTTATTTGGGTTCTAAGCTATCATCCCCACACCACCATTATTTCTCTATAGCTTGGCTTGACAATTTGTTCTTAATTGAAAACCAATCTTAACCATTCTGGGTTTTCCTCTTTCTTGTAGATATTTTTGTTTTATGAATTTGTATAAAGGAAATACTCATCTTCATTAAAAACCCAAATGGGTAACTTCGATTTTTGCAACAATTGTTGCCTTGCTCTCATGATTGATGGATTTTGTTTCTTATGGTTGTAGCTTGTATCTTCTTGTTACAAGTAAATGAAAACCTTACTCCCTTCATGGTTGACCTTTCCTGTAACTTCCTATTTTTCATACATCTGAGACCCATTTTCATGTTGAGGGTTTTACTTTTTGTTTTTGAATTTTGATAGAGAAAGGATATTGTCCTCTAAGTTATCTTGTGTCTGAGATCAGTTACTCACTTTCATTTCATTCTCAGACACCTTTCATGCATTTTTACTAAATCTATTACTTGAATACATGTTGTTTGTATCTTTCTAGCCATTTATGTTAGCAGCTAACTGCATTTTATTGATTTATATTATTCTAAGGATTTCATTTTTGTTTCAATGATCAAGTGCTTGTGACTTATGGTAATGATTCAAAAACAACTCCTTTCATGGTTGATCAATACTTTTCCTGCCCCAGTACTGTGAAAAATAATAAGATCATTTCTTACAACCTAGTATACTATACAATCATTATATGATTCGAGCATACCTTATGAATTTGAGGTTGATGTCTTACATTGTCCACCAATGATCTGAATACATCACAGAGTGTAATATTTCCAAGGCATGACTACAAAATATGCTTGTATGTCCCCAAATCATATTTTTTGTTTAAGCCAAATGAAGAATTTTTGCTTTCACTATTACAAATAATTGTTCCATGCATAGCTACTTCTCATTGATTGTGATGTCTGGTACTGATTACTGCTATGTGATCATTGTTGGCCTTCTTGAAACTCTTAACCTTGATTTCCTTACACCTTTTACGTTTCCATTTAATGTTGATCATAGAAATAAAATTTGTACCTTGTATCTATAGATTATTATTCCATAATCTTTGTGCACTTATGATACTATGACATTGACTCCAAGAAAACTTTGTTTTACAAGTTGTAGCTTGATTTTCTTTTCTTTTGTCATTGTCCTTAGTCTTCACAAACTTGTATGTTGATTTCAAGAAAGCCACCTTTAGTCATATATGGTTTATAATAATCATGTAGTGTATACTCTTTTGACTTGATCTCTAGTATAAGTAACACTATCTCACACCATAGCTAATAATTAATGCACACCTTTATACTACCCTTCACAATACACCTGCATTCATGCATCCTCCATGCCAACTGTCTATGCATTTGTAAGATAATTGTCCTTTCCATTAACTTAAGAACATTATTGATTTAGAAGTGCACCATTTGTTTCTCAGTCATAATAACCTTGTCCTACATTTAAACCTGAGGCATGTCATTATTGAATAACTTTGTGAGGTATGACTGGAATTTTTCCATGCCTACAACATTTAGGTCCTGAAAGATGTTACTTGACTTTCATTTGTCTTATAGCGACTCATTTCTGACATATTTTTCTAAAGTCTTCAAGGGATAATGATAGGTGACTTTAGCATAGGCATATTCACCTCTTTGGTTGTTCAAGTACCTGAATAACGAGACTTAAGAGGTGGATATTCCTATGATATAAATAAATATCCTTATGTCTTGATGTTGATCAAAATGTGTAGAAATGTTTCAATAAGGCATCTAGATCAATAATACTCTATCCCTCAAAACATATGGGGCAGCATGTTGGGCTCAACCCTACTAGGAGCCACATTTTAACCCACATGTTGATATTGAATGAACCGAGACAACTACATTACTTTCCCTAAACCTACACATGAAGCAAACAAGTTAGAAAAATATGTGCATATGACTAATTTTCTTGATGATCTTGATGATCTTGATGCTTTCTTGGAAATTTATAGTTGACATGCTTGTTTAATGCACTTGAGGATTAGTTTATATATTCATGCTAGGTGCTTGCACATGTAATATGAGATAGCTTCATTTCTCTAACAACATTTTACCACACAGATGCAGGAACTAGGAGCAAGGAGCTAAAGAGGACACAAGGTAGCTCGAGACAAAAATGGAAGCAAGGCAACTCAGACCAAACTAGTCATCAAGAAATGACTAGCCTCTTTCCTTACATGTGCATTCTATTTTTCATTTATCCATCAATGTATAAACTTTTCTTCATTACATTGAATAAGTTAGTCACACATCTTGTGTGAGAAAAATATTCACTTTTGTATCAATAAAGATTACTTTTCAAAAAGATTTGTGTAAATCTTTTCTATGTTACATGCACTTGTATAAATGCAATGATCTATTACTATAATCTTGTAATCTTTCTAATTTTCCTATTTATACAATTGAATGTAATATAGGAAAGATAAATAATAAATGTACCTCTCTTTCATTTTGCAAACACTTTAGCTCAATCAACTTGAGAAAGTCACAAAAATGGGTAACAAAAAGTATAATTAAATTTGCAAGACCAAAAATGAACTCTTTCATAAATGTTGACAAAAGGGTTGTACCCCACCTATTAGAAGATAATGGGGAGTTGAAGACCCTATAGAAATGGAAGGATAGTTTCAATGTCGTAATCCCCACACTCATCTCTCTGATTTGCAAAGATGACAAAGCCGATTTAAATCAACTTGATTCCTATTTAGATAGGATGGTCAGTGCATCTAACAAATGATGGAAACTTTTTTTAGAGAGGCCAGTGCTTTACTTGATGCCAAGTATCATCAAAATTTGGAGAATGTGGAAAATTTCTTAGCTCATGACTGGCCTTCTGAGGATATGTTTAAGCCATGGAATGAAAAGTATAATTGGTAACTTGGCCTATGAGTGGATCCATTCTTGTATTCTTGTACCTCCCATATGAGATTTTGGTTGTCAGAAAGGTATGGGATGAGGTTCTTCACTTCATTGCTTGTTGCTTCCTTTATGTTATAAAAGGGAATCTTGAGCCTCATTCAAAATTTCAAAGTGTTCTAATTTTTTGATCTTTCATCTCATTCTCTATAAGCTCTTTTTGCACAGTTTAAGCTAATTGATAACACGGATAGGAAATGTTATAATTTTTCTCTGTAATAACAAAAAATGACTCAAATACTTAAATGTATTTCTTTAATTTTGAATATCAACCTATCTTTCTCTCTAGTATTGTATTCATTATCTTTTGACTCAAAATAATCAAGGGTTATTTATAAGTTGTTCTATCACATCATGTGTTATGGATGTTGAACTATTATCTTATGTTCAAGGAATGGATTAATATTCCTTTCAGTTATTTATCAAAGATTGTGTGAATGCAATAGAAATTTATAAGTAGTGTGATAAGTGTTGTTCTTTGCTTGGTTTCTCATTATAAGGAAGTGAGGTTATAAGAAGCCATGAGTTGGTCTGCAATTTCTAACTTAATTGTGGATAAGAAACTGATCAAAATAATTCATAAACTATGAAGATTGATACAAAATCACATATCAAATCAAAAATCAAAATTTTACTTTACTACAAATTTTATGTTTTATGCACAAATCCATGCTAGCAAGGAAACATTAAGCATTGAGTTGAATGATGAATCACTGAGTACATGTAAAAATTATCAATATGACACAATTAAAATATGAAATTATTAGTAATATATTAATGTATTCAATCTGATTCACAATTTCATGGAATACAATATAAAATATCACCAACTATAGTTTGGAATATGATTCATGAAGTGTAGTATAAATACCTAAAAACTACTAATTCACTTCCATTTTCCAAATCAAGTCAGGGTCCTCACTCTGACATTGGGATAAAGTAAAAGAGTCGTCTTGGAGTCTGGTCTTCATTTTCTTCACCTTGCATGTATCCATTTAACTGCACCTCAAATTCAACATTCATTGTGTCAATATCATTTTTCCCACTACCAATGTTTGAAGTGTTGCACAACCCTCTTCTTTTGCATATGGAGTTCTAGATTGTGAGTTCCCTTTCAAAAGGAAAATTTTTGCATTATACACAATTCCAAACACCCTCAAGCAATTTTCCAAATTCTTGTCTATTTTGTTTCTTATCTTTGATTTCAAAAACCCCAATGAACTAAAAACTCTCTCATCCTCCACTGACCCCAATATCACTGTTTGACATAAATCAACAATTTTGAAATATTCTAATATTGAATCACGCAATATTTCACTTTGACCTAAGGTTTTCCAAGCCTTTGTTATTGATTCTAATTTCATGGGATTCTCCATGGAATCAAACTGGTCCATCATACTTAATACAAAATGCTTAGATTATTCTCTAAGCTTATTTCCATTTATAATTCCTTCTATTGTTTGTCCATTATATTCTAAACTTTTCAAAAAGTGTTCGGCCAAGGTATTTACTTTTTGATGAAAAAATCCTGGGCTATCTCAGTTGCCTCGAGTTCAAAATTGAGGATGCACAATAGACATGGCTTAAATTATTTCATCTTGAGGGAATCATTGATAAATCTCTGAGGAAAGAGATTTTGCAATATCCTTCAAATTAACACTAATAGATTTTTAACAATGTCATTAGAAGCTTCATTTCTAATAGGTACTTCTCTAATAGAGTACTTGGCCATCGTACAATGGTGCATTGGTATCTCAAATATATAAAGACACATAAATTCCTGCTTTCATTAAACTATAAATAACTTTTAGGATTATTCAAATCTATAATTATTTGCCAGCTTACAAAATTTGGGCTTGAGAAGTTAGATCTAGATATAGATTATCGAGGGCATGCATGTCATTCTACATAGTTTGGTATATTCATAGATATACATAGTTCTGTATTGGGCTTTCTTTACAAGATTTTTCATTTCAACTAGCATGGGGAGAAGACTGGCTAAAGTTAAGAGTGTCTATATTGCTTAACCTATGTAAGAGGTCAAGAGCCTTGTCTACTATGTTGTGATGCTCATAGATTATTCCAATCAAGGATCAATATTCTAAAAGAAATTTTTGCACTAGTCCATGCAAGGAGATCCATCTAGTATCAACATACTTAAGAAGCTTGTTTCCTCTTATTATTCCCTTAGAAAAATTTTAAAATTTCGCAAAACATTTGGGACTTTGATAGAAGTATGTGTAGAGCTCACAGACTAAATTTTTTAATTTTAATACTAAAGGATACTTGCTTACAATTCTAAATGCTAAATTCATTCTATGGGCCATGTAGTGAATTCCAAGCATGTATGGTGCACAAGTAGTTTTTAACTTTTCACAAACACCAGTCTTGTGACCTTGCATTACTATAGCTCCTACACATACCAACTTTTTGGAAATTATCAAGTCATCCATACCTCCAATTTCATTCAAATATTTCTTAACTAGTTCAAATATATTTTGTGATGTTGAACTATCCTTCATTTTATGAACAGAGAGAAGATGAGCTTGGTAGACATGTTTTTTTATAGTAAACACATGCATACAGACCCAAGAAGTATTCTACCATAGTAACTTCATCTAAAGATAATGTAATGAAGTTTGAATCTTTTACTTTCTCCTTTAAATCTTTCTTTTCCACCGTAGAAAGATAGCTTACCCATTCCCATCCAATGTTTATTGACCAATGTGTGCTAGGAAAGTTAGGAACACCCAAGAAAGATCATAAATTAAAATATTTTGGGTAGTTTGTCATAGGATGCCCTCTAGAAAAAATATAAAAAATAACACTCATCTGAACAGTTTTTTCTAGTTGTGCTCCTTCCATTACTTTTCCAAATTGAGCCTCAATTGTACCTCCACATGCAACAAGCTTCAACATTCTTTGAATATGTTCATCATATTCCATGGCATACTTAACATGAAGACATTCTTCCTTTGATTTCCATCTTACTACTGATTTTTCCTTTCCGTCTATGATTTCTTTTCATAAAATTTACTGATATGCTTTTCCATAGTTTTAAGCTTTAGCTACAACTTCTTGTCTCTTTTACATTTCAAACTACAAATCTTACACTTGCATTCTATTGGAGATTCATCTTTGTTTTCTTTCTCCACTAGTTCAATGAATGGGTACTTTGACACCCAATCAATCTAAAAATTCCTTATCATTTCCCACTTGTACCCCATTTTTTATTTTCCTTTTCTTTTCTTGCTACCAACATCATCCATGATGCCAACATTTTCATATAAGTCAATTATCTCATTCTGGCTAACCAGGATATCCCTTGGAACATCTTTGTGCTATTACCATCCTCATTTGACTCATTTAACTCAATCCCACCTTCTGATGAGGTATTGTGAATTCCTTCTTCACTAATATTCGGTGTAAGAGTTGATGATGTAGCTCCATCTTGATCTGATGGACTATAAACAATGCCAATTCCAAAGTAAGATTGTATGGTAACTCTATGTTTTGGGAATTTTGATGGCCTCCTAGTCCCTACACCACCTTGAGGAGTCTTACCCTTGTTGCACTTGTTGCTCGACATCTTGATCTCTCACTTCGAATAAAATCAAGAAAAGATGTCTTCTTATTTAAGAAGGGCATATAATATAGATCACATTCCCTACTCAATATCATCTTTAAGATTGAAGCAAGAATGGAAAAGAGATAAAAAAATCTTATAACACTATGAAGAAATGATCACTCACCTTTAGGTTTTCACTGACTTTCTATTCGTTAGTGTAGGAATGTATGTCTTGTAAGTTTGTAACTTTCCTACAATCAACTTCAAGGTTCCAAATCCAACTTCCAAATCGAGAGCTCACAAGTTTAGAACACAACAAAATGTGTAAGAATAATTCAAAGTTTCAATTGTATTTATATCAATCCATATTTGGCGAATTTTGTGGGATTTTTAAATGGTATATTAAAAATTTGGTGAATCCCACATGATTATACAACAATAAGTTTAAGTGTTGGGAAAATAAAACCTCGATGGAACACATACATTTTAATTTTCAAGGTGATTATGACCCTATGATTAGCATGGAGGTGTCATGCCAATTGGCAAAATGTGTCCTCAAATGTAATTATTTTTTAATATTATTGGAAAAATGGGTCCTCATAAGCAACTATTTGTAAATTTTAATTGATGAAATGGGTCCTCATGTGCAGTGAAAATTTAATTGTTGAATGAACAAGACAACTAAGAGGGGGGTGAATGAGTTGTAGCAAATTAAAACATCAAAACCCTCAACAGTAAATAGATCCACATGCATTCATTAAACCCTTATTTTGTTAAAGTGATTAATCATGAAATATAGATAACAAAAACTGAAATAACAAGACCATACACAAGAGAACACCAGATTTGCATGGAAAACCCAATGAGGGAAAAACCATGGTGAGGATTAGCTCACAATATAAGTAATTTCAAAACCGATACAAGTGCTCACTACTAGAATAGGAAACACTATCCAAAAAGGCTCACAACCAAGGCTCACTGCCATAGAAAGAAACAAAGAAGATAGAAGAGAAATGTTACACAAAGAACAAATTCTCAATGAAACAAAGAATCCACCAAAATTGCTCCAACACTCTTGCAGCCTTGTATGAAAGATTGCAGACACCTTTAGCTCACTACCTTCAGAAGTCCAACACTTTGAAGTTCGCACTACTTTGCTCAAATTAGCATCTATACATCTGTAATTCATATCAGATTCATTACTCGCATCTATCTTGCATCTATCTTGTCTCTCTCTTGCATATTACAACAACATCACTCTTATTTATATCATCCTCAACCTTGAAAAATTTCTCCAAGGTCAAAAACTATCTGTTACATTTAAAATTTCAAATTAGGTCAACACCTAAACATTCTCATGGTAGATGGGAATAAAGGAGACCCATATAAATCCTTAATTAGGACCCAAAAGTGTCCTAACACATCTCAACATGCTTCCATAAGCTTCACATATAGTGTTAACGCCAGGTCGATTATTACCCATGCTAAAACACCATTAAACATTAAGTACACACTTCCCATTTGATCAAGTTGACATGTGGACCACAAAAATATCTTTTACATGATCTACAACAATCCATGAACCACCTAAGATCCAAAAAAGATTTCATCCAAACTTGCATCATAGAAATATTTCAACCTAGAACATTCGGTTAACCTTATTCACATAATGACACATGAAACACACATTGTACTATACCAAATCCAGTGAAACATTGAATTAAAAAAGATAAAAACATTATAAGAAGCTTCCCAGATCCGCACAACCTAAATCCAAACTACGAAGAAACGTGGAGCAAATACATTTCTCCTAGACCACAAAGAACACTATTGAAAAACCGGTTCACAAACTGGTGAAAATATCTCACTATGCACATCGATCCAAAAACCCAAATTTTGGATATAGCAACTACTCACAACCTTGAACAACAGATCCAATCTGCATAGGCATAGCATCAACATAGAAAAAATGTGGAGCACATCCCAAAGCATGTTTTGAACACTTGCACAACATAGTTTTCTCTGTTTATCAAATTTCCTCAAAAGCATTTAGAAACCAAGTACTAGAGACATCATCTCAGCACATTACACTATTCCAACACATCTCAAACACTGCAACATAAAGATAGCTCCATGTACGCGCAATAATTCCTCAATATCTCAACTATACATGCACAACCTACAACATGTTGTTTTCCTCTCTTTCACAATTTTCTCAATATCCTCGGCATCTTCATCAAGCAACAATCCTTCCTCAACACCTAGTTGACATCAATGACAACACCAGCTTGTTGACATCAATGACAACATCTTCATACTTGCAACATTAATGGCGTTGGTGAAACGTGTCCTGATACACAATTTTGTTTTAATAGTATTGGCAAATATGTAGGTGATTCAATACATGCTTCCAAGATTCCAAGCAAAAATATTAATCAGTCCATTTGAAATGTGTAGTTTGTTATGAAAAAAATATTACTTAAATATGCCTCATAAAATAAATCTATGGAAAATGGAAATGTATTGAACCAAAAATTCATAAAATCCAAGCAATTTGGCCACCTTGTTGGTTGTGATTTATTTGTCAATTTTGACTTGGCCAATATGTACTATTCACCAATTGGTTAAGATTCACCACTAAAAAAATCCCTATTTGAGAAACAATACAAAATATGTTGTCGAATAACCAATTCAGGAATTTATCTTGAAAATTGATTACAACTAATATAGGATAGCAAAAACATTTGTACGAAATCTTCCACACTAAAGGAGAGGCTCAAAACTTCCTTTTTAGAGGACAAGGGAAGTGAACAAGCATAGAGCACTCTCCACTACCTTAAACAAAAGCCCTAATAGGTGGTAACAAAATGTTTCCCTAAGATCCTAACAAAAATAAGATTTTATCACAAAGATCTCGAGCAATAAAACTTGAGCTACTTTTCTTGGTAACTGTGTAACAACCTACTGAGCTAGAAACCTAGGAGCTACAAAAAATCTTCCTTGTCAAAGGAAAAATGTGGCATCATTAAAACTCTGACTAAAAAAACATGATTTGATCATCATTAAAACTCTGACAAGAAAAACATGATTTGATCATCATTAAAACTCTAACTAAAAAAACATGATTTGATCATCTATAAGCATCTAGTGGACACTAGCATCTGTGATGCTTGGAAAAGACCAAAATGTCTACACCTGGCAATGCACTTTGAATATGTGATTCCCAACACAATAGGATCTTGCCTAACATTATTTGAGCTACACAATGTAATGGTGAGATTTTCTTCAAAACTTCCTTGAGTTGCTTGGTGAAAACCCCACAAAGTGGCCACATGTCTCACTCTGCACCGGAAAGTGATACAATATTAAAAGTCACGCAGTCACTATGTGGCATGTTTGTGCACCTTTGGCAAAAAGAAACTATGTGATCTCTAGGAAAGTGCACCAACATGACATGTGGTGGGGGCTAACAACAAAGAACTTTAAGATAGCAAAAATGGGAAAACTTGCAAGGCCAAAAAGCTAAGAAAACATATAAAAACACTTAGAGCGAAGGAAATCACTACGAGCTCATAATGGAGAAAGTGGCAAAGGAATTTAAAAATGCCTCTACTACATACATAGTTGCTTCTATAGGGGTGATTTTTGGGCTTGGTGTAATTCCTATCTCCCAAGTGTTTCCTTGAAAAGAGATTGTGATAGAAGAAGCTTCTCCTACTACTTCTCAAGCAACAAAATTGACAATGGAGGTAGGGGAGGAAACCCTAGTAATAAACATAATTGGATCTCCCCCTGTCACTAATATCAAGGAGGTCCTTCTGGAATAAGAATATGTTGAATAAACAAGACAAATAATAGGGGGGTGAATCAGTTGTATCTTATCAAAACATCAACACCTTCATTAACATTCAAATCCACATGCATTCATTAAACCCTTAATCTATTATGAAGATTTAACATGAAAAGAAAATAATAGAAACTGAAACAACTTTAACACTATACACAAGAGAACACTAGATTTATGTGGAAAACCTAAGTCTAGGGAAAAACCACGGTGAGGATTAGCTCACAATATAAGTAATTGCAAAATCAGTTACAAAGGCTCACTCCCAAAATAGGACACACTATCCAGAAAGGCTCATAGCCAAGGCTCACTACTGGAATGAAAAAAGAAGATAGAGAATAAATGTTACATAGAGAACATGATCTCAATGCTGTTGGAAATAGGATGCCATTTAATTGCAATCCTAAACATTATTTATTTCATGTATCTCCTAAGTCCTTGGAAAGTGTTCACCAACACTAGGATTAGAAAGAGATTAATATTGAATAAAATAATCATGTTAATTGACATAAATGTAATTAATTATAAATGATAAGAGCATGTAAGGGCATCCAAGATGAGTTCTGAAATAATAGGAGCACATGGGGCACCCACATGGAAGGGGGAACTCACCTTGAGTTAAGTTAATTGTTTGGAGTAAAAGATAACACTTGTGAATGCATGTAAAGATCCTAAGAGTTAGGGATTGATGTTTACATGCATGAAGTTTAGTTCAATTCAATTCAGTTTAGTTTAGTTCAGTTCAAAATCAGTTTAGTTTAGTTCAGTTTAGTTATGGTTTAGTTATCTTTAGTTAGTTTTAGTTGAATGCTAGTTGACTTCAGCTAACTTGGAATGCATGACTAATGACTTGAGTTGCATGAAAGATAATAGGTGACTACCTTCAGTTAATAGGGGATGACCATTCTTGCATGAATGGTGGAGAGAAATGTTTTAGTTAATAGAAAGTGACTTGGACCCACCTTGGGCACCCAAGTTGGCTTCTTGGAATTAACTCCTTTGCATGCTAAGATAATTCAAAAGGATGAGTTAAGTGGGCCCACTCTTGGGTGCCTACTTTGAGGCTAAAGCCTTGAAGATATTTATGGAATAAAGGTTGAGTTACTACTTCAGTTTGGGACACCCAAATGGATGAAGATGATGATTTGACATTGTTCTTCACGACATAACTTTACTTGCAAGAGATAGGCATACCTTTTGTGAGATAGGGATTAAGCATTTTAATTTTAACTCTTTTGGAGTTTACAAATTTGTTTATTGCCTATTAATCTCAAGCAAGTTGAAGAGAGTTATTATCATTTTTATTGCAAGTTGTGAAGAAGATTTGGTGAAGGAAAAAGAAGCATTCTCAAGCAAGAATTGGAATTATTGTAATCTACTTCAGATATTAAATAATACATTGATTCTTGGTGGATTTTTTTCCCGAAAGGGTTTCTCCACGATATATGTTGTGTATCTTCTAATATCTTGTCTAATTCTTCTACACACTTTTTTCTTCATTCTACAAATGATAAAATGAATTAATCAGATAATCACCCACAAAGAATATGTAACAAATAATACATATTTAGATCAGCAATCATAAGTTTTACAAAGTATTAAGATACATAAAAACCTTCAGTTTCAACATTTGGTATCAAAGTTGAGGTTGGGTAGAGTATTTGGACGCCTTTCTCTTAAAAGATTGGAGGTTTTTTGGCTATAGTGGGAGCTTTTACTATTTTTTGTTATTGCTGATTTTGGAAAATAAGTTTGTATCAATGAATTCTCGTTTAGATATTGAAAGGTTCAATGGATCTAATTATGAGATGTAGAAATAAAAAATGGAGGATCTCCTTGAAGAGAGAGATCAGTGGTTAGTTGTTGGTAATGAGACAAAGTCACCTACAATGATGTCAGATGAGAATTGGACTAAGCATGATAAGAAGGCAAGAGGGACCATAAGATTATGTCTTGTTGATGTTGTTCTCTTGAATATTTCAGAAGAAACTACTACATATAAGTTGTGGAAGAGAATAGGTGATATTTATCAAACTAAAAGTATTACTAATAAGTTGTATCTGAAAAGACATTTGTATTCTTTAAAGATGAAAGAGGATGATTTTGTTGCAAATCATTTGAATGCTTTTAATTTGATTCTAAGTCAGTTAGCATCTGTAGATGCAAAGCTAGAAGATGAAGATAAATGCATTTTGTTACTTTGTTCTTTACCAGAGTCTTGGGAAAATCTAATTGTTGCTATCAATGGTAGTGGTGCAAATCCGAAAATGGACAATATAATTCCTACTCTCCTATCAGAGGAGATGAGGAGGAAGTCTAAAATGGAAATCCAAGATGCCTTGTTTGTAAAAGGTAGGCCTAAGAAAAAGGAACCTAAGGGAGACAAGGAAGGGAAGGGTAAGTTAGAAGGATAGAGTAAGGTAAAGTGTTGGAAATGTGGGAAATCAAGGCATGTGAAGAAGGATTGTAAGAACAAGAAAGAGAGTTTTGATTCTTCTACAGAGGAATCCTCGAATGTCAGTAATGATGCATTGGTTATTTCAGCTAATATTGTTTGTGATAACTCTTTTCTTCATGTTTCAGAGTAATCTTCATGGAGAGGATGGTAGTCACAATTCCATGTGTGACGAGGTACCACAGTTTAGTGGGTGTTGTTGGCAGCGGTGTGGATGCATCATTGGTAAGGTTATCTCCATGTGATTGGAGATATGGTTTATTGGTCTAGAGTGTATTTTTTATGATGGCATGTTATACTCTTGATACTAGTTTAGAGTTTGGCACATTACATGTTCTCTTGAGACTAGGATGTATATATATGTTATGGTGCATGTGATCTCCTAGGAGGAGATGGTTAGATCATGGATGTCATGTTTATGTTCAAGATTGGAGCTTTGACATTGATCTTGTGTAGTTCTCTTATGTAATGGGTACATTAATCATTTGCTTGATTACTTCATGAAAGTGTTGTGTTGCATTTGGAGTTTTCCATGGATTGGTTGGTTACAGGTCCTCATGGATACTTGGAGAAATAGGTGAGGCTTAAGTTCTCTTATGGTAAGAGATATATGTTGGAATGGTTACCTGTAAGAAAAGTTATTTTCAACAGTAAAGACCGAGAAGCTTACACCTTGGTTAACATGAGTTCAACACACTCGGCGGTTTAATATGCCTCCACAGAGGCAGTTTGGTTATAGAGACTTGGGAAAGGTATTGGTTTTAATTTTAAGTTAAACTTGAATGTGATAGTCAAAGTGCTATGCGTTTAGCCAAAAATCTTATGTATCATGCTTGTACTAAGCATGTTGATGTTAAGTATCACTTTGTGCGAGAAATGGTTGAGAGTGGAAGGTATTAATTGAGAAAATTGACACTTTAATTAATGTTGCAGATTATCTTATGAAACTAGTTCCTCTAGACAAGTTCTCTTGGTTTTAATCATTTGCTTGGAGCTTCATGATTATGCAGGTTGCATTTGAAGTTGGCATGGATTAATTAGTTGGTGCAGGAAGGCCATTGGCCTTGAGTCCTATACTTGATTTATAATAATGATTCCTTATTTAGAATAATTGCAATGTATAATGTCAAGTGGGGGAATGTTGGAAATAGGATGCCATTTAATTGCAATCCTAAACATTATTTATTTCATGTATCTCCTAAGTCCTTGGAAAGTGTTCACCAACACTAGGATTAGAAAGAGATTAATATTGAATGAAATAATCATGTTAATTAACATTTTTTAACTAATTATAAATGATAGGAGCATGTGAGGGCATCCAAGATGAGTTCCTAAATAATAAGAGCACATGGGGCACCCACATGGAAGGTGGGACTCACCTTGAGTTAAGTTAATTGTTTGGAGTAAAAGATAACACTTATGAATGCATGTAAAGATCTTAGGAGTTAGGGATTGATGTTTACATGCATGAATTTTAGTTTAGTTCAGTTCATATCAATTCAATTTAGTTCAGTTAAGTTAAGTTCAGTTCAGTTTAGTTCAGTTCAGAATCAGTTTAGTTTAGTTCAGTTAAGTTATGGTTTAGTTATCTTTAGTTAGTTTTAGTTGAATGCTAGTTGAATTCAGTTAACTTGGAATGCATGATTAATGACTTGAGTTGCATGAAAGATAATAGGTGACTACCTTCAGTTAATAGGGGATGACCATTTTTGCATGAATGGTGGAGATAAATGTTTTAGTTAACAGAAAGTGACTTGGACCCACCTTGGGCGCCCAAGTTGGCTTCTTGGAATTAACTCCTTTGCATGCTAAGATATTTCAGAAGGTTGAGTTAAGTGGGCCCACTCTTGGGCACCTACTTTGAGGATAAAGCTTTGAATATATTTACGGAATAAAGGTTGAGTTACTACTTCAATTTGGGACGCCCAAATGGATGAAGATGATGATTTAACATTGTTCTTCACGACATAACTTTACTAGCAAGAGATAGGCGTACCTTTTGTAAGATAGGGATTGAGCATTTTAATTGTAACTCTTTGGAGTTTACAAAGTTGTTTATTGCCTATTAATCTCAAGCAAGTTGAAGAGAGTTATTATCAGTTTTATTGTAGGTTGTGAAGAAGATTTGGTGAAGGAAAAAGAAGCATTCTCAAGCAAGAATTGGAATTATTGTAATTTACTTCAGAGATTAAATAATACATTGATTCTTGGTGGAGTTTTTTACTAAAAGGGTTTCTCCACGGTATATGTTGTGTATCTTCTAATATATTCTCTAATTCTTCTACAACCTTCTATCTTCATTCTACAAATGATAAAATGAATTAATCAGATAATCACCCACAAAGAATCTGTAACAAATAATACATATTTAGATCAGAAATCATAAAGTTTTACAAAGTATTAAGCTACATAAAAACCTCCATTTTCAACAAATGCAACATAAAATCCACCACAATAACTCCAACACCTTCACAATCTATTTGAATGATTGCATACACCTTCTACTCACTACATCCAATAATCGAACACTTGAAAGCTTGTACTGCTCTACTCAATTTTGCATCATTCACATCACACACTTCACACTTTCATCTATCTTTTCCTCCAACAATTCAACTCATACTTATACTATCCTCAACCTTGAAACCCTCTCCAAGGTCGGCTATACACTTCAAATGTGCAAATTGAAATTAGGTCAACATCAAAACACTTATGTGGAAAATAGAAGTGAATTTGAACCACATAAAAACTTAATTGAGACCTAAATCAACACCACTTAACTACATGCTACCACAAACAATATTTATCCTTCACATATAGTGTAAACACTAGGTCAATTGTTACCCGTGTAAACACCATTAAACTTCAAAGTACACGCTTCCACAAACCAAAAGATGAATTTTGAACCACACACCACACTTGAACATGATCTAGAATATTCCATAAACATCCTAAAATCCAATAAACTCCTTTGCAACAACTTCCACCTGAAGTATGTGCAAACCCAGTACACTCAAACTACTTTTTCATACACTATTACTTGAAAACTTATCTTCTGAAGCACCAAACCTCAAATCCTCTTGAATAAGGTGAACTACTAGCACCATCAATACACCTTCAGAATCACAAGACCTGAAGCATAATTATGAAGAAACATAAAGAAAAAAAATTTCTCCTAGACACTTTTGCAATGCACAATCACACACTAGTGAACACAGCTATTGTACAACAATACAACATACCATCTCTTGAATATAACATCTCTAAAAACCTCTCACCAACATATCTGAATTGCATAAGAAGATCTTCAACCTAGAATGAATGTGAAGCAAAACCATAATTCACCACTTTATAACCTAGAACAACTTTGTTTCCTCTTTTTATAAAATTTTCTCAAAAGAACTTGGAAACCAAGCACCAGAAACACATCCTCATCATTTTTATCACTACTACATCCAAATATATAATCTTATCAAAGTACCAACAAAGGTTAACACTAGTAGCTTAACTGATGACAATATAATGCAATAAATCAAAGCATAGACAACACCAATTGTTCATCTTCAACACCAGTCTTCCTCAACACATATAGTTGACACCAATGCCAACACAAGCTTGTTGAAATCCATGACAACACCAATTTGCACATTCTTGCAATAGAGAGGAGAAAAATGATAAGTTTGATGAGTCACTATTCAAAAGAACAAAGGCTAGCTGAGGATATTTCCTTTGAGGAGGAGTATAAAGGAGATGATATAGAACATGTCCTCATGGAGGAGGAGGAGGAGGAGTGAGAAATTATTGAAATTAATGAGAGGCAAGCTCAACTAGAAAATCCTAAGCAATTAAATATCGATCAAGAGAAGATGGAATAGGAGAAAGCTCAACAACAAAAGATGGAACAAGAAAAGATGGAGAAAGAGAAAGTTGAGAAGGAAAGGATTGAATAGGAAAAGGCATCATCTTCAAAGAAGATCGAAATAGAGAAGCTAGTAGAGGACCAACCAAATGGGACTTCGAGATCCAACCAATAAATATCTTCATCCACCAGAGCTCCCACTTAGTTGAAACTAAATTTGGAGAAGCGACAATAGGTAGTTGTGCAACCCCTAAGCTAGTAGGATATGTAGGTAGGGGTGGAGAAAACCAAGCCAAAGAAGAAACCAAGAACCCTCCACTCTACTAGGATGAACGAGGCTGGAGAGTTGATTGCATAGGTTGCTACACCAAGAGCACATAAAGATGAAAAGGAGTTGCATGTAGTTGATTATCAATTGTTCGTTATCAATCATGGTAGGCAAACCTAAGGTGAGCAGATTGCATCTCTAGATTTGGTGGTCAACTCTACAAAATCTCGAATGATAAAAGATAAGCAAACAAAAGATGAGCTAAAGGCCCAAGTAGAGTAGATGAAGAGGTTTTGAGAGATCTTGCCTCACCAACTTTGGAGCAGCCATTTTCATCTTTCAGTTCTAATGAGCATAAAGGAGGTTGACAACCTCACCGAACTGGAGAAAAAGACTCACATTTTTGACAGGTGGATTGAGAAGTTTCAGATTGAAATGGACAAACTTTTGGTTGCAGGATACAAATAGTATGAGGAAGTTTCTTGCTCTTTAGAAGAGAAATTGAAGCAATATACAAATAATATGAGGGATGAAGAGACAAAATATGAAGTATATTTGAAACAACTAAAAGAGCTGAATAAAATGAGCACAAAAGAACTCAACCAGTCTAAGATTTTAGAGGACAAGGACACGGTTTATGTAGATAAGTGTATTAAAGTAATATTATTTCATATGAAATTAATAGTGGGCCATAGAATAATATAACTTAAGCTATAAAAGAACTTATATGAGGACTCTTCAATTTTTTAGAGTTTCATTAAAACTATCATCGGTCTAAGTCTTTTATTTCTAAGAACACAAAGGCTAGACACTCTACAAGTAATTAAAGTTTCTTGGAAGAATAAATTGGAAGTAGACATAAATACTAAAAATGGGGGTGAGGAAACAATTTTGGATAAGTTGATGAATATTAAATTTGATGCAAAATTGGGTAGAAAATGACATTCATCAACTCAGAAATACTTTTACAATAGTAGCTGCTAATTTTGATAAGACAAAATTTAAGATAGATTGGGTAGATGGGCCAAATACAGATGTGCTAACAAAAGTGTTAGCTAATTTTGAAGAATACCAATAGTAGAAGGCAATTTAAGTTTTGAATTTTGAAAAGAGGAATATGTTGTTTTGACAAAGTCAATGTCAAAGATGTTGTTTTGAAGATTTTCCTACAAGATAGGAAATGTAGCAGTTGGGTTGAGTGAGTGGGTAATTAAAACAGGAAATGGATTCCCACTTTTGGAAAAATTAGTTTTAAAACTATTAATTGTCGCTTTATGTCCTCACCCCTATTTTTGTGGATTTGCATGCTGGGCGCCCAAGTTTTTGACATGTCTCTCAATTTTGGAGGGAAAAATTATTATAATATTCTATAAATTGTTAAAACTTCCTCATTGTAAAGGCCCATGAATTGAAGTATGATTTAAGGTCCTAGGCTAGAAATAGTTTCCATATTTTCTATACTTAGTTTATTTTTTGTATTCTTAGTCTTAGTGAGTGAATTTGAAGACAATAGTTTTTCATACACTAGTGAAGTTTGTTGGAGTGTAAATTCTAATTATTTGTTTCTAATCAATAGGAGTTAGATTCATTGAAACCATTTTTGATATCACTTTGAATGGTATTTTTTGTTTACTTTTGATCTATAATCCTTTGAGGGAATAATAAAATCAATTTTGTTATGAGTTGGAATCTTATTGAAGAAAGTGAAATATGTTGATTAATTTTGCACTATGGGTGGATGTGATTGTGTAATTGTTACAAATTAATTCATTCACTAGTTTGTTCTTAAAGTTTCTTTGAAGAATTGCATGTGCAGTTGGTAGAATAAGTATTCATTCATATTTCTCTTATGAACTTTGAAATATCTTTTGTTGTTTTTTTAAATTTTTTTGTTAGTTTAGTTTAATTTCCAAAATACCCCAGTTTGGAATCATAAAAACTAGCAATCCCCTTGAACACTTCAACCATATAGAACACTTATTTAACCAACATAGTTGTGACCCAACTCCCAAGACCTTAGAAGGTGATCGATTTCACAATTGAATATCTTTTTTAGGAGAGGTGAGGTTAATTACAATATTTCCTATGTTGCTATGTCAATTTGGTCATCAACACTTCCCTCTTAGATTCTCACCATTGTTGTAATGACACATTTTGGTTTGTGAGGATTCAAACATATGCAATGATTCCCTCTAAAGTGGATGTCATTGGAGCCAATCGAGGGTGTTGACGATGTATTTGTATAATGTTATTCATTTCATCAGGTTTTTTTCTTTTTATTCTTCTATTGAAGGAGGGTATGGTGGAGGAGGTTTGGTGGGGAATTGTTTTGTTTTTTTAGATTCTTCATCCATTTTACCTATTTACAATTCAAAAAATCAAAATTCACAATGTTTAACTAATTCATGATGAGAAATGAACACATTCTTATACCAATTATTAGAAAAATCAATCTTTATCCAAATATAAATTTAATGGATGAGATACAAAGTTTGGACTACAACAAAATAAAAAAATAAAAACTTATATGCAAATCTAAAATTAAGTTGCCTTAATATGGAATTACCATAATTAGAACCATCTTCTTTATGATGCCAAAAATCAGCCAACATAACATGCTTATAAACACCATCTTAACTTGTGGCCTTCAATAAGTTAATGGTTATTACATTGGGAATAATGTGAAAGGCTATCTTTGGTGTGGTGAGTGGGGTGATGGAAAAGCTCAAGCATGAATGGAACCTTATCTGCTATCCAAAGGAGAAATTGGGACTGTTGGTCTGTGTTTTTTTGGTTTTTGTTTTATCCTCTTATTGCCCAGCATGTATGCCCTTCATAATGTTAATATTGGTTATGTCTTTAGGGTTGTTGTTCTTTGCTAGTTAGTTGTTTTTGTTATTCCAGGTTGCTAGGTGTTAGTCATACTACAGGGTGTTGGTTGATTTTTGGCCCATGTTGTTTTGCTTCATTTGTTTTGTTTCCCTTTAGGTCTTATTTTTCTCTCTGGTTGGGTTCATGGGCCCTTTTCCCCTAGTTTTGTTACCAAAAACATCGCTATAAGATAGCATCAATGAGGCACAA
Organism: Sequoia sempervirens; assembly: GCA_007258455.2. Taxonomy (NCBI): domain Eukaryota; kingdom Viridiplantae; phylum Streptophyta; class Pinopsida; order Cupressales; family Cupressaceae; genus Sequoia; species Sequoia sempervirens. The sequence continues at coordinate 207,543,909 of VDFB02281492.1, forward strand.
ATCAACAACATAAGAGCATCACATAAAATAGGATTTATGTGGAGAAACCCTTGCAGGAAGAAACTTCACCACTTAGAAGAGAGGCCACGTATGCATTATCTTCAAATAAATGAGATTACAATACATTCAATTTTATTCTCTTGGTGTCTTCCACCATGGAAGCACCTATGAAAAACCTCCTTATGCCTCAACTTATCCTCGTTCCTACAATGAAACCCCACGTTCAACTATTCCTCATATTTTCTACATCCAAGAGGCTAAGTTTATAGACTTGTGAAGACATCTTAAGCCCCAAACATGGCTCCCAAAGATGATCCTTCATTCCAAATGTCCCCAAACCTTGGATTACCTCTTCATAATGTGAAAGGATACTGATTTTAGCTCTAATTATTTTCCTCCAAATTGGGCACCCAAACTTGAGAGATAAACATTACATTAAATACAATAAATGATGGAATACCAAGATATGCATGTTGCCTCATTCCAAGCTCTCACTTGGAGAATACCAATTGTCCTTTCCTTATCTTTTATTATCCCATTTTAGGCATCCATATGTGAGGAAAATAAAATTAAATATTTATGTCCACAAGTAATCTTTACCACTACTAGTGGACCCATCACCCCTTATGAATATATTATAAATAATTTTTAGAATTAATATTATAAAATATTTTACATTTCACCCTAAGTGCCTAGGACACTTTTCAAGGGTGTTAGAACCATGCAATATGACATAGGATTTACAAGGTAGATGACACCTAAATCCTAACAATTCATACAATTTAAAAATGAAAACCTAAATCATAATAAAAGTTTTGAATAAATTTAGTAAAAACTCAAAAAAGAACAAAACAAAACCTTACCTCTAGACTATGACTGATCTGTGAGATCTAAAATGATGATCTCCAAAAATAATATTAGTTTTGTAAGTTGAATATTTGTTTTACTAGGTTTTAGATCCTCTAGATCACAAGTCATTTTGATAAAATTAAGATTGTCTTTTTTACTAATTCACATCTACAAAACAAACATCCATTTTATAGAAACATATATCCATTATTTAGAAACAAATATCCATTTTTCTTTGCTTTTTACCAAACCAAAACTCACTTTTCACTTGACCCAAAGAAAAAGTAAAATAACCATTTTGGGATTTCGGCTAAGTAAAAATACTTTTTCACCTTATTACCACTATTTGACCCATCTTGACCTTCACTCACCCTAATAGTTGTCCTCATTTTTACTTGTGTGATAAAATCTACTCATCACACATTTTGCTTCTATTTTGTGGGTCTCTATGGAGTAAATGCCAAAGGATGAACACACATGATGTCATTTAGTGGGGTCCATTACTTTATAGAGACTTGAAGATCCTTTTATGTCTAAATATTTACTTTGCATGCATGTTTTTCAATATCACAAACATTGAGATATAAGAACATTATGGGACTCAGATGCACCTCAAAGTGGGGACAAAATGTACTAGGTAAAATTTTTATACCCATTCCAATTCCTATTTAGTTTTGGGCCTATTTTGAGAGAACAAATTAACACATTACATATTATAAATTTAGCTTTTGGATTCAACTGTGTTAGTTTTTTTGTTCCTCTTCCTGATGATGGATCACTGAATGTGATCTGAAATGTCGACAAAAAAACTAACACATTGAATCCAAAAGCTAAATTTATAACTACATGGACTGTGGAAAACTCATACCAACTACATTGCATATTGATAAATGACAAATCTTATGTAAAGTTGGGCTCATTCCCTAATCTTCTTTACACACATTCTCACATATTTGACCTTTCCCTATCCATTCCCATGTTGGGAAGTAAGGTATCTTAACCTTGACAATTTCTAAGTTATTTATTTATTATTATTTTTTATTTTCTCGTAAATATTTGACATTTATATTATTCAATATTATGCTCCATTAAAAAGGGGTGAAGATTTTGAGTTGGCAATTTTGTCACATAGTAGTGCCTTGAAAAATAAGTTTTTAGTTGTCAAAAGATGCACATTTAGTGGTCTAACACGTCCAAAGCCTATTTTTAAGGATGTAATGAAAAATCCTATGACAATTGTAAGGGTTAAAAATAGGGGATGCCATTTTGGATATGAGAATGATGTTGGATGGATTATTATGACACTTGTAAGAGAATATTTGCATAAGCTATTGATAGTCTATGATGTATGTAAGAGCATATCCTATTTTATAGAGATTTTATTACAATTGTAAGAGGATATAAGAGTCATGTAAGAGAATATCTCTAACATGTAAGGGTCATATGTATTTTTGTAATGGTTTTTTTGAACCTTGTTTTGCCCATGGTAATGTTTTATGGTGGTATTTTGAGCCTCTGATTCTATATATTGAGGGCTTGAGATGGAGATATTATGAGAAGTTTTATAGGTGAACTAATGCTATTATATTGGATGTAGTTAATTGAAGGAAGTTGAATGTATTATAATATATTTTACAGAAAATACAAGCTTGCCATCTTTTTTGGTGGAGTGTTTTACTCAAAAGGGCTTTCTCCACTTAAATTCATGTGTTATGTGTATGACTCTTGAGTATTATTGGTTTCATTGTTACTAGTTCATATCATTTTAAATCTCCATTGATATTCTATAGTATAATTTTTAGAAATTTGCAAGTTTATTTCAAACTTCCATATTGTAGCAATTTCATTCATTTCTAACATCCTATACATTTTCCCATATACACTATATTTATTGCATCCCCATGTAACAAAATATTTACTTCTAAAAATAAATAAATAATTGCATTTAGTTGTTTCTAGTGGCTAAAATACATAAATACTATTTTGATCATAAATTTTGAATTATAAGTTAGAATAATAACTTATTAAATGAGTTGGATGTAGAATGATGAAATTTGAATCGAGTTTCTCTCATAATTTGGTGGATATCCTATGCATGTAGAATCAATCACACTCTTGCAAAGGTGACCCTATTTTCCCAACATTTAAATTCAAATTCTTGTGACTTGCCCATTTGTTTCTTGCATAGAGCTAACTAAACATATGTTTGCTCAAATTATTGCTATGCTCTTGTATTTAAAAGCATTCAATTACATTCATATGAACATTAAGTAATCATTAGAGTTTCAAAATCCCATTATGAAAGGAACATGCTCAAAACACGTACAGATGGAGCACCTAAAAGGAACCCAATTTTACTTAATCATCCTAGAAGCATTTGCATGTCTAAATCTTGTTGTCCTCAATTATTCACATGAGCATAAAGTTGGTCATTTTCTCGGGTTCAACTAAGGAGAACATGTACTCTAGCAATCTAGTATCCATTAACGAAAATAGCTTTCCACAATCCATAGTGATAATTGCTTGAAGGTTTCTAGATTCAATTGTGTGAATAGTTTTTGCATCAATCTAGTATCCCTTTAAAGTATTTTTAAATAATATCAATCCTAAAAGTAAATCAAACAATGATTAATTCAATGGATAAAAATATAGAAGCACACAATTAGTAGGATCACTTTTGTTAGTTATAGGAAATCCGTGTTTACAAAAAAATGTCAAAACCACATGTTTGATTTACCATAAAGATAATTCATTATTTAGATCTTAAAATAAGATATAAACACAAATATACCATTTAGAATCTTGAAACACCAAAATTTTAACATCTACAATATATTCATACATCATCTTCATACCTAAAATTAAATATTTTTAATCATTACATTTACTTTCCTAACTTAAAATTTAATTTAAAAAAATTATATCTATATTCTTACTTATTTAATTAAATAAATAATTTATACTTATATACACTTCTTATTAAATTAACCTAAAGTATATTTCCCTTTACAATTATATTAATATTTTTTTAAAATCTCATGCCCACGCAATACTAAATTGATATGCCAAGTCATTTTCAATAGGCGTGGTAGGTTGGTTGCAAAAATCAAGTTGTCCACATGACGAGGAAGAAAAGTATTATTAGCCTACCTTAAGCATAAAAAATAATTAATCATATTCATATGAACCTTTATGGACTTTCAATGTAATCCACCCACCACTTTAGATTTTTCAGATTCTAACCAATTTGTCATAATTTTTATTAATTTAATATTTCACTTTAATACCAAATCTAATTCAATTTCATTTAAAACAAATATATGTTTAAGTATAATTTGCATATTCATATCAATAAATTTATATATAATTATTTTTGGCCCGAACGGGTAGCATGGTTGGTTAAGGGCTTTGGGTTCGTCCCATATAGGTCCCGAGGTCGACTCACGCTCCCAGATGAAATTAGTGTGGGTCATTTCGGGCGTGGTCTGCGCTTCCAAAGGACTAGTCTCGCCTTCGCTCGCCTCCTCCGTCTAGGGCAAGGGAGGTGGAGCTTGTTGGGCGGAGTCGCAAGGTCGACAAAATTAGGGCAAGGGAGGTGGAGCTTGCTGGGCGGAGTCGTGTCTCGCCTCCGCTCGCCTCCTCTGTCCAGGGCAAGGGAGGTGGAACTCGCTGGGCGGAGTCGCAAGGTCGGTGAAATTAGGGCAAGGGAGGTGGAGCTCGCTGGACGGAGTCACAAGGTCGGCGGAATTAGGCCAAAGATCTGGGGATACCTCTGGGTTATCAAAAAAAAAAAGATGAAATTTTAATAAGGTAAATGATTTATTAATATAAAAATTAATTAGTGTATATTTTTAAATATGAAAGAATTTAAATTGAATCGTTAGAATAATAATTTATATGATTATTTTAGTAAATTTGTATTTTTTAATTTAAGATAATTTAATTATATTAATTATTTATAGATTTTTTGTTTTTTTAATAATATTTAAAATTGTGTTTTATAATATTAAAAAGAATTATAATTTTTTATTAGTAAATAATGTATTCAAATTTTAAAAGTATGAGTTTTTATAAATTAACAAGGACAATCTTTATATTCATATATTATTAATAAATTCACATCGAATTATTAGATATAGAGGTATAATTATAATAATAATTTAAGTGAGTTGTAATAATTATGAATATGTTTACAAAACTTTTTAACAATAATTTAATGACCTTGAATTAATAATTTATTAATGATTAAAGCTTTAAAAGTAAAATATAATTTAAATATATATACTTTGAATATTCAAATCTTTTATAATATTTAAATGTCCTACATATATTTAATTTGTGTTAGGCATTTATGAGTTGCAACAAAGTGCCAAGCACTAGGTTTTGGTAAATAGAGGTTCATTAGATCTTCAATCTATTTTTATCCAATCAAATTATATCAACATAATTATTTATTTGTACCCACTAATAATGGTTCTCATAGTCTAATGTAAAGGTTGGGGAAAATTTACCATGACTTCAACCCAACAAAAAAATGAACATGAAAAAGAAAAGCTTCCCCGAATCATATTAAAAATAATTAAAAATAATTATGTCCATAGGGGATGTTTAGATCCTTCCTCACAACATTTGACCAGCGTGATTTTTATTGTAGAATAAAGTTTCAAAATTAAGCTAGTAGTTAATTCTTGTAAAACATGAGCCAACTTAAAGTTCTAAAATTGAACAAGTATTCAATTCTTCTAAAACATGAGCCAACTTACCTTGAATATGTAAGACTATGTAGAGGTACCAAATATATTTCTTTGTGATTGTCTTGCCTTGCTTCACTATGTCTTTAATATCCTCATGAAACCGAAATGAGCTTGATATCATTGAAAGCATAGTTGCACATATGAGAGATTGAGCCACATCAAAGACATTTATGCTCTTTATTGACTACTTTAGATCCAATAATAAACTTGCAATGAATTTGTGGATATTAATATAGGGATGCCTAGCCATTTCCTTAGCAAGAGAAAACATCCATAACAATCAAATATCAAGTTAATGATTTGTGATTTCATTCAAGATGTAATATACTAACTAAGAAAGAAACCTTGATTACATTGATGATCACAATCCCATTTTTGCCCAAATGCATTGCTTCCTTCTCTTTAAACACCTTGGCCTTCTTCTTCCCCTTTTTAACACCTTCTTTGAACCAAATTCCATAAGACATAGGCCTTCTCCTTTGATGTCCAATATGTGACTTGAATTTTTACATTCCTTGGTATAAATCATATTTGCACTTAAAAAAATATAGTAATTACACCCACCTACACTCGTCCCATGTCTAGTTCACTTAAAGGCAACCAGGTTTAAAACCTACTAACATTTTTTATAACCATACCTCTTATCCCATCACACATTAAAAAGTTATTGCATCAAGAGGTATTCTATAATGACATTAGGGACCATCATATTGTAACCATAGTAAAAATATATATTTAAATTTGTCTTTACAAAAACTCTTACCTTTTACCTTAAATTTGACAACCATTTGCATGCCAAAGTAAATTATTATTAACATTTAATAATAAACATAATATTAATGATAAATATAAATATATGAAACATAAATGAAATCATTATGTTTTCATCTCCACATTGAGTGAGGTGGTTTTACAATTGTATTATAGGTCTTTAAAATAAATTATTCCAAAGTAAAATAAAATAGCTTTGTGTTTTTTTTCATGTATTTAGTTATATGATTATATAATAATTTAAATTAATAAATATTTTATGTAAACTATAGTTGAACATAGCAAATAAATAATTTGTTTTATTTTCATTTAAATTTTCAAAACTACTCAAAAAAATAACTCCTCAAATAAAAATAAACTAATTGAAATGATTTTATTTGTTTTCATAAAAAAATGACATTGTTACACTTATCTACTTGGATATAAATATGAAGTAATCAATTTTTAGAATTTGCATTTGTTAGATAAATTTATTTAAAATATCTATACTAACTTATTTTGCTTTAAAATTATTTTATTTACTTAAATAAAATAAAATAACTCTTAGTTAAATAAAATTAAAAAATAAATAACTCTTGATTTATCTTTTATGTCACCTATTATTAAACAATTAATAATAAGTGCTAAATAATGAATGAAATAAACTTAGACAAATCTAGATTTTTTCCTTAAAGAAATTAAGTATTATCTATTATGACATATTTGTATACAAATTTAAAATATCAAACAATGCAAATGAAAAAAGAAAATCACTTAGACAAAAAACCACTCCAAATGAAAATAGAATGTTCCCATCTAGTTGTCAAATCAATATTTATCTAGCTTTTATGTGATAAGTGAGATTTTGGAAGCTTTTTGGAAGCTTTTACCATTAAGTGGTAATTAATTTAGGTCTATTACAATTATTCTCAAGAAAGAATGAAATATTTGAATATTTTCTTATCATTATACTTAAAATGAAGGATATTTCCTTATCTATATAAAATATCATATTAGAACTCAATAATTTTTAAAATGATTAAGATGAAAAGATTAGTATAGATGATGACAAATAATTTAAACGAAATAAGATTTTAATTAGAGTATTTTTTTTAATCCGAAATTAAGTTTATTATTCATAAATATAAAATTCAAAACAATAAAATAAAATAAGAACTTATCATATTCTTAATAATTTTAGTAGTTATCTAATAATTCTTTATTTAAATTTTTCAAAAACAGTTTATATTTTATTTTTTGATTTACTTTTCAAAAAAAACTTTAATCCTCACTTATATTTCCAAAAAAATATAAAACTCAACTCATTAACAATCATGATTAATGAAGAGTTTTTATATACACTATTCTTCACACCCTCAACATAATTATAAATATTATTTCTAATTATTTTAATTTGATAAAATCAAATAATTTTAATTATAAAAAATAAAAAATAAAAATTAATTATTAATTTTTATATAATCATATTAATCTCTCAATAATTTATTCTATATAAAATATCTATATTTAAGAAATTGTTTAAATTTTCAGAAGTCTCGTGAACGAACCGAAAGCATTGAAAAGTGAAAACACGTGACCCGTTCAACAAAAGAAGTAAACAAAATACATACGTCCACCCATTCACCAACAAATCACAAAATTTGAAGTGGTCACCTAGCACGAGATATTATATGATAGTTCATCTTGTTCACATCTAATCTTCATATATGTCAAAACACTCAAACCCAACCCAACCGGACAAGTCAAACTTTCATTATCATGGTTAGATAGAATTTTAAATCCAAGAACAAGTTAGCTTACATAAATAATTTTATTATTATTTGAAGGTTTTATGTGTTATGTTTTATGTTTTATGGTTTTTTTTTTTTTTTTTGGAGGAATAGGGTAAGTGCATGTTGGCACGACACGCCCTTTGATACCTCAAGGACAAAGGGGAGACTAGACCTCATGACCTCTTGCTTGCAACATGATGCTCTAGCCATTCAAACTAGGCCCTTTGCCCTTGAAGGTTTTATGTTAAATTTAATGGTTTTTTAATTTAATTCAGAAGTACAGTATAAGTTAATATATATTTTTTTTTACAAGTCAAATATTAAAGGATATCTATTTTGTCAAAGTTATTGGGAACATAATCTTGACTTCATCTTTTTAGCATTGGGGGTCTTACACTCAACAAGACTTGATCCATAGTAGACTTATTCTTCACTAACAAACCAAGGCTCTTTGACCATAAATAATCTTTTCATTTGAGTGTTTTATGTATTGTATGTTCTTTTTTGTTTCGTGTTTGTAGCTTGTGTAACTGCATAGTTGTTTTATTGAGCTTGAACTATTGTTGTTCACATGTAGCTCCTTGTATCATTTGACAAAAAAAAGAAAAAAGTTGCTCCACAACATTGAGTGATCTTGGCTGCTATATCATATTATATATGTCTTATATTGGACTTGTATAATTGTTTCTCATGCAACAATTCCTTGTAACATTTGAACTTGCTTAATCAAATAAATAAAATCTTTTTCTTTCGTTTATTTTATTTAAAAATGTCCATTCCACAAAATTATTGAGTGTATTGATTAGTATTCACAATCTTTTTATTTAATTAATATGACAACAAAGACTTATGGTTATTTGGTTTGTGACTTAACTTTCATTTCACAATTTACTTCATATTTAATCTTTTTAGTTGTTGATAATTCAATTCCATTTTGACTTGAAACATTTGAAACTTTTGATGTCCCTGTGTTTATAATTCTCTTTCATAGATATGATTATTGTGAAGTTATTTTTTTGATTCTAACCCTCACCTTTTTCTCTCCAACTCACATTATTATATCCTTTTGTGTTCAAACGATAGAAAAATAGTCATACAATTGTTTATAGAAAGAAATGGAAGCCACATAAGAAATAGTAAGTAAAAACAAGAGAAATCACATATGCAACAACATAGTAGGAGTCATATGTTTGAGAGACAATCACGACTCTATTACTGTACCTCCCTAGCTACATTCAAACTCTTATATATAGGGAAGTTCTCAAAGATCCCTATCACCACCCAATCCAAATATCAAGTTTCTATTATAGGTAAGAAGTTATAGAGTTACAAAGGACATGATAATAGCCTACAAAACATTATTACAACCAAAGAACACTATTACAATCAAAAGATAGTATTTCAACTACACATAACATAACTATACCAACAAAAACATAATTAAATGTCACAATATCCTCTTAACACAAAGACAACAAATTAAAAAATTAAGAAGGTGATGCAAATTCTAAATTATTACTTTAAAATGATTGCATGTTTTTTATCCCCATCTTCCAATCTTTTTCTTTGAAACAATCCTCTTCTCTTCTTCAATTTAAAATATAATTTAATATTTCATTATAATTCAATTGAGATTCTAGATTCAAGAATATAATCTCATGCTAAAAACATAAAAATATTATATTACCTCTCCATGTATAGAAATATAATTATATCAACAATTCAGTCTTCTTGTTATTAACATAAACATTACCAAATACTAGTTAACCAATGAAAATGTGGAAACTTATTTAATTTTGTTTCCTAAATGCCCTCAGAATCCCAAGCATAGCCCAAACCTACAAAGGGTTGGCCCATATAAAGGGTGGGCCCACTCCGCTGGTGCAAAATGATTAGATGCCAAGTGGACCATGTGGCCTATGCTCCAAAGGCGGGCACCGCAATATTAAATATATATTTTCTGTGGATAACAATACTCTGTCATCCACTAGCTCCAATTCGCAGGCCGCTCTACCAGCAATGATGGGCCCGCCACCGCTCTTCACCGTACGATCGCTCCTCCATCCGACGGCTGAGAGCGCTGCTACCGTTAGCCAAAGATTACAACTATTCAGGCCACATCTGTAAGCAAAAGACATTATGAGTTGGTCAACCGCGCGTGGTTAAGCAGTGTCGTTTACCACGGTTAGCCTAACCCAGTTAAACTGGGTTGGGGGGGAGCAGCCAGAAAAATCAAGCAGTTGGAAACATTCGTGTTCTTGGATGGCAATTTTATTGGTCTGATGTTCTTCTGAATTGGGACTTGTTTCGATTTATGAGATAAGATGTCTGGAGAGGCGCCTGATTTGGAGGTGGAAGGGGATGTGGTGGAAAATGTAATGGAGGCAGTGAATGAGATCACGGGGATTGGGGGAGAATGCAGGAGTATTTTTAAGAAGGAATGCGCTAATCTTATCAGGCGGATAAAATTGCTCACACCCATGTTTGAGGAACTCAAAGAGACAAAGGACCCATTGCCACAGGAAACATTGGAAGCCCTCAAATCCCTGCAGGAGGCTCTCAAATCTGCCAAGGAATTGCTCAGATTTGGCCATGAAGGAAGCAAGTTGTATCAGGTGTGCCCCCCACTTTTTTGAGTATTTGTTTTCTAATGTTTTAATACGGCTTTACAATTTTCTTGCATACACGCGTTTTGAAATACAGATCTTTTCAATTGCTTCATCATGTTTCCTGATATACGTATCCTTTCAATCGGTTATATCCTAAGCCATCTTGAAATACATCATTTCATCAGTTTTATGATACACCCATCTTGAAATGCAGACCATTTGATAACTTTTATGATTGAATTAATTGGTTATTTTTACGAGGCGCCATAAGCTACAGAATCCAATCTAGGCCCACAAGATAAATATATCTAGCCCTAAATTTAAAGATGAGATATTTTTTGATGTGTGCTATAGTATAATGGAATCCATCCGTTATCTTAGGTCATGTAACCTATCTCTGGATGCAATCCATGTGATAATTTATTATGTTCATTTCATGGATAACTTTTACAAGACAATATGGGATCCTGGTTTTTAGCAAATGCAACGCCGTTGGTCATTGTTGTGTTGATTCCATGGATAGTTTTTATAACCCTAATATTTAGTAATGCATAATGGATTTTTTTTTTTCCTTTCTGATTTCATGGATAATTGTTGCAAGGTAACACGAATTCCAGAATGCAATCCAAACCCACTTTGATAAGACACTAATAGCACATGTTTCGTTTAAAGACATTTATTAATATTCCATGACTTAAATCATTCCACCTACAATTTTAGGAGATGTTACCTATCTTAGAATGCAGTCAATTCAATCTTTTGTATTTTGATTTTATAAGTAATTGCTGCAAGAAAATATTGGCTTTCAAATCCAGTTCAGACCTACTCGGGAAAAACAAAAATCAATACAAGTTTGGATGACAAGACTCTTTTATTTGGACGAAAAAGAAACTTTCTGAGACTATTATATTATAGAATAATGATTACCTTAATGCATAAACAGCTGAATGAAGAACTAATGTAGCAGCTTCACAAAACTCTTTAGAAGCAGCACTTATAGAAGACCAACACCGAAGCTCTGCATGATTCTTTAAAGCAGGAAATATGCAACATAGAAAAGTTGTTCCCCAAGTGCATCTACCTGGTGCCAAATCAATAACATACTAGATAATCAACAGAGCATAATTGTAGTGAGTAGCTTACTCAAGGAGTGGATGATGTGATTCTGGTGAAGCATCCCATTGCTGTGGACAGTTGGATTGCAAGAAGGGAAGTAAGGTTCACTCCTCAGCATTTGGGAGTAGTAGCCTGAAATAGATTGCATTCCATGATAGCTGTGTTGATATTTTATTTAATTCAGCACATACATTTTCTGTCTATTGAAGCGGGGCCATCTTCAATCCTGGAATCTTGTCTCGCTTGGGGAAAACCTACTATTGAAATTGCAGGCTGATTGATTGTTATTTCTTTTCTTGTGGCAATTGATTTTGTCAGTTTCGACTGTGCTACTTCTTTTCTCAGTGTTAAGAGTCCTTTTTGTATGACTTCTCCATCAGTTAGATGATCTCAAGTTCTGTTGGTAATAGATTTTTGTGTGAATTCTAGGGCGGGGATAAGGAAATTGAGGTTCTCACTGCTTGCATACCAGATATTAGGTGTAGCTGATCTTGTTTTCCATACAGATCCTACAGTATGGGACAAGGCTCTTGAGACATGCTATATCACCATTTGGTTTAACACTAAAGTGGTCAATCAGCTGTCAGTATGATGATGCTTCAATGTTTCATTGGTGCTAGATAGTAGTAGTAGTGGAGGTTGGGCTGACTGCCAAGGGGATTGAATGCCTAGTGGTAGTGGAGATTGGGCTGAGTGCCATGGTGAAAACTATCCAGGGGGCTAGGTTTCAGTAAATGAATCTGACATTCATGTACTAAAATATTTAAAATGCATCCATACAATAAAGCTTGAGGGAAAATTTGTTTCATTATTAATTAGATGCATTTACTGAAAGATGGACACTGGATAGTGTTTGCCCTGGGTTTTGATTATTATCATGTTTTATTTGAAGATGACCCCCTGGATAGTTTTTGCCCATTCTCTAGGTTATTCTTGTATTTGATATTATTGTAGTGTTGACCATCTAGGCTCCCACTTGTGCATGCACCATAAGCATTATAGAATCTGAATCAAAATAAGAAGAAAAAGAAAAGACAAGGCAGCAGTTTGAGCACTTTCTGTCTCTTTTATGCCCTAACTTTACCCTCATACTGGCACAAATAATGTAATAGTCTTGAGCAGAAACAAAATAAAAGAAATAAAGCTAGTTGATTCAACCACATGCTTTTCTCTTTGATCATGGTATTTTAATGTTGCTCACGGTAATGCTTGGCGATAGCAAAAATCAAGGGCCTACTCTTCCTAAGTTTCAGTTCTAAGTCTTCAAATGGGGCTTTACTTCTTGCGATCCTTTTTTGTAGTGACCAAGATCAACTCAAAATTTGGCTGATGATAGTTTTCATACGTTGTAATTTCTGGGGTATTTGAACTCTGACCACTTAAAACAAAGTAACTAACCATTGCCTATTCATTATAATCTCTAATCCACGCTCAAATGACTCAGATTTGTATTATGCTTTCTTGCAAGTCAAGCTCAATTGGTGTCAAAAACAAGGAAGTAACTAATACCTGGGAAAACTTGGTGAAAATTCAGACTACACAAATTGCCAGCAAAACTTGATTTGGATTGGAAGTCATGGGAAAATTATGCAAAAACAGACTAGAAAAAAACCTAATAACTGAGAGTCTGAGATAAACTAGAAAAAACTTTGGGAATGAAAAGTACACAATATTAGAATTTTGAGATTATTTCCACGGATTCTCATTTTGAAAGTTTATATCTGGAACAACTTGTGTTCTATACATAAAAAATATTGTGAATTTGGGGATATCTCTTCTATACAGGTAATACCCTATCTTATTATCGAAGAGTTTCTTCTCAGGCTGGAATTGATTCTTGACTCCTACCTTCTAGAATGCTTGTTGATTCTGAATAATGTATCTAATCTCTAATATTTTTCTGGGAAGTATTTTGAATGAATAAGGAATCAGAGTAAGCTGAATAACGACAGTGGCAGTATAGGTTCTGCTGTTTTCTGTATATGAAAACTCTGGCATAAGGCCTTTTTTGTCTTCGCATGTGAAATGGTCCCATCTTTTTGAAGTCATGGTGATTGGTAGAAGTTTCCCTTAACATCAAATCTCACGTATGATAACAAAGCCTGATAAATGGATTTCCAATAAACTATACATATATCAAATAAAGTAGAGGCTTAACACTGTTTAAGTACTGGGTATGAACTCCCCACTAACAGCTCAGCATGCATTAGAGATTGGGTGTTTTTTGCATTTGTTGTGACGTCCTGCTTCTATGCAAGAGGGACACTAGAATATCTAAAAGTTTGACATGGGACACGGTTTAAATAACATAAGCTTGGCAGTGGGGATATCACAACTGAAATGTCATTACCACATGTGACAACTAATGTTTTTGACAGTAAAGTGGCTTGTGTACTCCATAGAGGAGGCACAGCTTTGAATTCAGAGGGGATTATGATATGAACATCTTGTTGAACAATATAAGGTAATTGGGAAAACAATCCCTTTATGGGCCTCTACAAAGGGGATCTCATACGCCAAACTGATTTCTCTCTTGGCGGCTACCTAAAATGTTTACCTTACCTCTACCCTTATTTTCTTGATTTTCTGTAGCACAGGAATTTCATGTTTCAATCTAAAGCATTCAATGGAAGCTCTTTAGTTATCTATTTGTGAGCACTATTTGTTTGTTGGAGTAAATTGCTAATATTTGGTAAGCAGACCACCTTATTTTTCATTTTTACCTACTTGAAACAGTCATCGCTGTATAATTTCATCAAGCAACTTAGTCTATGTGCGGGTTTTCTAAATTTTTACCTTGTTTACACTCATACTAGAAGACACGCATGGAAGATACACACAGTGACCATCTCTATACTGAGGCTAGATGCAAAGAAACATCCTTTATGGGAATTGTTTCAAATGTCTAATAATCTAATTTGGTAATGAATTGTGTAATCATAGTATACGGAATTCTACATGGGTGGCTGATTTTGTATTTTATTTTATATTTTAAATTATGGTATATAAAGAATTGTTTATAATATATTTTTTGTTTATAATTTGTAATTATTCATTGGCCGAGTTGGCAAGTCTTTTTGGAATTTATGAATACTTGTGACTTGGTGATTACTTGCCAACTCTCTGTATTTTTTTGTTTGATAGTGCTTGAATTAATACTATGATAATATGCTGAACATTTGCTTAACTTGTTAATTACTTGCATTTTTTAAAGCAAAATATTATGTGTTTCTGTTGGCTGAAAGTATATGTATTGTTGAAGGTTCTAGAAAGAGAGCAACTTGCAAACAAATTCTGGGAAGTTACTACTCAGTTGGAGGAAGCTCTAAGTGGGTTGTGTTACGAAGAACTTGACTTATCAGATGAAGTTCGAGAACAGGTGAAAACTATCATTTCCATGTCCAGTTCTTGAGGTCATGCAAAACTGTTGTGCATCATTCTTTTCATAACATGTTTAAGTTCAACTTTGGGACACACAATATTGCCTTCATGCTTTTAATATCTGATTCATTAAAATCTTCAAGAACTAAACACTGGAATCCTTAAAATGGAATAAGTCAAGTCCTAATTTTACATGTTTGATTTTAATTTTTAAGAGGCATGTTAAACATAATCAAATTTACCTTTATAGCTAGATGCAGATTAGAGTTGGCATAAAAATTTAGTTCATAAATCGAAGACTTACAAGCAGGCCCATGTAATGAATAATATGCCATTATTTGGGATTATGTTAAACATTCCTGGTGACAAATGGCTTGCATTTATTATTTCAGGTTGAACTGGTACATGCTCAGTTTAAGAGAGCAAAAGGACGGGCTGACACACCTGATTCAGAACTGCACGAAGATCTTTCTACAGTGCTGTCTCAGAGAAGTGACAAAGATGTTGACCAGATGGTCCTCAAAAGACTGTCAGAAAAGTTACAACTCAAAAGCATTGCTGATATTAAGCAAGAATCACTAGCACTACATACCATGGTGACTGAGAGTGAAGGAGACCCGGGAGAGAGATTAGAGCAGATGTCAGATATTTTGAGGAGGTTAAAAGACTTTGTCTTGACAGAGAATCCTGAGATAGATGCTCCAGACAATGAGAAAGGCTCCCATACCTGCACTGCTCTTACAGAGAAATCTAGCTCCCCTGTTATTCCTGATGATTTTCGCTGCCCTATATCTCTGGAGCTGATGAAAGATCCTGTTATTGTGGCCACCGGACAGGTTTGAGATTTTTTGCTTTATTGCCTATGGTGCATAGCACTTTATTATGTCTTTGGACCAAAGAAAATTTAAGAGAATATTGAATTCTTATTTATTTATGGTAATTATATTTTCTTAATGATGGACTTGAAAGGCTGAATACTGTTTTCACACAGACATATGAGCGGGCTTGCATACAGAAATGGTTGGATTCAGGACACAGAACTTGTCCTAAGACACAACAGATGCTGCCACATATAGTTTTGACCCCAAACTATGTATTGCGAAGTCTGATTGCACAGTGGTGTGAATCCAATGGTATTGAGCTACCAAAGAGATCAAGCTCTAGTAGATGTGGAAAGTCATGTGGATCTGTATTAGATAACTCTGGCGACCGAGCCACTGTGGATGTTCTTCTCCAAAAGCTGTCAGTTGGGACTCTTGAAGACCAAAGAGCAGCAGCTGGTGAACTACGCCTTCTAGCAAAGAGGAATGCTGATAACAGGATTTGTATAGCAGAGGCTGGGGCAATTCCTTTGCTAGTTAATCTTCTGTCCACACCAGATGGAAGAACACAAGAGCATGCTGTGACAGCTCTACTTAACCTTTCCATTTATGAAAACAATAAAGGGGCAATAGTTATGGCTGGGGCAATTGCTCCAATTGTTGAGGTTCTGAAAAATGGTAGCATGGAAGCAAGAGAAAATGCTGCTGCAACTCTCTTTAGCTTGTCAGTTGTTGATGAGAACAAGATAACAATTGGTGCATCTGGAGCGATACCTGCTCTGGTTGGCTTGCTTCGTGAGGGGAGCCAGAGAGGTAAGAAAGATGCTGCTACAGCACTATTTAATTTATCAATCTATCAAGGTAACAAAGCAAGGGCCGTGAGGGCTGGAGTTGTCGCCCCTTTGATGCAATTGCTTGTAGATCCTAGTGCAGGGATGGTTGATGAAGCCCTGGCCATATTGGCTATTCTTGCAAGTCACCAAGAAGGTAAAATAGCCATTGGAAATGCTGATGCTATTCCAATATTAGTGGATATAATCAGAACTGGTTCACCTCGAAACAGGGAAAATGCAGCAGCTGTCTTACTTGCATTGTGCACAAATGATCCCCAAAATCTGATTGTAATCAAAGACCTTGGAGCTTTAGAGCCCTTAACAGATTTGGCCCAGAATGGCACAGCAAGAGCCAAGCGCAAAGCAGCTTCTCTGTTAGAGCACATGAACAAGCCAGAGCAGCTTCCAAGTAGTCAATCTTAGGAATTTACAAGTGAACTGGCTTCAGATGGTTTGCTGGTGCATGTCTTCTTGGTATGGTGATCAAAGATCATCATCCTGTGGTTGTATCATATATTTATTTGAGAGCTGAACCTTGTATCCTGGCCATACGGTGACACCCAAGTGGCTATGAGATAAGGATGTTGGGGTGTGAAAATTAATATATTTGCTTATATGTTGGAAGGCACGTGGTGTGAACAACAAGTGTTTGAAGCAATCTGATCTTTGGAAGAAAAAGGTTTTTTCTTTTTAGATTGGAAGGGTTTGAACTGGTGTGTATTTTGTGTGACAGTTATGAATATTTAAGCATTTGTTTAGTACTCTGAGCGTGCAAGATTGTGTAAAAAGTCTGAAACTTTTATCGATTTGGAGATGATGCAAATTAAGGCCAAACTCTCAGTTATTTCCTTCGTCCTTTAATTTTGAAAACTAACCAATAAATACATCTTTGCTTTGTTGGCATATTTTCTAATTCAACGGATCAGTATTGTGATAGCTGATTTTATTGTTGAATGTCTTTATTGATTCTTTTTCTCGTGCACACATATCTAACCATTTGTCTTCTATGCTTCTAATTTTTTGAAGTTGTTGAAATGTAATTTTTACACTGAATCTACGCGCATTTATGCTTCTCTATCTAAAATGCTATACGATGAAACCACTAAATGCATTTTGTCAGCCTGTTGACAATTTGACCATTCACTAATAAGTTTAGAAGTTGTTATTGGGGTTTCAATAGCAGAAAATTGGACAGTATCTGTGTTTTATTTTTGTGGGATTTGATATGCCCGTGTTTTAATTCATCTTAGAATGGCCTTCATGAGGGTGTCATGATAATAATTATATTTTTCCAATAATTCCAGTGCCAGATATCCCCTTTTCGTTTTAAAAAACACTGGAACTTAAAAATCTATGATAACTTTACAATATAATATTTGCATCGCTCTTGACCACAACATATTTTTGAAATTGTCAATTTGGTTAGCTTTCTATTCAATTGTTGAAAAAATAACTCCAATGATGTATGTCTCTTTGAACCTGTCTGTTTCTTCTAATTATTCTTTTCATAACACGTGGCCTGTGAGTTGTTGATTTCATTGCATCACTGTAATAAGTGCGTATGCAGAATTTTTAGAAGTGAAATAAAAAGATTCTGCAGAACTGATACAGCTAAAAATGTTTCAGGGAAAGAACGATAAAGAGACTGAATTATCTATTTATGGGGCACAATTTCCTAATGTGATTCTAGTAGATTGCTTATAGGAACATAGTCTTCCAGAATCTTTTAGCTTCTCCTTGTATTCACAAGTTTCGTAGAAAAACAGTCAAAACTTGAATCTTGATGTCATGTACAATTGAATTTGTAATTTTTTTCATATATGTAATATATTTATATAGTGTCATCTCATGCTGTCCCCAAGAAATGGCCTTTCAGATTGCCATCCCTGAAACACCTCTCACTGCTCCCTGTTGTCTCATCCTAGAAATGCCATGAATTCTGTCAATTTTGAAAGTCGAAGAGAAGGCATTTGTAGGTATCTTGGATAATCAATCGGTCTTACATTTCAATTATACACATTTTAAATAAAACATCGCATATTTAAAAAAAAACAGTTATCATCATTATGAAGGATTCTTAGGGTATAAGTTTTTCGCATAGGATTATTATTTTATTAGTCGATAGGTTACATATAGTGTGAGATTTGAGTCTGAAATAAGTGTCATGCCTGCAAATCACTGTTGAGTCATCGGAAAACAAGTTTTAGTTGTGGTAAGGGTAAATCAGCTGCTGTTTGATGGTAAAAGCTTTCAAAATATCAGGTGAAAGCCTCCAAAATCTCACTTATCACATAAAAGCCACTGGATGAGAATGTTTTATTTCCATTGCAATGTTTTTTTGTCAATTTGATGGCAACTTTCTTTATTCATTTGCATTGCTTTATGTTTTAAATATGTATACAAATATTTCAAAATTAGATAATACTTAATTTCTTCAAGAAAAAAATGTAGATTTGTCTAGGTTTATTTCATTCCATTATTTAGCACTTATTATTAATTGTTTAATCCAACCACATACAATTAGGATCTGCATCACATGACATTCATACACACCCATGCACAAACATGCACCCTTTAACATATTAACATACATATAGTTTGATGTTGCAGCGGTTTCTGGATGCAAAAAACTCTCACGCAATCTAATCCAGAAACCACCGCTGCAACATCAAATGATATGGATTGTGGAAATTTGATATCATTAATACATATAGTTTACTATCCGCATAAATCTTGAACCTTCTTTAAGTACGAGTGCTAGTTGTTATATTAGTTTTTATTCTATATTAAAATTTAAAAGTAAAAGCAAAAGTTAATGGTTAGTTGTTAGGATGATTAATTTGAATCTCTACAATAAGATTTGGAAAATCCAAAATTTCTATTTCATCTATATTTATTTCTATATAATTGTAGCTTTTTTCTCATGTATGCATATTGGAAAGTAAGTTTTGCACAATTTTATTTGCAAAAATTAATGTCCATTATTTTTTTTGAGTGTTGTGTTTTTTTTTTCCATGGGTTTGGATTTATTTTTCCAATCCTTTCGATTTGGGTTTTGAAGCTATCGCAGACATGAGTAAAATTTTTTATTTTTTTTTAATTTTTTAATTGTGAAACAAAAGGTGCAGAACACCTAAACTACTATATTAAGAAAAAAAAAAAGGATTATAAAGAGCTATTGTAACAACAGAGTAGAAAGCTTTCCCAACTTTTGGCTTCCTGTGCTTGTAATTCTTTGAGAGGACCTGATGTCTTGGCTTGGGATGGTTCAGATTTGTCTGGGAAGTACTCTGTGGCGATTGGTTATAAGTAGTTAGGTAGGCAGTTGTTTGGGGACATTGAGGTCCCTTGGTGGAAGCAAGTTTGGCACAAGTTGTCATGGCCCAAGTGCAACTTCTTTATGTGGTTAGTGGCTCAAAACCGGTGTCTTACTTGGGATAATTTATGTAAGCGTGGTTTCCAAGGCCCCTCTATGTGTGTTTTGTGTCATGGTTGTGAAGAGAGTGTCTCCCATCTCTTCTTCCAATGTTCCTATGCTAGGAAGATTTGGCATTTCTGGTGGGGGGTGTGGAATATGGCTTGCTGGCATGCTTCCTCTTTGGTGGAGTTTGGGGAACAGTGGGGCAGGGCCCCTGTTTCTACCTCCTTTTTTCAAACTGCTTGGGCTCTTGGGCCTTCCTTTATTATCTGGAACCTGTGGTTGAAGAGGAATAAGTGAATTTTTCAGGATTCATTGTTGATGGCCCCTCACCTTTGGTGGAAAATTCTACACTCTTTAGGGGAAACTATTGCGGCTAAGTGTGATATGACTATGCTGGTGGACCCTCATAATGTTGGTTGTTGTAATCGTCTTCATCTTCCTCCTCCGCAACGACAGCTCATGTGCAATAGATGCAGGCATCCTACCCCAAAGGTGAATAGGGAGGGAAGATGGACCCCTCCTCCTCTTGAAGTCCTAAAAATCAACTCGGATGGCTCTTCTCGTGGAAATCCAGGTCATGATGGCATTGGGGGTGTGGGTCGGGATAGCTTTGGAGATGTTCAGTTTATTTTCTCTGTGTATAAGGGTCTTCATATGAATAATCTTATGGAGGCTCAAGCCATTTTATTGGCTATGGAGCGGGGCAGTCAATTGGGGTGGCAAAGGATCATATGTGAGTCTGACTCCCAAGTTGTGGTGGATTTACTGAAAATGCGGTATTTGGATAATGTGAGCTAGCAGCTGGCTTTGATTGTTGAACAAATTCTCACTCTCTATGCTTCTCTGGAGTATATTACTTTCAATCATATTCCTCGAGAATGGAATGGTGTTGCTGATTGCTTGGCTAAATGGACTTCTGATCATATTCATGATTGGAATTTGGTGGATCAGGGTCAACTACCCCCAGATTTGTCTCATCAATTGGATCACTTGGTTGAACTTGATAGGACCATTTAATGCCCTTGCTTTGTAATGTTTCCTTATTGCCCTTGCTTTGTAACATTTCCTTGATTTAATAAAAAATTTACCCCCTTGATGTTTAACAACAGAGTAGAAAGCCGGAACAGGGGTAGAATAAACATCGATAAAGAAGCCCAACATGACAAAAATGATCAGACCAGGGGTGTTGAAAAAAGGTAGGCATAGAAAGCCTCCTAAGGATTTGCAGGGGGTGGCACAGGAAGCCCTCGCAGTCGGGGTAGGACCAGCAGCTTCTCCATTGTCATCAGCAACATGAAGAGGGAGCTGGAAATGGATAAGAGACCAAGATCCATAAACGCTCCTGATGGTCTCAGCCAGTTCACGACCTAGCATCGAAACATGACAGTGAAGAGAATTAAACAGTGGAGCGGGGCAATCTAGCTGCAAGCGATGGGTGATCAAATTCAAGACACATAGATGGCTAGGACGGCTCCTAAGATCAATGTGGGAGAAAAGACCTCGAATTGGAGCCGACCCAGCAAACATATCGTAGTTTCTAGCAGCATCAGTAAATGTGGCCTCAGAGAACAACACCTCAGGAACAAATTTGGTTGCTAACTCTCTGACAATATCCACGTCTTGAATTAAATCCATGACATTCAAAAGAGAATGAGATATCACTTGAGAGAGATAGAAAGAACGTGGTAACAATAAAACTTCCCTTCCGCAGACCTCCACGATTGCCTCCTCCACATCATTGTTAGACAGAATAAAAGTATCACCAAGCACATTAGCTTGCAACACCTCGATAGTAGGCTTCTCCCACTTCTGGATGGGGAAGAAAATGCGCTTATTGCGTTGCACAGAATCCATTGCTAGAGAAGCCTTCGAAACCACCTTTCTGCACAACAAAACAACTGGAGAGAATTTGTGACGAAAAGGGAAAGCATGAGGCAAATATAGGAGAATAGCACCCGCGATAATAAAGGCCATCCAAGCAGCATAAAGAAAGATTGTCCTTGACAAACAAAACGACGGTTGCGTCAAAGGAAAATGAGCAAGGAAATCTCCAGAAACATAAGTTGCTAGAGTGAACGTGGTGCTTGAAAAACAGGAGAGAAAACCTCCCACAAGAATGAGCTTGCAACAAGCAACACAAAATTAGAGGAAGTCAATTAGCCCTATGAGACAGGCAGGTAGTAGGACTGTCAAATCACCCTTTCGTCATTTGCAATTAACTCCACTATGTGGGGAAAGGTACGAACAGTAGATCCGTCCAATTCCTCAATCTTAAAGGAGTGGTCACAGGCTAGATTTGTCAGTTCGTTCAGCAAGCCTGTTACCTTCTCTCAAAGTGTGATGAATTTTATAAAAGTTGAATTGACTTAGAAGGTGCCAAACGTCTTGAATTACATACAATAATTTCCAATTTGGGGTTGCACCATTTTTAAAAGCGTGGATTAAAATTAAAGAATCACCCTCAATACTGGTCCTGGGGATCTTTAATTTTTTTTGTCAAAGGTTGATACCAACTATTAGGGCACTAGCTTCCACTTCATTATTAGTGCAAGTACCCAATTTCAAAGAAAGAACCGAAATAATATTACCACTGCAATCTCTTATTATACACCCTGCATCAGAAGTCCTTGGATTCCCTCTCGACGCCCATCGAAATTTAGCTTGAGCAATGGGGAGGGAGGGAGGGGGGATCCAAGCAACCTTATTTCTATCAACCTTCTTTCTAGGTTGAAAACAACCTGAGGGAGGGAGCTTGAGAAACTTCCAAGATGATAAGATTGCAGCATCCCAAGAAGTAAAAGTAAGGGAGGACAAATGAGATTTGAGGAGATGGGACATGGCCACTTCCGAGATTTAAGATTCAACTTTTTTGAGCACTTGGTCAAGAGTAGAAATTTGTTTTTTGAAAATACGATTGTTTCTCTCAAGCCAAACATTCCAAATCACAATGGAGGGGGATACCAACCAGATGGATGAGAAAGTGGAATCCTTGAAAAGAGCAGGCCAACGAAGAAAGAGGTCAAAGAGAGATTTAGGGAGGGGCCCATACCAATTTAGTTTACCACAAAGCCACATCCACACATTGTGAGCAAACTGACAGTTCAAAAGTAGATGGTTCAGAGATTCCTCAGAGCACAACAAAGTGGATAGTTGGATGGTTGGGAGATACCCAACTTAGACAATCTGGAATTAGTTAGAATTTTCCTTTGATAGCCAGCCAAGAGAAGGGTTCCACTTTATGGAGAACCTTCATATTCCAACACAAATGATGAATCCAATTGACTTATCTTTCATCTGGAAAAAATAACCTTGTTTAACATAATATTGACCTGTTTTAGAGAGAGTCTAGATAAGATCATCCTCTTTGGTAGTGTATACAATTTTTCTCTTCGCTAATAATGAAGCCAAAATATTTTTTTGATCTTATGGAAAGGGTAGACCCATGAAATCTTTCCATTGAGTCATTAGAGTAATAGGATCCTCATAAACATTAAGATAGTTCTTTACTTTGCCACTCCAACGTTCTTTCAATACTAATTTAGCATCTTTAATAGAGTCTAAATGGCATAGGGGAGGATAACTGTTCCAAGATTCCCCCCAAAAAGATGCAGATTCCGCATTGTGGACTAACCATGAGAGATGGGGAAGAAGTAACTGTGGACAATCAATTAAGAAGTTTCACAATTTTGAACCAAAGATTAGATTAGAGATAGTGAAAATTCTCTTGGAATTAACCGAATCCAAATACTTATGTTGAACAATCTGGCACCATTTTGAATGGGGTTTGGAGTATAACTGCTAGGCCACTTTAGCTCCCATAGCCCTATTGTAAGCTTCAGATTATGAATACCTGTGCCTCCAATATCCTTGGGAATGCAAACCTTTTCCCAACCAACTAGATTCAATTTCCCCCCTTTCTCTTTGGAACCATTCCAAAGGAATTTTCACATGCATTTTTCTAAGTCATGCACAATACCTTTGGGAATTTTCAAAGAGGACATCATGTAGATTGGAATTGGAGAAAGAATTGACTTAATCAACATAATTCTACTAGCCAAGGTCAACCAACGACCTTTCCATGATGAGATTTTGCTCTAAATGGACTCTACCATTTTTTTCTAAAAGGCATTTTTATTAGCACCATCAAATAGAGGACCCCCTAGATACTTGCATGGGTGGAAGTCCACTTTAAGACCCAAAAAAATCATTTTTTCTTACATGGATTGAAGGCCTTGTATTGAAGAAGTTTTTAGATTTAGATGAATTAATCAATTGACCTGAAGTAGGGCAATATAAATCAAGCACTTGCTTGATTGACTTAGTTTCCAGCATTGAAGGGTAGCCAAAGAGAAGAGTGTCATTTGCAAAAAGAGCATGGGTAATTGCAAAAGGAACCCTAAGAATACTGAGATCCTTCCATTTGTGAATATCATTTTGAAAAGAGAGATTTGCTAAGAGCTTCTGCCATAATAATAAAGGGAAAAGGGGATAGAGGATCGCCTTGTTTGACACCTTTGGAGGGATTCTTCATAAAATACATTTTGAAGTGTTCTTTTAAAAAACTGACTTTAAAGTTTTTTGAATTTTCTTCTAAAACTGTGTTGTTTCGTGAACATTTTACACAAGAAATATTTTGTAAAATGCTTTCTAGGTTATGAAGGTCTCAATATAAAATTTTGAGAACATTTTACGATTTTTAAATTTGATTAAGTCCAGAGAAAGTTATCACATTTTTAATATTGTTGTTGTGGATATTGAATACAAAGGAAAGAAAATGATTTTATTGGTTGTTTTGAGCCAAAAACATGGTTTTTTAAAAAAACATAGAATTTAATTTATTTTTTTTAATTTTTTTTCTAAGAGTTTAGTTTGTTTAGTTTTTCCAAATGTTTCAAAAAAATAAAAAATCTTAAGTTTACTCAAGAGAGTATTAATTCCATAACTTGTGATCTGATATGTATTTTCGTTTCAAAATTGATCACATTGTGTTTAGAAACCATACAAAGTTCCCCACCAGTTTATTTTGTTTTAGCATTTCCTAAACTCTAGATTTAATTGTTTCCATAAATTATTAAAAAATATTGCTATTTTAATATGTTGCAAACTGTGAAACATTTGATCTTGAAAATTTACCACATTGTGTCTAATGGAGTTCCAAATGTCCCTATAAAGTGTTTTTATTCCAACTCTCATATATCTCCCAATTTAATTATTTATGTCAAACCCCAAGTCTTATAACGTTTTTGTAAGGAAGCAAAGGTGCGCGGAATCGCTTCCTACGCTAATCTTGAGAGGACGATTATGCAATTCAACTAACTATTACAGAGATTTCAATGGACCAATAAACATGCATAAATGAAATATCACAATAAACTCATAACACAG
The DNA here is from genome assembly GCA_007258455.2 of Sequoia sempervirens. Taxonomy (NCBI): domain Eukaryota; kingdom Viridiplantae; phylum Streptophyta; class Pinopsida; order Cupressales; family Cupressaceae; genus Sequoia; species Sequoia sempervirens. The sequence goes on from VDFB02281492.1 coordinate 207,569,621, forward strand.
TAATTACCGTGGGGAAACCCTTCTGGGAGAAAAACCCCACCCTCCAAAACCCGCACAATGTATTATCAAATCAAGAAGATTACAATACACTTGCAATGCAAGTTCTTACAGGAGCGCACCACCATAACTCGAACTCAGACTCAGAGAAACTCCTTCTAGCACTCAGTCTTGCAAACTGAACTCGATGATACAAACACCTCCCCAAGCCCTCCTTTTATAGTGATTTACAACCTGGAAACCATTTGTGGTTTTACAAAACCATGGGAAAAAACAACCATTCCACATGTTACCCACTTGTCATTTGTAACTTCCAAGATGGCAAAACAACCAAGTTAAAATAACATTTTCGTCCATAATTTTGTCCTCTAGTTTAGACCCCCATAAAAGTTATACAATGAGTTGTTTATACTCTAAAAACAACCCTCCTATATTCTAATAGGGACAAGGCACATTTTTAACAACTCATACACCTTTTTCCAACACATAAACATGTGGAGAACTACCACAAACAAATTCTAGAATTTTCTAAAAAAAGCTTGCAAGGTTGAGACACAATTCTCAACATTCTCCCACTTGTCGAACACCTTGCAAGAGTCAGGGGATCCAAAGTGTCATGGACTTAATTGCTAGGGGCCGAGAGCCCCATAGACTCTGAACACCATCTGAATTTCTCTGTGCTCACGAGCTTAGTTAATGCATCAACAACATTCACCAAAGTCTCCACCTTCTCCAGGTTCACCTTGCCGTCCTCGACCATATCTCTCACAAAATGATATTGTACATCAATGTGCTTGGTCCTAGCATGAAATGTCGAGTTCTTCGCTAGGCAAATTGTGCTCTGACTGTCACTGCACCCTGTTTGAACTCTATATCTGAACACAATCTCTTTAGCCAGATGGCTTCCTTGCAGGCATGAGTAGCTGCCATATACTCTGCCTATGTAGTGGACAAAGTGACCACAGCTTGTCGCTTGCTCATCCAACTAATTGCACCACCGAATAATGTAAACACATATGCACTAGTGGATCTTCTTCTATCAACATCACTAGCCCAGTCTGAATCCACGTAGCCTTGAATATCCAAGGAATGCTCGTTTCCTGTTCCATGAAAACATATAGAGTACTCTAAGGTACCCCGCAAGTATCTGAAAACTCTTTTTACTGCATCCCAATGTGCTCTTCCTAGATTAGACATGTAAAGGGAAAGTACTCCCACTGCTTGGGCAATGTCTGGTCTTGTACAGACCATAGCATACATCAAACTTCCAACAACACTCTGATATGGTACTTGACTCATCTCTTCCATCTCCAATGGGGATGTAGGACACCGTGAGGTAGAAAGCTTTGTTCCCATAGTCACAGGAACACTCAATGGTCTGGAATCCTGCATATTGAATCTTCTCTGAATAGTACCAACATACTTACTCTGGCCTAGCCAAAGCTTTCTGTTTTTCCTATCTCTTAAAATATCCATTCCTAGAATATGCCTTATTGCACCAAGATCTTTCATTTCAAACTTTGCTGAGAGCTGAGATTTTAATTCTGCAATCAAACCTTTTCCTTTGCCAATAAATAACATGTCATCAACATATAAGGCAATAACCAGGAAATAATCACCATCAGACTTGTAATATATACAGTGGTCAGATTTAGATCGCACAAAAACCAAACTCAAAACATATGTATCAAGCTTCTGGTACCACATCCTAGGACTTTGTTTTAAACCATACAAGGATTTCTTCAACTTACAGACCAAATGACTTTTACCTTTCACCACAAAGTGCTCTAGATAGATCTCACTTAGCTTCTTCCAAAGCTTCTTTGCAGTAGATTCTTTATGGACATTAATCAGAATTGAGTCTGCAAGACACAACCTTATGAGACCTTTAGCTTTTCTATCCATTACATCATATTGTGCAGCTAAAGTTGGATCTACGGGCCTCAGCGTATTCTCATCCACCGCATCCCATAGATCTCGATCAATTAACAGATCTTCCATCTTCAGCTTCCACATCTCAAAGTTCGTGCCAGAAAACTTCTCTACATCAATCCTCCCCGATGTCCTTGCCATCTTTTCAATCCTGCAATACAAAAATGAAAACCTCTGCACAAGCTCCCACTCAAACCTTGATTAGCTCAAAAAACCCTGTACCCAACAAATAGAACCAAAACTGGCCAGGCTCTGATACCACTTGTAAGGAAGCAAAGGTGCGCAGAATCGCTTCCTACGCTAATCTTGAGAGGACGATTATGCAATTCAACTAACTATTACAGAGATTTCAATGGACAAATAAACATGCATAAATGAAATATCACAATAAACTCATAACATAGTAATTACCGTGGGGAAACCCTTCCGGGAGAAAAACCCCACCCTCCAAAACCCGCACAATGTATTATCAAATAAAGAAGATTACAATACACTTGCAATGCGAGTTCTTACAGGAGCGCATCACCACAACTCGAACTCAGACTCGGAGAAACTCCTTCTAGCACTTAGTCTTGCAAACTGAACTCGATGATACAAACACCTCCCCAAGCCCTCCTTTTATAGTGATTTACAACCTGGAAACCATTTGTGGTTTTACAAAACCATAGGCAAAAACAACCATGCCACATGTTACCCACTTGTCATTTGTAACTTCCAAGATGGGAAAACAACCAAGTTAAAATAACATTTTCGTCCATAATTTTGTCCTCTAGTTTAGACCCCCATAAAAGTTATACAATGAGTTGTTTATACTCTAAAAACAACCCTCCTATATTCTAATAGGGACAAGGCACATTTTTAACAACTCATACACCTTTTTCCAACACATAAACATGTGGAGAACTACCACAAACAAATTCTAAAATTTTCTAAAAAAAAGGTTGCAAGGTTGAGACACGATTCTCAACAGTTTTGACCCATATTGCTTGTCCATTTATATTGTTGGGAGGCATAAGGCTTTTCACTGGATCTAACTCGTAATAGCATGGCTACTAATCTAGCTAAAAGAGTTGTTGAAGGAGGCGTGGTATCTACATTGACTGATAAAGTCAATGAAATCTTTGTTCAGAGGCTTCCTTCACTTGAAAGCCAGTGATCTACAACCAAATGTGAGGTTACGATCTATGATAGATTCTGAGATCCTAAAGTCCTTTATAATTGGATTCTTGACATAAAGACATGGTTTGAATACAACTAGATCCCCAGTGATGACGAAGTTCCTTTTAGAGGGAGTCATGGTGAACATAATCCACTGCTCTGTGCTTCCACCCTTTAGTGCCTATACATTATCATCAATCAAAAGACCATGGCCTTAAAAGAACATTGCAAAATGACTTTTGCAAGGTTATGTGGGGACGCGTACTGCACAAATAAATTAGCTTTGGTAAAGACAGTTTTTCTTTTTCTTTTATTTAAATATGTTCAAGTTTTTTTTTCATGTGCAAATGCTATTTGTGAATGTCAAACTGTGCCAATTATAATAGAGATATTTGCAGTTCTTTTTGCAGATGTTCCACTAGCTGGGAAATTTCTTTATTTAGAGGTTAGAAATTTGGATTGGTACTAGTTGTGGAACACTGAAAACAACAGACAATTAAATTTTCAGGATCACAAGCCTGGTTTCTCTGACTACAATGGTTGTCGTAATGGAGTTGAGAGTATGAGATTACGATAATTGTTTAAGGCTTGTATGTGGCTCTATTTTCTAATATTTTGAAGAATGTAATAATAAAAGGGAGACGCTTCTGCATTTGATTATATGATACAGAAATGTCTATGTATTTTTAATTTAGAGCAGTCCCAAATTTATGAAACCACTTAATGTATTTACAATAGAATCATTTTCCCTGCAGAATCTTGCTTTCTTTTATGGAAAAAACTTTACGTTGGTACCCCAACTCTGCTAGTTTGTGTCATTAATTGTCACGTCAATTGAATGACCTTTCACAGCAACTATCAATACTGCAGCTGTATAAAAATGATGTAATTTGTTTCAAACATGTTAACATTTGATGATTTTTCTTTCAGCTGTACACTGTTATTGTATTTTGTGTCTTGCTGCTATGCTAGTTGCAGCATTTTCAGAATGTCAACTCGATTTATTTAATATGGTGGTCTTTTTTTGTAAACTCTTTTATGGAAGTCTTTGATTTCCATTCTATTTTTATTATTATGCATTGATTCAATTAAAAAACTATCAATAAATGTTTCCATAGGTTGGAATATAATGGGTTTAAACTTGAAATTTCAATTTGTTACAGTTTTTATAGGCATACAATTGTTTTTGGGGCAAGCCCAATTTCTGAAACCACAAGACAATGTATTTAAGAACCAAAGCATGTGAACTCATTTTACAAATACAACACTTTACATTGATAGGTCAGCTTCTACAGTTTTTAAGCATTAATTGTCATCTCTGTCAAGAGAGTTCCTTGGTGTGATTGGGCTCCTTTCCTTACCTTTTCCTGAAGTTCTTGTCATGATGTCATCAAAATGATTTTAACAAAAGAACTTACTCAAAACAACTCTAAATATTCTGAAATTTTAATTGTAATCTATTTGAGTCTAATCTTCTTTTGTTGAAAAAATCTCAAAAATATTGATGTTTCCAATTCTTGGAAAGAAATTTGGTGAAAATTTTAATTTTGTTAAACTCTTTCAAGGCACTTAAATTTTCTCCAATTTAAAATCTAGCTTCTTTAATGTGTTGTTGATCAACCTTCTAGATTTCAAAATAAACTCTACAATAATAAGACATGTTTGCCAACATGACCCTCTAGACCATTTTTTTCTCTTCAAAGCACCAAGAAAATGTTTTAATACCACTTGTAATGAAATTACTTAACATAAGAAGAATATGAGTGTAAATATAAGAAGATATTTGATTATAATAAGTCATTTTGAGTGGGCAACCTCCAACTGACTTACAAAATGAATAGAACTTGTAATATGGTGCTTAACAACTACTCAGTACCTCTTATATATAGGCATCATTAGGCAATATTAATACCTTAATCTTAATGAAGCGAACCTAACTTACAATAAATATACATAAGGACTCATAATCGACTTATTAAAGATTATGTGAGTTAATTGATTATCACATATCCTAATACAATCAATCATTAAAGCATCACATTTATATTGGTGGACTGATTTCTGCTAGTTTGAATCATTGTTATCAAGCTAATTGAATGACATTTCACAACATCAAAACACATATTTTCAAAATTGAAATTTGACAATTATAAACAAGATGTTTAAATTTATTATATTTTTAAAAATAATTATTAATAAAAAATATGTTGACATTTTTACATATGATAAACAAATTTTACCCTAAAAAAAGATTAAATCTTTTAACACTAGAAAAAAACTTAAACTTGATACCTAAAATCAAAACTACTAATTCTAAACTCTCAAACCTACATTTATTTCCTTATTAAATAAAAAACATACAATACACAAACTCAAAACTCCAATTGATCTCTCAAAATTATCATTAATATCTCTCATACCTTTTCCTTTCTTTTATAGATGAAGGTTGCTAATCTAATTAGGAAAAAAACAAAAACCTAATTTTACTTCTATTGAGGGAATTGCTCCCTTCCTTGTATCAGTCGAACTTAGAAAGTTTATTAAATTATGCACTTTAGCTGATAATATAACCTTATCTAAAGATGGCGTCTACCCAAATCTAAAATAATCACTTTCAAAATAATAAAAGCAAACTTAGTCTAAACTTAGATATCAAAATTTGGAAGAGGATGAGACCCGCACATTCATGTTGCATGTGCCCCCTCCTCCATAACTGACTTCTAAACCTACAATAATATAATATAAGAATATATTCATAAGCCTACAATAATATACTATAACAATATATTAAAATAAATGGAAGTGGATTAAAGTTGGTGCACTCATAGCAACAATGATAACTTTAAGAAACCTTCTAAGAAGTTATATACAATTCTAGCTCAGTGCACTAATTTTGGTGGGGAATTCATATTTATTTCAGGGAAAATATTTAAATATTTGTAGTTAATTTGTGTATATTTGTTAAATGTTTTTAAAGAAGTTATAGATAGATTCTTAAAAGTAAAATATCCTATGTGGTAAATAATTTGGCTGAATTAAAAAATAAAGTTAGTATTGAGTACTTAATGTGGATGTCAAAAATATTATATATGCAAGATGATAAAGAATAATCAATAATTTAAAAAAGTTAGTGACTCGTCTTATTAATAATAATTGATGACTCCTATTCTATTTTGGGAGATAAATCAAACATACAAATTTAACAAATAACTGTTAGTTGTTTAATTTGTTCAAATCAAAGGTTATGGTAGCTTGTGGATATTTGATCTTAGCTAGGACTTGTCCAATTAATTTGCATAACAATTTTTTGAGGCGTATGTGGAACAATGGCATAATGTAGAGCTTTTGATTGACAAATTAGTATTATAGTAGTATGATAGGTGGTGGGACCACATTTTTTTTTTAATACATTATTAATTTATTCCCTCAATTTGAATTTGGGAAGTTCGCAACTAATTTGATAAATTGTACCTACAATTTTTTGAGGAAATAAGTCATGAAATTAATTGTTAGCCATTTGATTTGTTCAAATAAAAGGTTGTGACTATGTTTAGATATTAGAGGATGGCTATGAATTGTGCCACATATTTGTACATAAACTTGTTAAAGCGTATTTGACATGGTGTAGAACTTCTAGTTGGAAAATCAATGTCATAGTAGCATGATAGGTGATGAGATTGTGTACCTTTTTCTTATACATTAGTAATACATTCCCTCACATCTCATGCACATGAAACATCTATTGTAATAATTTTTGAATAACATCAATCTTGATGAGACCTTAGAGCATTTATTTATGGTATTGATGGCAATAGCTTAATGCTAATAGTTATTATAGGTTATGTAGTGTATTATTAATTTACATACATTATTAGGTAGGTTATTATTCATTGGTGGGAAGATCATATGATATTTTTGTATTATGGTTGTTTTTGATATTAGGGATAAGCAGATTTTGAAGGGATCTGTAACCCTTTACAATTCAGAAAAAAGCCAGGCTGCCGAAAGGACAGCCTATAGCACCCAAAAACCCAGCTCCCAAACCAAGAGCATCAAGATTTAGACTTAGAATTGCTCTTGTGGGAACAAAGCATCATATCGAAGGAAGGCCCGAAGGGTTTTGATTTTTTCCCTGTTACTGTAATCCAACCTTCTTCCACTTGTGCTGCCTTAGCCTGCCAAGCCAGCACGCTACTTTCCTGGGTTTGTTCCTTTGCAGCCTTGGGGGTATCTTCATTGATCGTTTGCGCAGACAAGGATTTTTCTGTCAAGCTTCCTTGAGTAGGAGTAGAAGCATCTCCATCATTCAGAGACCTTGACCTTAGCTCATTACGAGTGGAAGTATTAGCCCCCCCCCCGCCCCCCCCGAAGGAGCATCCTTAGGGGAAGCTCCACAAGTCTGTGACTCAGAGGCAGCCACCTCTGAGAAGCTCATTATTTTATCAGATTTCTTCTCAACCGTATAATGACGTTGAGAAGCACCATTCCACCAAGTTGCCTTATGTATTTTTTTCTCAAATCCACATTGAGCAGCAGCATGTCCAGTTTTAAAGCATCTTCTACAACGGAAAGGTATTCCTTCATAACCCAGTGATTGGACCCAAGTCCCCTTGGAGCATTCTAATGAAACCTCAGTAGGAAGTCCATTTGTAACATCAATTTCTACAAGTATTCAAGCAAATGTGGAATGAAAAATATCTGAAGATGCTTCGTCAACAAACAAAAAATCCTCAAGAGCCTCTCCCACCGATTCCGGAAGAGAATCATTCCAAAAATGGAGGGGAGATTAGGAAGGCGCACCCAGAGTTTGATTTTATTAAAGGTTTCAGAAACAAGATTAAAATTTGAATGCCAGGGTTTGATCATCAGCTGATATTGATCCCCCAACTAAAAGAATTATCACATAAGATAGTATTTATGTCCTGGATATTATCAAATTTAACAACAAAGAATCCCTTGGCCAAAGGGAAGAGGTGAATTTTACCAGACAAAAGAGGTTCCCACTCCTTAGAAATCCATGAGTGCAGCTGAGGAAGGCTTGGCTAGAAGCCCCGAAACCTGCAGATAATCCCACGCTCAGAGAGCTCTGCTTCTCCATCGTTTATTTCTTCTATTACTTCTTCCTTTAGTTTTGTATTGTGGTTGTTATGGATGCAAGGGAAATGATTTTTCTAGTTTCATGAGAACTTTCTCCATTAATTTTCATAATTCTTATTGAAATTTAGAGTGTATAGAGACAAAAATAATAATTTCTCATGGTTATGTTAGCTTAGTTGAAGCAATGATAGGCTTAGTTGAATACTCTCAATATGGTGCTTTTTAGTAGGTAGGTTGGTTGGTGACAGCAATGCTAGCATCTCTTATGTTCTATGTGTTTTTATCATGACATATCACAAGAATGTGAAATTATGTTCTATGTGTTTTTATCATGACAAATCACAAGAATGTGAAATTTGACAAGGACCCTTGCCATAAAGATGTTATGGCAAATAGTTGTCTAGCATCAATATTTTGTTGCTACTTGCCAAATATGTTAGGATTTTGTGTAGGTAGTGTTAGAAGAGGCAATTTGGGAGTGTAGGGACCTTCCATGTCTAAATCTATGGTGAGGGAGGATCTTTAGCTAGGCTAGAGCAATATATTCTTGATGCATCCATTAAAGTTTGATTATTGCAATTGGTGCTTGTAAATCATTGTGATGTTATATCTACGCTCCTTTTTGCATTGAATCTAAATAGCCGATAGACTATATATAGAATGAACTTTCAGCAAAACCTGTCTCACACCACCTGAAACAAATCTCACGCTGTTAAACTGCTCTTCAGAAAACCGTTTTCGGTTACATATTTTAGTCGTCACCGCTACACGTTTTAACCAGCCAAATCTTCTTCCAATATCTGATCTTCCAAGAAATCGAATCTTCGCAGTGTTAAAATATCAAATCATAATTACTGCGTGAAACCTGCGCAGAAATCAAATTTTCTTCCGAACTCTGCCCATTTTTCTCATCGCCGATGTTGACAGCAGAACACAATTTGTGCAGAATCTTGAGCTAAGTCGCCTGTGATGGTGTCTTTTCCTGGAGTCGAAGCTCAAAGGGTAGAAACAATTTGTTGTGCCCCTCAACACCGTTTTCCTTCAATACCCTGTACGATGCATACATGGAGGGAGCGGATTTCGTTCACGGATACCCTTTCAGTCTGCGCCATGGGACGCCCACTGCTGTCACTTATGGCCTCTGGCTTAACATACCTGACTACGATGCCCTACTCAGCTCGTTAAGCCCTGTAGTGAAACGCGAAGATTAAAAACTTGACCTGATATCCCACCTACGGGTTTCGACTTCTTATTAGCATGTCTCACTTTAAAGCTCGGCTAGGCACAAGAAAGAAAAAAAGCCAGGCAGTCTTGGTGAACTGAGATTCTGACAGTACACCTAATTGCAAGAGGAATCACATTAAAGCCAAAATAGTTTCACCTCTGCACAAGGGGGCCGGGGCAAGAGTGTTTTTCCTTCCCAAATAGGACTCTAACAAGACTCCCGGCTGTTCATTAGTTACACTTTATTGACAAATAGCAGAAGCCTTAACAGTAACTGGTATAGTGAGGCAGGGGAGCATTACCCAAGATGATCAAGTTGCTTCCAGATGACATCAATAAAATTTTCAGCATTTGGAAGATCTGTATCAACCGGTGAGGTGACTGGAAACAGTTGGTTAAGCTCCTTCACTTTCTTCATCTGCAGACAAAGGGAAAAGAAAAATGCTCCAATATCTCATTCAAAATCTCTAACAGGGACACAGTCGACTTTTGTAATGACAATAGTTGCTGATAACCCGAATAGTATTTCCTTTCAAATTCATTATCTACATAGCAGAAAATGAAAGGGATTAACTTACATTGGGTGGGTTCAATGTGTATGGAAGGTAGGTGTAGGGAGGGCCTTTGTTGTAAGGCATCTGCAAGTCAATGTGGGTGTTGTTGCTGCAGAGTTGAGCCTATACTCTGAGATAGCCCAGTTGATCATCCACCTTCATTTCCATTTCATCCTTCGACCACACTAAATTCTGCATAGTACCCACTTCATACTATTTGCGTGACTGTCTGCTCCTCAAACATGTAAATTTTAAAAGAGACAAGAAACAGTAAAGGTGGAAACTGTAACTGTGGGCTGCCATTACCATGAATGTTTAAGTAGTGCCACTGTATGATTCATTTTTGGATAAATTGTGTTGCAAATGTGCAAATACATAGAGAGGGCATAGCTTTGTGTGCATGGGAGGCCTGCAGGTGGGGTGATTGAAGGAGCAACACGTAAGCGAATCTTGCAAGGTGGCAAGTGGCAGATGAAAGGGTAGGCATCACATATGAGTCGTAGAAAAAATAGTGCAAAAAATAGCATCTCTGAATCCATGCACATTTTGATGTCCACACACTCTCTGCTCTTTCGTTTTGACACCTGAACTGTGTATCAGTGCTATGTAAGTCGATGTTATAAACGTTCATTCTCAGTGCATATAATCTCTATCAACATAACCCTTGCACCCTTCCTGGTGCAAGTGCTAGTTAGAATTGGTGTTAAGAATGAGGAGGTGAATGTTGCTTAAGGTAGAGAAGAGTTAACAATTGAGTCACAAAAAAATACTTTTTTCTAAAGCTATAATTACAAATGATTTGGGCATACTACTTGGATGTGAGGAAAGTCATGCTAGGGTTAATGGTAACACATGATAAGGGTAGATTAGAAGTTACCATAAACCATACCATTCAACTATTTTGTTGTTATGAAAAATTTGTTCATAGGGCCAAGTGTCGAGTAATGTTGCATAGGGTTCACCTTAAAGCGTTGAAAGTAGACATGAACCTTACAATAATAAATGCTAATCTATTTGAGTGTTCCCAAGGATCAAATAAAACACATTGGTTATTATGTGATATGATTTTAGTATTTATGCTCCAAATTGATCACCTCTCACATGCTTTAGAGTTGAAAAATATATTTATTAAGAATAAATTAAACAAATATAATACGTGTACTTGAATAATTTTTCTCCTTTCATGGATTTGTGCACACATGCTAAAATTTTAGAATCCAAGTTGCTAGCATGTATTGCCTTAAATTATGAGACATATAGTCAAAATGATTCATACCTTTCAAAATACAATAAAATAACATACTTTTTAAAGGGTAATGATATGAAGGAAAGCGTTCATAAAGTTCTTCTTCTTTCTACCTTTCCTTCTTCCAAACCAAATTATTGTAGGAATTTTACTATGCTTTAAGAATCTATGAACAATGTTCTTCAAATTTTGTTTAGTTCTAAAGTATTTACACTCCCTCTTATTCATCCATTGGATCATAATAAACCACTTCCTAAATCATACAATGATCAAGTATCTCGCAATTATCATTGAGAAAAAGGCTAAAATACACTCAAACTTGCACGTCTTAAATACAAGGTACAAGATCTCAAAGGAAAAAATGAAATTAAACTTGAAGGGGTTAATGATAATGGAAATCCATCTATTGTGAATCTTAATAATTGGTTACAAATTTGCACAAATCATTTTCTATATCATGCAAATAATGTTGAATCACATGATGACAATGATGATAATGTGGAAAATGAGGACATGTTGCATGAGTAATTTTTTGTGCGAAGTATTGATTCTAATGCTACATCTGAGCCCTCTCCTATTTCACCATTGATTAAATTTTTTGATGAGGAGATCCCACAAAATAATTAGTATGGTCCATTATACATACCAAACAATTTTATACATCACTTACTAAGTTCCTTTGTAATATCCCTTCCTTAGGCGTTCAGATCTGATGTAGAGGTTGACCTATTACGAGGGTTCCCGTAGGTCAGTAGTATGGATAGGGGACCCATTTCAAGGTTGTGGAACCTTGTCGTGAGCTATTTGAGCCTTTCAGAGTCGAGTTCAGTTGATTAAGCCAGGGATAAATTGGAAATAATAAAGTTGGCTTTAATGGAATAGTGAAAGGTGAATAGTAACAACAAATTAGAAAGTGAATAGTGAAAAGTGCACCCCCATCCTAGAACTTAAGTTGTTTTAAAAAGGGGGCCAAGTTCATAATGTAAAATTATAACCCCAATGTTATTTTATGAATTTTTAGGCCAAATAGTAACGCCAAAAGGGGTCAACCCCTCTTGGAGAAGATAAAAAGGCATTTTTATCTATTTTGGATTCATTCTTATGACTTTAATTTGAGAGCAGTAGTAGACTTGAGGGTTTGAAGAGCTTGGAGCTTCTAGGAACACAAACTTCTGGGGGAATTTGGAGATTTGGACGAAAACCCATTTCTCCTTGTGACATGATTCAACATTACCCAACTTCAGTGTGGAGTTTGCAACATTATTTGGGGTTATAATTGCATATCAATCCATTTTGAGGAGAAAAATTCGCATCAGATTGCAGATCAGTCCTTTTAGAGGATATTTCTACCATCTTTCAGTAGTTGCACAGACAACCACACCTTTGTTTGGCATTTGGGCTTCAAACCCTAAGTGCTAAGTGAAGTTTTTGAAGTTTTGGACCTGAGAAGTTTTATACAGCAGTGGCACAACTCCTCTCACACCTGGAAACAAAGTGAGTAGTCATTTGTAGAGCTAGGAAAGTTTGAATTTGTTGTATCAGGGTTATATCAGACTTGGAATTTTAGTTGCAGCATTGTAAAAAAGTCATTTCCTGGTTTTGGATGAATGGGTATGTTGTAGTTGGCCCATATCTATGTAATTTAAGTCTTTTAATTAATAGAATCATTGCATGTTGGTTATTTTTCCTTTATCAACATTGTACATGTCATGCATTTCACATAAAACTCAAAAAAAACACAAAACAAAAACAAACAAAAACCTATTCTATACATTGGTCAAAGATTCCAAGAAAAAACCACAAAACACAAAATTCAGATCAGATTGAGGAAGGAATCTTTCAATGGTATCAAAGCAAAAATCATGCCAGCCTGTGGGATACTAAGGTTGTTTTCAGTAATGGAAGAAAGAGAAAATGAAATTGCTGCCACTAAGATTGCCAAGTGGTATAACAGATATCAAAAGAGGAAAGACCTTCTGAAATTTCAAGAATATCTAGTTCTGACAGGAAAAATTATGTCTGTGTATGAGGAGGTTATCAAAATCTTTGATGAATACTCAAGTGATGCTGAGGAGGTTAGGGCTAGCGAATATTTTGACAATATTAAATAAGAAGAAGAAAAGAAGAAATGAATTCTGAATCTCCATCAGAATCAAAAGAAGGGAAAGTTTGAGAGGGATTCGATGCTAAGCATGATGAATCAGAGTATTGTCTTAAAAACAAGTCAAAAATTGAAATGAATGAGAAAAGTAAGGAGATACAGCCAGTAGGAACATTCTTGAATGAAGAAAACTCAGAAGTCACCATTGAAGAAAAGATGGAGAAGAAAGAGGAAACATTTACTTGCAACTTGCAGCCTAAAAATGACCATGGAAAAGATAAAATTCATTCATCATGTCTAGAAGTTTGAACTTCTAGCCAAACATGTGGGAGCCCTAAGGAGGATAAAACCATGTTCACATGTTCACTCTAGTCACAAGAGGATATGAAAAAGAAAGAAGCAACAATTGTAGCCTCAAGTGAGGAACACGTAAGTCTACATGGCAACCACAAGGTGGAGGAAGATGCGTCCACGGAGTTTGCAAACTCTACTTTGGTTGATCAGCTACATGGGGATATGGATTCCACCTATATTACATTGCATGAGATAGCTCTACAACTCATGGGTAAGAAATCATTTTGTAATAACATGTGGTCATGTAGTGAGATTGATTTCACTTGTCCCATTCATATGCTGACATTGGAGGATCACTTATTGAAGTCATATGTAGCATTTTGCTTTAGAGAGCTAATTGTAGGGACTAGAAAATTGTCTAACCATAAGGTTCTACAATATGATAATGTTTGGTTTGTCACGATGATTTCACCATGGTTTTGGATGGAGGAAAAGAGCACACTAGAAATGCAGATTTGGAATGGTAAGGCAATTTATGACTCTTAGTGTCAGAGGTTAGAGCTTGTTAAAGATAACAAAGACACTGCAAGAGACCATAATTTTGATTTCTTGAATGTAATTAGTAGTCCACTATCAACACATGAGCAATGCATTGAAGACAACCAGGTATGGGTTGATGAACATATGATCGACATTGGAGACATTGATTGCTTGAAATCTAATTTCGTAACAGCAAGGAGAGAGAAGCATGAGGTTGCAAATTGGACACATGGATTAGTCAATATAGAGGATACCCCAAGCATTGATAATCAAGGTACAAAGGTTGAATATGAGGTTTACAAGGAAAAGAATCTTGTAACAATTGAAGATTTGACATCAAGGTATGATAGTGATTCTGAATTCTATAACAACAATGACATAACTCCTCTTCCTCAAGATATGACAACTTTTTGTCAAGAAGAGAACAATGATTTACATGCTACATTTGAGGGTATGCATGGTGCAAGCATGGGTCATGATGATGTGAATGATATAACCCATTATAAATCAGATTTTGTGTACTTTGGGGCAGCAGATATAGAGCATTGTCAAAGGTTGAATGAAGATTGGTTACATAGAACTACCTGAGCAAAGATGCTTGTTGCCCAAGCAAGACAACGCCTCCAAAGAGTCAAAGAATGTTGCAATCAACTAGATGATGCAAGGAAACAAAGCGAATCTTCCATTAGGTCTTTATTTCTTCCAAGGGAAAAAGGAGGACAACAAAGATATATTGAAGAGGTATAATCATAAGTCTATTTTTCTGAGTTTGATCAACAATTCTCTTTCATATCATGAGTCAAATTTGAAACCTTGCATTGAGAACATTCAAGTAGGGATGGGTAGGTGTGAAGTTGATCCTTTCCTACCTAGAGTTGATGAGATATTGGGTAGCGTTCATAGTGGACTAACCACTAAAGGTTTGTTTATGATGTAGAAGGAAAACATTTACTATTCATCCATGGACTTGTCAACTCTTTCATATGATAGGGTAGTGATGTACTTATTGATTGGTGAATCAGTCTTCTTAGATTTGACATTGGGCTATGAAGATCAACATGTAAGGGACTTCATTTGGTGCATGCCTAAACAAAACATTTACTTGGCATCATCTAATGAAGGCACTCTAACTTGTGGAGATATAGGTAAAGTTGCAACAACTATTTGGAGATCTTGGAGAAGTATTCATCACACTTTCCTTGCTGAAGATTGGCTCATTGATGAATTCCTAACATCGATTATTGGTAGTACTTGTGGCCTCATGTGGAGTAAATTTATCAATCAGGTCGATGATGTCCTGGTTTATAGAAGCAACATAATGAGGTGTTACATGATGGATGAATGTGACGATGCAAAGATTTGGGATCCCGGTAGTGACATATGTGGAGCATCTCTTCTTTGGAACTATGATAAGTTCCTTCATTTTGGGCATACAGGTGTCTATATCAGAGTGGCACAACGAAAGTCCATTAGTGTTGAGATGGAAGGAGTTCTAGTTTGTTCATGGGATCTAGGTGGAGTACAATATTCAGTGGATGGGAAGTTTGTGGTGAGAACTGACCACAATAGTTTGAAATACTTCTTGGAATAGAAAGAACTTAATGAATGCCAAAAAAAGTGGGTCAGTAAGATTCAGGCATATGATTTTGACATTGAGTTTGTCAAGGGGAAGAAAAATGTTGTTGCTGATGCACTTTCCAAGAGGCCTTCAGTTGCTACCCTTTGTTCCATGAGTGAGATTTCAACTGATTGGAAGTCTCAACTTTTAGTTGAGTATTCCAAAAATCAGTTCGCATGTGAGGTTGTTGATGGACAGGTCCAGGATGATAGGTACACTGTGAATGATGATGCGATATACTACAAGGATAGAATCTATTTAGTTCTTGGATCAAAGCTGATGGAAAAGATTCAACGTGTCATCCATGATACACCACTAGCAAGACATCCTGGGTACTTCAAGACATACAAACAGGTTCGTGAGAGATTCTCATGGAAGGGTCTCAAGGGTGATATCCTATGCTATGTTCGCAAGTGTGTGACTTGTCAGTAGAACAAGTTAGAGCATACTTTCCCAGCAGGACTTCTACATCCATCGCCTATCCTAGAGTAGAAGTGGGAAGGTATATCGATGGATTTCTTTACTAGTCTTCTGAGAGTTCGAGGGAAGGACTGCATATATGTGGTTGTTGATAGATTAGCGAAGTATGTACACTTCTTTTCTATTGCAACCGATTTCACAACTTCATAGGTGGCAGAGTTTTTCTTCCGTGAGGTATTTCGTCTCCATGGACTCCCCAGGACCATTGTCAGTGATCAGGATAGTAGATTCATGAGTATATTTTTGCAGGAACTATTCCGACTTACAGGTATAGAGTTGACCCCCAACACCAATTACCACACTTAGACTAATGGGTAGATGAAGATTGTCAACAAGTGGGTAGAGGGATATTTGCATAATTATGTTTCGGGTCAGCAGAGCACATGGGTGTGTTGGTTATATTTAAGCAAGTATTGCTATAATACTACGCATCATATGTCTATTGGCATGACTCCCTTCTGAATCTTATGCAATTATGATGCTTTGTCATTTGTGGATTTGGTGCTAGGTGATAGTAGAGTGTGTAGAGCTTGGGAGTGGCTTCAGGATAGTCAAGATATCCTTAAGGAACTTAAGGATAACATTCAATAGGAACAAAATCAACATAAGCTTTATGTTGATCGGCATAGGATTGAGAGAACCTTTGAGGTTGGTGATATGGTTTTCCTACGTCTACAGCTCTATAGGCAGAGTACACTCAAGAGGAGTGGGGCTGAAAAGATCAAGCCGAGATATTATGGACCATACAGAGTCCTCCGGAGGATTGGAGAGGTTTCTTACGAGCTTGAGTTACCTTCGAAGAGCAAGATACATAATGTTTTTCATGTGCCTTGTTTGAAGAAGGCTTTGGGGCAGCATGTGACTTCATCACCAGATTTGCCTCCCTTGGATGAGGAGGGTCAGTTGATACTGATTCCTGCAAAGATTCTTGGTATGAGGGAGAGGAGGTTGAGGAAGAGAGTTATCAAAGAATATTTGGTGTGATGGAAGGACTTGTCGTTGGAGGATGCCACGTGGGAAGGAGAGATAATACTTCAGCATCCAACTTTGCAGTTGCTTGGGGACAACCAATCTCGGGAAGGGAGGACTCTAATGTCCCTTAGGCATTCAAATATGATGCAGAGGTTGACCTATTATGAGGGTTCCCGTAGGTCAATAGTAATGGATAGGGGACCCATTTCAAGGTTGTGGAACCTTGCCGGGAGTTGTTTGAGCCTTTCAGAGTCGAGTTCAGTTGATTAAGCCAGGGATAAATTGGAAATAATAAAGTTGGCTTTAGTGGAATAGTGAAAGTTGAATAGTAACAACAAATTAGAAAATGAATAGTGAAAAGTGCACTCCCATCCTAGAACTTAAGTTGTTTTAAAAAGGGGGTCAAGTTTACAATGTAAAATTAGACCCTCAATGTTATTTTATGAATTTTTAGGCCAAATAGTAACCCCAAAAAGGGTCAACCCCTCTTGGAGAAGATATAAAGGAATTTTTGTCTATTTTGGATTCATTCTTATGACTTTAATTTGAGAGCAACAACAGACTTGAGGGTTTGAAGAGCTTGGAGCTTCCAGGAACACAAACTTTTGGGAGAATTTGGAGATTTGGATGAAAACCCATTTCTCCTGGTGATAGGATTCAACATTATCCAACTTCAGTGTGGAGTTGGCAGCATTATTTGGGGTTATAATTGCAGATCAATCCATTTTGAGGACAAAAATTCACATCGGATTGTAGATCAGTCCTTTTAGAGGACATTTCTACCATCTTTCAACAATTGCACAGGCAACCGCACCTTTGTTTGGCATTTGGGCTTCAAACCCTAAGTGCTAAGTGAAGTTTTTGAAGTTTTGGAGCTGAGAAGTTTCATATAGTAGTGGCACAACTCCTCTCACACCTGGAAACGAAGTGGGTAGTCATTTGTAGAGCTAGGAGAGTTCAAATTTGCTATATCAAACCTGAAATTTCAGTTGCAGCCTCGTAATAAAGTCATTTCCTAGTTTTGGATGAATGGGTATGTTGCAGTTGGTCCATATCTATGTAATTTTAGTCTTTTAATTAATAAAATCATTGCATGTTGGTTATTTTTCCTTTATCAACATTGTACATTTCATGCATTTCACATAAAACTAAAAAAAAACACAAAACACAAACAAACAAAAACCTATTCTATACACTGGTCAAAGACTCCAGGAAAAAACCAAAAATCAGAAAATTCATATCAGATTGAGGAAGGAATCTTTCATCCTTATTGATCGAACATGATACTATAAAATTTGTACTAAAGAAGCATTTATTGGAACTCATATTAGGCATTGAGAGTATACACATTTTGGAGTTTCATTGAAAATGACTAAAGGAATTTTTTAGATGATTCAGTAGGGTATTTTCATTGATAATTGAGGAAGAGGATGATAATAATGATGATGAATACCAAGAAGAGGAAGAGGAAGGGGAAGAGCACATAGAGGAGGAGAGAAGGAAGAAGATGAAGATGGAGAACATGAAAGAGGAGGTGGTTGAGGAGATTGGGCCATATCATTACCTCCATTTGTAAAAGAGTGATATTGATAAATTGGTAGAGGAGATGTTTGATACATGATAGATAGTGTTACCCAAGCTTGGTGAAAAAGAAAAATAATTTTGGATCCAATATTAACTCTCCAATTATGCATAAATAAGTCAAGGACTAGGCCAATCACTAAGTACAACACTAAGTGGAAGAATATAACTATTGGATTTGTGAAGTAGGAGAATAAAGTGTTCCTTCAAAAACATCTAAAGTTCATCAATTTTAGTGATAATGTTGATTTTAAGGGGAGGGGATACAACACCCTTAACCTATATTGTGCATGGGGATATGTGTAGTTGACATGTGGCTAGCATAACCCCTTTATTGAGTTATATGATCATTTATATAGTCCAATATACTGTAATTAGGTCAAATTGTGTGGCGTACATGACATAAGTATGATATATATATGAGTTAGTGGTTAGTTTATGATCATTGTATTGTGTATTATGTTCTTTTTGAATACTATTAATGGTAGTCCCCTCCAAGTGGATCAATTTTGGAGGTTGCCCCCATAGAGTGGCTTATTATTATCAAATATTATAATATTTTCCTTATCACATTCTTCTCTTGTGTAAGTTATTTAATTACATCATCATTTAGGATTCACATGCAAGAAATGACTTAATACATGCACATATTGACAAATGGCATAATATTTTGTGAAGTTGAGTTCATGCTCCTATCCTGTTCATATCCTTATACACACATATTCCAATGCACTTAGCCCCCACCTTATTCTTATACACACATACTTTGATACATTCATGTTATTCAAGCATTTAATACAATTATCCATATGCCAAGTCTAATATAGTTTTTGTATACCTAGAGATGATTGTTTACCCATCCAAGGTTACTTCCATGGGGTCAGCCTCATGATCATGAACTTGACCCTTTCCTTTCCAAAGTCTAAACTCAAAATTTTGTTGACTTTCCCTCTTTATTTTCCTTGAGCTAACTAAATACATGTTTTATGAAATTTGATGTTATATATCGGTATTATTGCATTAATTTCACATCCTCACACATTCTAACACCCTCTCTCATCTTAGAGCATAAAGGAGCAATCACAAGAAAAATAACATTTAGATATGGTGCACCAAAACGAGTCATAAATACACATACATTAGTCTAAGGTCCTTGTCTACCATCATCAAATATTTTTCACATTTTTTTAACGATTAACCTAGGAGAACATGTCTTCTTGAAACACAATTACAACCCTCCCAACGTATTCTTAAATACTGCCAAGGTCCTAATATATCAAGAAAGAGTAGAGGAAATGAAGATCAATAGGACAAATAATACAACATTACTCCATATTATATAGGGTTAAAATTGGATGTAGAAGAAAAATTTGTGGTCATGTACTTAATATTAGATCAAGCATAGATCAAGCATAGGTCAAGAGACATTTCAATATTAGACATATGCCATTTTTAGAACAAGTATTATCTAAATTCCAAGATTACATGAATCATTCATCATTGAATTTAGAACTGATAT
Organism: Sequoia sempervirens; assembly: GCA_007258455.2. NCBI lineage: Eukaryota > Viridiplantae > Streptophyta > Pinopsida > Cupressales > Cupressaceae > Sequoia > Sequoia sempervirens. The sequence continues at coordinate 207,589,934 of VDFB02281492.1, forward strand.
TTTTACTTTCTTAAATAACAAATTTAGTTATCTAATTTATTAATCCAAACTCATCATTATTTAATCTAAACTGATTTGATTTGTATTTAATTGATTCCGTTATTTAATTAGAGTATTAACCCTAGGGAAAGTTTCCTTTTCCTTTAGACTAAGTGAAAAAGGAAGTCAAAAGAGACTAGCCCAACGCTTAACTTCTACATTTCCCCATTTAATGGTTGCTTGGGAACCAAACCAGCCGTGTTGACCGTAGAGAGTAGAATAAAAAGAAAGGAGCCATTCATTTAGGTATTTGAGAAATGAAAACTGAAGTTGTAATCAGGAGAAAACATGGATCGTGGGGAGCAATCACTGTCCAATCAAGTAGGAGGCGTTCACGATACGTTGCACTTCGGCCTCCCTGGCGTCCAGAGGGAAATCATTGATTCACAAATGCTTCAAATCCTTTGTGAAAATGTATGGCTTTAAATTTATGTTTGTAGTGAAGCACCAAATCCAATCATCTCTGCGCTCTTTTGATAAATGATTTCAAAGTTAAGGTTTTGAAAGTTATTTTTCATAAAATTTCAGTGCCGTCGAAGCTTTGGTTAAATCATTAGTGTTATTTCATCTTTTTAAATTCCATGTTTGAAAGTTATGATTTTTGAAATTAGTTTTATTTTATTTTATTTTTTCTGTAATTAGGGTTTTTGAGATAAAGTTCTGCAGGAGATCGCCCTTTTTTTTTTCTCTAAAGTCAGGGTTTCTGAAAATTACGATCAGGAAACACTTAATTTTTGTTTTGTTTTGTTTGGAAATATTTAATGTTGCACTTAATTTGGGAATTTGGCTTTTCATTGTAATTGTGTTGTTGAAGGGTTAATCTTTGACTTTGTAATTTGTATCTTCACAGATAAATCTAGATTTTATTGATTTTTTTAAAAAATACATATAAGTTACTTTCTTAAAATCAAAATAGTATTTAAAAGATTGTTTTTAAAATCAATTGTGTACATTTTTGAATTGATGTTTTAGATCACACTCATTGATTTATCAGTTTTGTGACACTTCTCTTTTTGTCAATAGATCACTGAATGTGATAAAAAACATACACAATTAATTCCACAAACAATCTTGTAAATACTACATAGACTGTAGAAAACTCATGTCAACTATCAAAATACTAATTAAAATACCAGAGAAAACTAGATATGATGTGCATCAACTTAATAATTAGAAAAGAGATTAGAAGATACATAATTTAGAATGCTACTTTGGATCATTTATTTATTTTACTAACAAATGATTAGAATTTAGAGTTGTTTTTTATTAAATAGTTCCTTTGACTTGAAATTACAATTGTATATTTAAAGAAATAAAATTTCATCAAATGATTATTTATGAAAGATATTTTGAAATGATTATATAAGAGAGAAGATCCACTAGTTGAGCATGTTTCAATAGTTAGGATAACATTTGTTCTAATATTTTTAATATTATAGTACTAGTATTTGTGACTTTAAAATTGTTAGTATCAATCACCAATACTCATAATTGAATGAAATGCATTCCTTACATCTAGAAAACAACAAATTATGTGATGCCATATCAATACAACAATAAAACATGACTTAATGCACAACCATTGGTCTACCCTTTGTTGGATCTTTTTGAATACTTCAACAAAAAACATGTTGATGTTGTGTCATATTTGATGATATGTACCTGAAATCTTACTTATGAGCAAAGGCCTTATCAAATAAGCTAATATAAAAAATTGAGAGTAATTTAAAATTATTACATATAATTTTGAGAGTTGCAAAAATGCTCAACTACTAAATCCTTTCTCCTATACACACAGATCAAATCATTTGAACATAAAAATTCAAGATTAATTTAATATAAATTATAATAAGACCGAATAAAGTATTAGTGTAAAAAATAGAGACAGAAACCACACCATTTTCCGAAAGATGAAGACAGACACTTTAAACCTGCAAAATATTTTATATATATATAAATTAGAATTAGAAAAAAGTAATCATACAACGAATGCAACTTGAAAATTAATAATGCAAATTATTGAAATATATGTTAATGGAAGATTAATCATTGTGATGATATAAAAATATATTTTAAATTGTAACCGTTTTAAAATGGTAGATAGAGGAGAATGCAGTTAGTTTAAAAACATGGTGTGAGAGTTTTTAGAGATTATTGATAAAATTTATATATATATTAATTATTTTTTATTTTTATTGTTCTTCACACTATTAGTTATTTGGAATATGATAAAGGACAATCCAAGTTGTAAATTTTTTTTATTGAAAAAATAGTAAATTCTAACTCTGTTAGTGTATTGCGTCTCCAAAAGCTGTCAATTGGGACTCTCGAGGAGCAAAGAGCAGCAGCTGGTGAACTACGCCTTCTAGCAAGGAAGAATGCTGATAACAAGATTTGTATAGCAGAGGCCGGTGCCATTCCTTTGCTAGTTAATCTTCTGTCCACACCAGATGGAAGAACACAAGAGCATGCTGTTACAGCTCTACTTAACATTTCCATTTGTGAAAACAATAAAGGGGCAATTGTTATGGCTGGGGCAATTGCTCCTATTGTTGAGGTTCTAAAAAATGGTAGCATGGAAGCAAGAGAAAATGCTGCTGCAACTCTCTTTAGCTTGTCAGTTGTTGATGAGAACAAGATAACAATTGGTGCATCTGGAGCCATACCTGCTTTGGTTAGCTTGCTTCGTGAGGGGAGCCAGAGAGGTAAGAAAGATGCTGCTACAGCACTTTTTAATTTATCATTCTATCAAGGTAACAAAGCAAGGGCCGTGAGGGCTGGAGTTGTCGCCCCTTTGATGCAATTGCTTGTAGATCCTAGTGCAGGGATGGTTGATGAAGCCTTGGCCATATTGGCTATTCTTGCAAATCACCAAGAAGGTAAAATAGCCATTGGAAATGCTGATGCTATTCCAATATTAGTGGATATAATCAGAACTGGTTCACCTCGAAACAGGGAAAATGCAGCAGCTGTCTTACTTGCATTGTGCACAAATGATCCCCAAAATCTGATTGTAATCAAAGACCTTGGAGCTTTAGAGCCCTTAACAGATTTGGCCCAGAATGGCACAGCAAGAGCCAAGCGCAAAGCAGTTTCTCTGTTAGAGCACATGAAAAAGCCAGAGCAACTCCCAAGTAGTCAATCTTAGAAATTTATTTATAAGTGAACTGGCTTCAGATGGTTTGCTGGTGCGTATCTTAGTATATTTATTTGAGAGCTGAACCTTGTATCCTGGCCATAAGGTGACACCAAAATGGCTATGAGACAAGGATGTTGGCGAGTGAAAAATAGTAGCCTTTTTAAAATGTAAAATTCATGTGGTGTGGACAAAAAGTGTTTGAAGCACTCTGATCTTTGGAAGAAAAAGGGATTATTTCCCCTTAGACTGGAAGAGTTTCAACTGTTGTGTGAAATTAGTGTCAAATATGAATATTTGTTTAATACTCCAAGCACTCTGAGCATGCATGATTGTGTAAAAGTCTGAAACTTTTATCGATTGGAGATGATGCAAACCAAGGCAAGACTCTTAATATTTCCATCTTCCTTCAATTTTCAGACTGCCGATATATACAACTGCACTTTGTTGGCATAGTTTCCAATTCAATGAATCAGTATTGTCATGGCTGAAATTTGGTGATTGAATGTCTTTAGTGGTTCTTTTTCCCCCTCATACAGATCTAACCATTTGTCTTACATGCTTCTAATTTTTGAAGTTGTTAAAATGACTTCTCCAATGAGTTAGCTTGCATTTATGGATAGATCTATATCTAAAATGCTATGCAATGAAACCACTAAATGCATTACTTGTCAGCCCGTTGACAATTTGCCTATACACTGATAAGTCTAGAAGTTATTATTGAAGCTTCAATAGCAGAAAATTGGACAGTATCTATGGTTGGTTTTTAAATTTTTGTAGGATTTGATATGTGGGTGTTTTAAATTACATATCATGGCCTTCATCAATAGTGTCGTTACACTAAGATATTTTTCCATCCTTCAAACACACAGCATTAGTTAGTAGAGGAATGGTGAACTTAATCCACGAGTTTGGGCTTTTCACCTTATAGTGTCTATATCAAGCAAAATACTATAGCCTTGATAAGAATATCACTAAATGAACATTTTGAAAAGTCATATGGCTATACGTATACCCCGTAGCTTTCCTAGGTTCCCTTTTCTCTTGGCATTTCTGGTATGTAGGTATGGTAGGGGAAATTCCCCTGGCCATCCCCTGTCCCTCAAAAATTGAGGGATGCGTGCCCAAAACGAATCCTAACAATGTCAGATATCCTTGTTTCGGTTGGAAACAAAACTTTCGAAACTTGAAAAAGTTTTTATGACAAATTGCACCGAACTCTTTACATCGCTATGGACAACATATTCTTTGAAATTGTAATTTTGGATACCACTTTATTCGATTTATGGAAAAATAAAAATATCGATGACCCCAACTTTGAACCTATCTGTCTTCTTCTAATTCTGCTTCTCATAATGTCACCTGCGAGTTGTTGATTGCATTGCATGATATTGTAATAACTGTTTACGGAATTTGCAATGCCGCAACTTTTATATTAGGATAAATGTGGATAAAACAGATCAACCAATTTTGAGTGATATAGAAGTTAACATTATTACGTGTTCATAGTGTCATAATTATATGTGATGATACACTTGATATGCACACCAATGTACAAATGTTTGGTTCTACTTTAGAACAAGACACAAAGGTCAGTATGGAAAATGAAGAATGGAAAAGAGGCAGGATTCTTAAAATCATTGTAACACTCTCCTAACATCTCTATTAAACCACCCTTCAAAATCCACTAGGTTACAACAAATAGGAAAGCCAAAAAAAATATTTTAGATTTCGAAAGGAACCTATCTGACTTGAGTTTCAACTCACAACCTAGCACATAGTTTAAAATTGGATTTAGGGATGCAAAAATAACTTGCAACATGACTTGAGTGCAAGCTTCAACATTAGAATGCAACTTGCAAAGAGTCAATCAACTTCGAATGCCAACCCCCAAACAACTCAAACTTTAGAGATTAATTGCAATATTCAATGTGTAATGACTCTAAACTTTGGGCCTCTTGCACTTCAAACTATAGAAATCAAATGCAACATGTACAACACTACGCAATGATATCCTAACTCCATACTCCTACACTTTGACTTCGGGGTTCAATTGCAACTTGTAACTTCAAATTGGCAAACTTGACTCGTAATTTTAGATTGTGTATGCAAATTTGCAAACAAATCCAAAAATGCACTGACACACAAAAACTAGAAAGCTCCATTTCTTCACTTGCTAAGGCATAACTTGATTTACAAGTTGTTACAAAACAATTTGAGACACGCTAAAGGGATCATGGACAACAACTTGACCACATGATAGCCTCTTGAAGGACATGGTTCCTAAGGAAAAATATAAAAAACAACACAAGCTCCTTAACACAAGGAAAATGACTACAAAGCACAACATGACTAAAGCACTATAAAACACTACACACGATTGACACCAACACTAACAAATTCCAAAAGCTAAGAAATGATCATTGTCACTTATATGGGAAAAATACAATACAATGCATAAACATGGATAAACATAATGACAACATTTAATAATTTAACCAAAACATACACAATTATCATGATTTCAACATTACAAGACAAGGTGTGGAAAAATATCAAAATGAAAGAAATAATTAATTTCCTTTAAAGGGATTCATTCTGAACATGGATGAATCATAATCATATCAAAAATTTCATAAATCACAAATATGTAATAAATAAAAAGGTCTCATGGCCCCAATTTCAAATATTGTAATAAACAATTGAATGAGATCATAACATAATATAACTAGGTAGAGGCTACTTCCCAAACATGAAAGGATTGCACTCCAATTACATAAATTATATAATAAAGTGAGCCACCTCCAAGGTGCTCCAATAATCACAAAACATAATATAAAATGTTGAACTAAAAACTCTTCCAGCTTTTGAGAGATCTTGTAGAATGTACCAAAGGAGGAATTTTACCCACCTTCCAACCATCTTACCATCATCGATTACAATTGATGTCTATGCCACTCTAGGAAACCCATGAGCTATAGAGAAGATCATGGATGCACCACTATCAAGGTCAAGGGTCTCTCTCACACATAAAGCAAACATGGCAACACTCATGCCAAATTAAGGTACAAAACATCAAATGTGAAAAATTACACCAAATCAAACATTAGGCAATACATAGAACACACACCAATCAATGAATATAAATGAACAAACATAAATCATGTTAGATACCAAAATTCAACAAAGGATGAGATTCTAAGCATAAGACAAGGAGTGCCAACATAGTTACCCAATGGCATTGTGAGAAATTTAGGAGTAGATCTTCCTCAATGAAGATACTTATGATGTTCACCAACTCCTAAAGTTGTGACACATCTTTTGTCACTAGATTGAACCTTCAAGATCATTATATTTCCAACCCAAAAAAGTCTTCTTTATTATTTAATTAACCCATTATGTTATGCATTATCACTTGATTAAAATATACCACTATGTTTGTTCCTACAATCCCTTTGTATCATAAAAAATAGGGAGAGCCACCCCTTTTCTATCCTACACCTCCTCAATCCTAAAAGTCCAGGGCTCCAATTTTACAAATTGGATGCGACACACAAACCAATGCAAACTTTCATGACACTTTTCCAAAAGATGTAAACTCATTTTTATATAAGGATTCATCTCACTCTAGAAAACAATTCATGCAATTAGTGTTATAAAACTCAAAATTTTCATTTAAAAATTTGAGAAAAACCATAGAAGCCCTAAATTCAATATTGTACATCCTCCCTTACTAAGATCATGCTTACTCCTAGAAGCCTTCAAAAATATAAAGACAAGGTACCTATGATTCACAATAATTCACAAACATAAGTGATATCAAAAGACCAATCCTCTTAACCATAACCATGTCTAGGTCTCAAGAAAATGAAACAAATCTCCCAAGGGTGCAAAATCTAGGTAAAATCAACCACTATGCTTACCAAACCTCAAAGATTGTAACTCTCTATCCTCAAAATGCCACTATAAGTGAGGACATGACCAAACCAAAGGGACCAACTAACCACAACAACACAAAGTTCTATAACTTAGGACTACAACCTTGTAGGGTAACTTTTTAAGCTCATAACTAAGATAAAAAAAACCTCAAAACACTACAAAATCCACATTCAAAGAGATTTGTCAACACAAGGTTACACCATATAAGAACCTTCTTGAGACTGAGGATCCTTATCCACAACACTAAAACTCAAAGGTTAGGGGAAACCAACTCTTAAACGATATAGACACAACTACCTCACTTTCATGCTCACCAAAAACATGCCTCACTTCTAAATGTGGTTGCACTCCATGAGGTCTTTCTATATGATCCACCCTTGAAAAGTGGAGATTTTTCTAACACTCTAGCTTCACAACACAAAAATAAGAACAAATTATGGGATCTCAAAGGAATGGATCTAGGAAACATCCTCCAAAAGGTATAAGCACCCCCAACTTTAAGCAAGGCTTAGCGACCCATTTCTCAGAAGGAAATATCCAATGAGAAAAAAAACACCGAACAAAGAAGATGCACTACTCTCAACACCACTTTGTTGCTTAACTATTGCATAACCAGACAAGGTTAAACAAGACAACAAGATCAAGAATCCATGATTTGTAGGGTAACATGAGACTTCCTCACATCCCAAACACCAAGTATCCATAAAATAGAATGCACATGATAACAAATTCTTCACACAAGATTATTGCCTGGCATTATGCTAGAAAATCACAAAACTGCCAAGGAGAAACTCTTGCAACTACTAGGCTCACCAAGATGGCGATATAGAAAGAACAAGTAGAAAAAAATAATTTAATAAATATTATAAATTATATGCCTAAGCACTAAAGAATGCACCATCATACCCTACACTATGCAATGCCATCAATGTAGCTATGGAATTCACATCTATATGACAAGATATTCGCCCTCATGTTACTCAATAACATGGAATTTGTGTCTCACATACAACATCATGCACTCCACTAACATTGAAACATTAGGACATGCATGACAACAAGACCAAGATGAATAGGAATAAGATAAGAAAAACAATCACAATTGGACTAAGTCAACTTCCAATCACATACATGCTACTAAAAGAAAGATACCACCACACAATCATTCAACAAACCACATCATCATGGCCAAACAAATAGAGAATATTATCTAAGATCATACATGCATTAAAAAACACATACATTACTACTATTTGTGTATATCATGCATTCCAACTAGCAAGATAACATACAATAAGAAATCCATACAATAACAAACACATTTCATAGCTTCCTCAAACACTTCACACAAAATTCACTCACATAAATTAGTAGAGAATAAGGAATTGAAAGCGCCGAAGTTAAAAAAAATCAAACATAAGGAATTGGCACATTTTCTGCAACCTGCCCCCTTATACACTTCACTAGAAGTGCATATGGACATGATAGATAAGAACATTGCATGAAACAAGATCAATGAATAATTTTTTTAGGATAACCACCAAAATAATGAAAACAACACCAAAGTGGAAGAAATATCAATTCCAACAATAAGACATAAAATGAGCTTAATTATAACAATAATTCAAGCATGACCATAAAACACTAAATAAATAAATATAAAAAATTGGTGGCTAGACTACTCATAAATACAAATAATATATCAATGTCTCCTTACATACAATTAGAGAATTTATCAATAACCAAAAGAATGTATGAAATTAAATAAAATTACATTGAACATGGACTACTTGACTAATTCTAGTCACAAGCAAGATTAAGCTAGGACAAAATCAAGCTCACAAGCCAAGATAACCCAACAAACCTACTCACACACTAATGAGTAATTATTTTTCAACACCATAAAAGAATTCACCAATCACATAAGAACTGTATTAATGCAAGTTGTTTCTAATGCATACACAAAGGGTACACAATGCTAGGCTTCTTAAATCGAGCACTACCACATCACTTTCTCCCATATATCATGCATATTAACACACAATCTCTTCCACAACTAATGCATAACTCATAAGAGAGTACACAAGGTTAAAGAAAAAAATTAAGAACATTGACATTCCTTATCATACAAAGGTTACAATAAGACTATTATGACCCCACAAAGGTCACTCAAACAATCACACCAAAATCAAATATGATTGCCAATCATTTATAAAATCATGAAGGAAAATTATACAAAAGCAACTTCACGAAAAAATAAGGGTCTAACTAAACCCACAAATATTATATTCCTTAAACATAGACATGCAAGGAAATATATAGAGAACAACATGTGCTACTCAAATAATGCAACCACACAAGGAACCCACACATACTTGGACACAACGATAAGAAAAAAATAACACAAAGCTCTCAATGTTATAACATGGGCTTTGATACTGAATGTAATACTCCAACTTTTACACTGGGATATTAATGGAAAAAACATGGACTAACAATTTTTTGTGATATAAAAGTTGAATTAATAAAGACAGACAAAACTAATAGATGCTCAATGTGTCATAACTACATATGATGATACACTTGACATGCACACCAAAGTATAATGAATGGTGATAAAAGTATAAGAATCAGTTCTAGTATGTAACAAGAGACCAAGGATGACATGATATATGAGGCATGCCAAAGTGACAAGATTCTAAAAATAATTGGAATTCCCTCCTAACATTTCTACTAAACCACCCTCCAAAATCCATTGTGTTACAAGAAATACAAAAGAAAAAAGTCTCATTTTCAATTTTTAGAAGGAATATGCATGCGGTTCATACTTTAAACTTGAGTTGTAACTTACAAATTAGAACACAATTTAGACTTGGGTTTTAAGATAAATAAGCAACTTACAACCTAGATTGAGTTCAAACTTCAACATTAGGATACAAATCACGAGTTGTAATACCTCAAGTTCAATCAACAACTTGTAAAGTGCAAAGATTTACCAAACCCTAGGCTAAGATGACTTTGGAATTTGGGGTCTCACTTGCAATTGCAACTTACAAAGTGTTTGGCCAACTCTGAACACTGACCCCAAACATCGTAATTCAAAGACTAGTTATAATATGCAATGTGCAATGAGACTCCAAACTCTAAACCTCTCACACTTTGAACTCTAAAAGTTGAATGCAACATGCACAATACTACTTGATGAGATCCTAACTCTAGACCTCTTGCACTTTAGACTTTAGGATCTGATTGTAACTTGTAACTTTAGACTAGAAAAACCTAACTTACAATTTTAAACTATATATGCAACTTGGAAAACAAACCCAAAATGCATTAAGGCACACAAAATTTGGAAACCTTCATTTCCTCACTCGACATGGCATAAACTTCTAAATTTATAAGCTATTATAAAATTATTTGAGGAAAATACTAAAGGGATCATGGGCCACTAACTTGGACACATGGGAGTCTCTCAAAGGACATGGTTCTCAAGGAACAAGGAAAAGATAAACACTAGCTCCTTAACACAAGGAAAAGTACAACAAAGAACATGACTAAAGTACTCTAAAATTTTGTACACATCTAACACCAACGTTGAGATATGAAAAATATAAGATAGGATCATTGCAACCTATATGGGATAAATATAATACAATGCATAAAGGGTGCTGGCAAGAAGTTGAGTCCACTTTTTGGCCATTTAGTGGAAGTGTTTTCCTTGATTTTCAAAATTCGACACATTTGACCTTAAAATTTGAAGCACTTAGAGATGAAATCTTGGAAAAAGTTAGTAATCATAAAATGTAGTACTCAGAGTCTAGTTTCCAAATATGTAATTTATTTCAATACCCAAATGATACAAATTGATTTTCAATAGGTGTTTCTAAAAACCACTATTTAAAAGTCACTTTTTTTTACCATACCATGCACGTGTACATCCATATTTTGACTTAAATGATCATATTTTTCTAAATCCTTTTGGGGAAAGATTTGTAACTCACTGAAGCACGCTTTCCATATTTCTTTTGTAATTTTTAATTGAATATTTTTTGTTAATTTTTTATTGGCCATATTTGGTGTTTTGAAAAATCATCGTGAACGTCACATAAGATGACCTAAAGTTATCATTTTTTGAATTTTTTTAAAATTGAAAAGAATTGTTTGAAGTACACTTTCATACAATTTATTTTTCAAGAAATTATGTTAATAAAAAGTTATTAAAATACTAAAAAGCCTTGATAATTCAAGTTTATGAATCTATTTCATCATAAATTAATTGAAAAATAGAAAAAAAAATTAATTGTAAAAAAAAAATACATATTTAGAATCTACACTGTCTCATCTATAATGGGTTTTAATTTCGTAATTTTTTTTGCAAAAAATGTCTTCAGGCATATGCCCAAAGTCACTATTTTCTTGTGACATTACCAGGACCTTCAACTTGCAAGTCAAACCAAGTCCAAAGCTTAGGTTCAAGTCCCCAAGCCTTTTCCTGAACAAAAAAATAAAGCAAAAACCTGACCAAAAAATAAAATTTTAGAAAACAGGATCCCGTTCTAAAATGGGATCCCATTTCTTAAAATCATAAAAAATATTTTTTTATGTTTTTTTGGAATAGGATTCCCTTTTGAAAATGGGATCCTGTTTTGATCTAGTTTCTAAAAAACATAAAAAAATAATTTTGTTATGAAATAGAATCCTGTTTTAGAATGGGATCCCATTTTTTAAAAAGCGGGATCCCATTTAAAAAAATAGGATCTTGTTTTTGGCTCGGGGTCCCAAACCTAAACAAGATCCCGTTTATTAAAAAATAGGATCTCGTTTTATTGAAGCCAATTTTGGGTTTTTTGCTAAGGAAAAAACTTCCATGTTTTGTGGAATCATCTTCTTGCATTTATCCTAAACAAGCATAAACATAATTGGAACATTAAATAATATAATCCAAACATACACAATTATCATGATTTTAATGTTACAGATATGCCAACACCCTCATAAGATGATGTATGAAAAATACCATTTACAAAAGCAACAATTAATTTTATTTAAAAAGTTTCATCCTAAACATAGATGAATAATAACTATATCACAAATTGCATCAAATAATAACTATGTAATAAATAAAAAAGTCTCATTGAACCCACTTATAAAAATTGCAATAAATAATTAAATGAGATCATAATTTAATAACCATGTAAAGACTGCTTTGAAAACATGGAAGGATCACAGTACAATTACATCAATTGATGCAATACATATTATTACATCAATAATGAGCCACTTTCAAGGTGATCTATTAATTACAAAGTATAATATAAAACGTCTTGAACCAAGAACTCTTCTATCTCCCAAGAGATCTAGAATGGAACAATAAAGGAATATTACCCACCTCCCAACTATATTACCATCATCAAGTGCAATATATGTCTATTCCACTCTTAGCAACCCCCAAGGTATAGAGAAGAAGATCATGGATGCGTTTTTGTTAAGGCCAAGGTTCACACACATACAAATAATAGATGGAAACACTGTTGTGAAATAAGATACACAACATCACATGTTTCTTACTCACGTAAAATAATTCATTAGGCAATACATGGTACACATGCCAATCAATCCATATATATGAATGATCACAAATCATGTCAGATATCAAAACCCAACAACAAGGGAAGGAAAAGAATCCTAGGCATAAGACAAGGAGAGACAACATATTCACCTAATGGTGTTGTGAAATTTGGGAGTAAAGCTTCCTCAATGAAGATACTCATGGTGTTCACCAACTCCGAGAGTAGTGGCATGTCCTTTGTCACTATACTTAACCTTTGAGAGTGATGCAAGAGCATCCAAGCTCACAAGCAATCTTGCATCACCACAAATATATTTTCTTTTCATGTTTAGTATTTTGCATTTTTGGTGTAGGTTTGAGCTTCAAGAGCATATTGTGAAGTGTTATAAGGATATGATTATTTATTTTTGAGGATGTTATTTCCATTTCATACATCAAGTTGAAGGCAAGAGACTTGTAATGCCCCGTCATAATAACCTAAGGAATGTTGCAATTGTGTATAAAAGCGTAATATTTTTTTTTTTTAAAGTATAATTATTAAGTTAATTAGTTGCATACATTCGTTAAGTTACGCGATGTTACACTACTTTGAGTTTCCATAAATGACTTAGTATTTCGCATTGCACATAATAATTAACATAAACATTAAAGATAAACATTGCATTTCATTTGAAACTCCATTCAAGATAACATAAAGTACAAACTTGTTTCATTCATTGCATTTGATAAAATATACAATACTCGTTCATCTGATGAGGTAGTTCAATATTAATTACATTTACATTTACATTGTTCACCTCATATACAATTGAGGGAAGTTTTCAAATACAAGATTTACAATTTACAAAGAAGTACACATAAGTTTCCAAGTGCGAGCTCTCCATCCATGAAGCTCTCGATGCCATGATCAAACTGGGGACCCAACGGAGTAAGGTGCATGTTCCACCCAACCATGTGGTACCCGTAGGTCCACCCCCCGTGCTAGGAGATAGTAATATGGTTACCTAGACATAATCTACTAACCCTAGACACTAGTACATAACAAACTAATGGTTACATTGCTTCCAAATTTTTTTTTGACATTTGAATGTACTACATACACAAGGTTAACTGTTACTTTAGGTGGAGTGTCATCACAACATTGCAAAGGTTACCCTGGTGTTTCTTCCTAGGTGCTAGCCCCAACATGGGTTACCCTAGTAACCTCTTACGAAACCCGGCCCCAATGCTAATTATTGCGGAATCGAATGTCTTTTGAAGAAACAAGACATTGATTTTCCATTCCAGGCCTTCTCATCTTATACTCAAGACTGAAGTAGCTCAAGAGTTATAAGCAAGGCATAATCATCTTGTTAAGAGTTTTAATTCTAACTACTGTGTTCTTTTAGTTATCTCTTGACTTACTAACTCTTTGCAAGTTACCTTGACACCACTTTGTGTGTTGGCCCTTACAAAAAGCCACTCCCCTAAACATAACAAGGTATCTAAGTTTTCCTGACGAGGGTTTACAAAGTGCACAAAGTTCATCACATAATACAAATGACACACAACGGTCATTAAAACTTTTATCATAAACCAGATAACAAAACACCATATCTTAACACATGCACAACCCAAGTCAACTCAAGTAATACATTTGAACAATAATACACCCTTACTAAACAAATCATTCTGGAAGACTTATTCAACTAAGATTTTCCCAATTTGTCCAATCAAAGAAACAGGATTTAAAAGCAAATTAAATTTCATTGAAAATCTACTATTTGGATTTACTAAATCTAGTCAATCATTAGTTTGAAGTAGAAATAATTAATCAACAAAAATAAGCTCATCTTCACAACCATACATTATAAAGATATTTTAATTCTTCTTCACATTTCATTTTGACATTTACTCGTTTATTTCAATTTCAAGAAAAATAATTGAATTATTCTCATATTTCACTACATAACACCTAATTATAAAACCAACTTATTTCACTATCTTTTATTAAAAATCATACCTCTAAAATGTATGATTACCATTTAATAATATATTATAATTAAATATAAAATTCTCCAATAATTATAACATATAATAAATTTACAAATAAATAAATAAATATATATATATATATACATATATATATATATAAATACATAATATTTATATTCGAATTTATCAATTGGTAGATACATCCGAAACCCTTATGAATTAAACAAAACTCGTAAGAAACAGGTTCGAATGCTTTTATCCTAAGCCAAGAATTTTAGGGCTTATGGCTGTTGACATAGCCGGCCCTCATGGAGGCCACGGCTGTGTCGGCAACCTAAGCGCTGCCCGTAAGGGCGGCACCGGCTTCCTCCACAGCCGTCGCCCTTCATGGGGCGGCTGTGGGGAAACAGCCCCTGCGCCCATAACTGTTAAACAGTATTTTAAAACTTTTAAATAAAATTCTTTAAAATATTCAGCGATATATAAATCACGTACAGTGAATTCATTATCGCATAATGCGAATTTCAATACAAATAAACAATATATATATATATATATATATATATGTATTTGTATAAGTATAAGTTTATGAATAAATTAATACATATACTTATATAAATATATATATATATATATATATATATATATATATATATATATATATATATATATATATATATATAATTGATAATAACAATTAAAGAAATTCTGTAACTGTGCAAAAATTCACAACAGAGTTTTCTACAGAATAATATGAAAATTATCATTGCACAGAATTAATTCTTGATAACATTCTAAATAATAGGTATCAAATCTATTTTAACAATAAATAATTTCTTCCATGATTTGAAATATGCAAAATATTCTTTTCCAGTAAAATCTTAAATACAATTTATCAAATCTACAGAGCTTACATTTTTAAAATTCTTCTATTGTTTTCTTTATCCTTGTTTTCTTGAAATTCACACAAATAACAAGTTTTTACAAAAAGATTTCCAATAAACAAATCACCGAGAAGAGCAAGGGTTTTAACATTAAAGGATATTCAATTCCAAAACAATCAACATAAAATACTAGGGAAATACCTGTGAAATGAAGATCTTGGTTGTTGAAGAAAATCTTCGCCTGTAGAACGCAATCCTCCAAATCTTCTTCAAAGCACCAAATCCAAAGAAAGCTTTAACTAACCACAAAGATCCTCCAAGCAAAGGGATCTTCCACAAATATACAGTATTACCAAATTAACACAATACAAAGAATTTTGCAAAAGCTGAAATATTTTTCCCGTGAGGAAATTGAACAACCTTTGTATTTTCCAAATCCCCAGATAATATCTGGCAAAATCCTCAACCAAAAATCATAATTACACTGGCACACTTGTCGAGAAGTACAAATATCTTCTCAACAACTTCTCGACAATTTTGCCTTTCAAAATTTCATGCATTTAATTCATTTATTTAAATTTAAAAATCAAATTTCAAATTGCATGCATTAATTTTATTTAATTTTCCCATTTCCAATAATATTTAAATTTAAATAAATCTATTCACTTATTTAAAACAATTTAATTTAATTAATTTATTTATTTAATTAAAGAAATTTAATCTTTTAAGATCAAAACATTTAACCAAACAAGCTAATTAATTAATTAAATAACAAACAACTAATTTCTTTAACATTAAAATTTAATTTAAATAATAGTAAATAAAACATAATAAGCTATTATTTAAATTGACATTTTTCCTTTCAAGCAATTAACCAAACAGAAGAATGCAAAACAACCTATGACTCAAACTAAAAATAGATGATGTACTACGACCGGGTTATAGACTAGACTAGGATAAACCAAACTACTACCTCCTGATCAACATATCCGTTGAGTCTTGACACGCTCAGACCTGAGTACCCAGGTGGAGTCGGTGTCATGTACCTGCAATTCTTGCAACCAAGTGAATAACATGCATATATATATATAAACCATTGTACAGGCACACCGTGCGGAGAAAATCACAGATATCACAAGGCACTCGCAAGCGAGTGATGCGATTCCGTTCTCCACACCAATACACATCACATCAGACTGACAAAATAAATAACTGTTAGTCCATCATAAACATGTACATAGCAATAATCAACTAAAAGTAAACATCTAAACTACCTCAAAACATACCAAAAATTAAATATCGCAATATAATGTATCATCATGTCACAGAATAAACCCACTATCGCTCAAAACCAGCGATCAAAATATCCAAACAAAGTATCATAGTCTAACAGTGTGAAAACATAACAGCAGAAAGCAAAAGCATAAATGGAGGGGTACTACATCCTTCCCCCCTAGGATCAGGCTTGCTCCTGAAAGCCTGCGAATAGATAGGGATAAAGTTCCCTCATGCGTGTCGCATCCTCCCAAGTAGCAGAAGCCTCATGGCTAGGATCCCATTGGACCCTCAACTGATCAACATCTCGACCTCTGAGACCGAGTGTCTAGTGCTGTAGAATGGCCACGGGCTCCAAAGCCAGCTGCCCGTCCTCTACTTGTAACGCATTCCAATCAAGTATATGAGAAATGTCGGGATGATATTGTCTAAGAATTGATACATGAAAAACATCATGAATACAAGACAAACTGGGTGGTAAGGCGAGTCGATACGCCACGGGACCAATTCTCTCTAAGATCTCGAATGGCCCAACGAAACGAGGCGCAAGCTTAGAGCCTTTTCCATAACGGATTGGACTCTTTCACGGACGCACTCGAAGAAACACTCTATCACCAACAACAAATTGTCAGTCTATTCTATGTGCATCAGCATATTTCTTTTGCCTATCCTGTGCTGCTATCAAATGTTCTCTAATACGGTCAACTTGTTGCTCCATGTCTCGAAGCATCTCAGGTCCAAGTAACACTCTATCCTCTAGTTGATCCCAACTAAGTGGAGTTTGACAAGGATGACCGTATAATGCCTGAAATGGTGGCATACCTATAGAACTCTGATATCCATTATTGTAAGTGAATTCTACTAAGTACAAGTAATCCTCCCAACATGATTGTTGGTCCATTACGTACATCCTAAGCATATCCTCTAATATTTGATTAACTCTTTCCGTTTGTCCATCAGTTTGAGGATGATACGCTGAACTAAAGTTCAACTATGTACCTAGAGCATGTTGCAATGAAGTCCAAAGGGCTGAAGTAAATACATGATCTCTATCTGATATAATCCTACGAGGAATCCAATGCAATCTAATGATGTCCTCCATAAATATCCTAGCTACGGATGAAGCATTGTATGATGATCATACGAGTGAAAAGTGAGCTACTTTAGTCAATCGGTCAACAGTTACCATAATGGCATCATGTCGACGTGATGACGTAGGTAACCCTACAATAAAATCAATGGATATAATATCCCATTTCCATTCGGGAATGAGATGTGGCTGCAACAATCCAGCAGGATGTTGATGCTCAGCTTTGACTCGCTGGCATTCAAGACATCTTGATACATAATCAGCAATATCACGTTTCATACCAGGCCAAAAATACAATTTCCGAAGATCGGCATGCATTTTCTTAACACCTGGATGAGCTGAGTATGGAGCTCAATGAGCTTCAGTCATAATTAATGTACGAAGACTCTCAACATGTGGTACATAAATATGACCTAAATGTCGTAATATACCATCTGATTCTAGAACATACCCTACAAATCTACCTTCTAAAGGTCTACCAGATTCAATTTCTGACTTTACTTCCTGATACAATCTATCAGTAGGAAGTGCTGCTACTATTTGACCTCTCAAATCTACTTCAAGAGTAGTAGCAGAGATCTCATGTCGACAACGACTAAGAGCATCAGCCACTACATTCTCTTTTCCTTGAACATATCTCACTTCAAAATCGTACTCACACAAGAACTCCATCCACCGTCTCTGCCTAGCATTCAAGTTAGGTTGCGTGAAAATGTATTGTAGACTACGGTGATTGGTATGAAGTTCAAAACGATGACCTAAAAGAAAATGCCTCCACCAAACTAATGCATGTACTACCACAGCTAGTTCTAGATCATGAGTAGGATAGTTTAATTTGTGATCTTTGAGTTTGCGAGACTCATAAGCAATCACACGCCCATCTTGCATCAAAACTGCTCCCAAACCCTCTAAGGATGCATCCGTGCATACTACAAAATCCTTAGTAGGATCAGGAACAATCAGTATAGGCGCATTAGTTAACTTTTCTTTAAGTGTCTGAAAAGCCAACTGACACTGCTCTGTCCAAACAAACTTCTTCCTTTTTCTCTGAAGAGAAGTAATAGGATGACCGATTCTAGAAAATCCCTCTACAAATCGCCTATAGTAACCGGTTAGACCCATAAAACTACGAACTTCACCTACATTTGTAGGCGCGGGCCAATCTACAATAGCTTGGATCTTTGAAGGATCCACAACAATACCTTTACCAGATATCACATGTCCAAGATATTTACTCTCAGTTTGAAAGAAATCACACTTCTTCAGGTTCGCATACAATTGATTTTCCCTTAAGCATTGCAATACCTGTCTCAAGTGTTCTTCATATTCCTTCATGTTTCTTGAATAGACTAAAATATCATCGAGAAATACCAGGACAAAGCGATCAAGGTATGTATGAAAAACATGATTCATTAGACTCATGAATACTGATGGTGCATTCGTTAACCCAAACGGTACTACTGTGAATTCGTAGTGCCCATAACGAGTACGAAAAGCAGTTTTATGAATGTCTGCTTCAGCTATACGCAATTGATGGTAACCAGATTTCAAATCGATTTTAGAGAACACATTAGCTCCCTTAATTTGATCAAAAAGATCATCGATTCTAGGCAAAGGATAACGATTCTTAATCGTAACCTTGTTCAATTGACGATAGTCAATGCACAGCCTAAGAGATCCATCCTTCTTCTTTACGAAGATAACAGGTGCTCCCCAAGGGGAAACACTAGGATGAATAAAACCCTTTTCTAATAGTTCCTCTAACTGGATACGAAGTTCCTCTAACCCCTGAGTCATCATTCTATAAGGAGCTCTAGATATAGGTTCAGCTCCAGGAACTAAGTCAACTCTAAAGTCAATATCCCTCTTCGGTGGCATTCCAGGTATGTCATCGGGAAATACATCTGCGAATTCCCTAAGAATAGGATGATCATCAAGAGATACCTCTCGACTGTCACCCTCTTCCAAATCAGTAACTGTTGTTGCAAACAGTTGACATCCCTGATGAAGACATCTCTTTAATTGCATAGCAGATATCATCCGCAAAGAGATAGGTCTTTGAATACCTATGATTTCCAATTTCACACCTAAATCATTAATGCAACTAACTATCTTAAGTCGACAGTCAATTACAGCATGATAAGATGCTAACCAATCCATTCCTAAAACTATGTCATACGATCCTAAAGGTGTAACATATAAATCTACTAAGGTGGTTAACGTACCAATTTTAAGTTCACAATTATGTACTAAGTTTTCTACTACTACTTTCACCCCTGAGGCAAATTCAACTTGCCACTTACCACCTTGCTTTACCGCCACAAGACCACAACGGTCTATGATGGTCGGTGAAATAAAGGAGTCGGTAGCTCTAGAATCAAAAAGAATGGAAACATTAACACCATGTAACTTACCTGAAGTCTCGACCACTATGTTCTAGTGATCGGCTTGGTGGTCATTAACTGCTGCATATACTGTATGTGATCATCCTGCATCACCCACTGTAGGCTCTGAAACTGTAGGTCGAGACCCAAAACCAGTAGGACCTCTCATCCGACACTGCCTAGCTATGTGTCCCTGCTGACCACATGAGTAACAACCTGTGCTTGTGCCTCTACCGAATCCTCTGCCACCCGAAGGTGCATTGGATTGCTAGAAACTACCCCTATTGACAGTAGACTGAGCACTCTGCACAGTCTGATCCTTCTTATTGCGCTTGTTGCACCACCAGTTGCGACCCTTTCCTGTTTGAGGACTATTTCCCTGTTGTGGTTGTGGATTATTGTTCTTTTGAGGTGTTCGTTGTTGTTGTTGCTGCCCACCCTTTGTGGGTGTCTGTTGGTTCCTAGAGGAACCACCTGTTTGTGCCTGTCCACCCCGTGGACTAAAACCTGTTGCAGGAGCACTGCCAATCTGCACTCCTCTGTGACCACCTAACACCATAACAAGGTTCTCCTCCACTATGCGAGCCTTCTCCACCGCAACTTCCATAGTCTTTGGCTCAAAGACTCAGACACCACCACTAATGCGGGCGTTTAAACCCCTGATGAAGTGTTGTACTAGCATAGGCTCATCATTGCCAATACCAGCATACTGCTTGAGTTCATAGAACCTACGTTCATATTGCTCAACAGAAAGAGCCAACTGACGTAGATCATGGAACTCGTCAGCCCTACGCTACCTCCAATGTTTCGATAGGAATCGTGCTCTAAACCTCTCGAGAAACATCTCCCAAGACACTGACCTAATATCTAAGTGGAGCTTCTGCTCCTCCAGGTGCCACCAAGTAGAGGCGAATCCTCTCAAATGCATAATAGCGCATCTCGTACGGGTATTGCTACCGTATGGGTGCATGGTGAAGCATCTACCCAAATCTAGTAGCCAGGTCTCTGCCTCTAAGCCACCTCCTGCACCATCAAAGGTAGGAGGACGTGCCCTCAATAAATCCCTCATGTGTCCTGCAATAATAGAATCCTGATGTACTGAGTCATCTACTCTCCTAGGAGATCTATCTCTCTCTCTGACAACCTCCTGCTCATCCTCCTGTCTAGGTCCAAGATGAGCTAGGACCTCCTCTAATAATGGATGTATCTGAGAACCCTCTACTGCTGACTGTTCGAGATTCTGTCCCTCATTTCTCTGACCCAACTGTTCTGCCTGATCACTGTGATGAGGGCTCAAAGGGGGAGTAACCTGAGGGATTGGCCCTCGGCCTCCACCTCGACCTCTACCACGACCTCTTCTTCCTCGCCTAGGCATGTTCCTACACATAACAATAACGAGTCTTAAATACTATTCAACCAAGGCTAACAGTTTGCAACACTACGTACTAGGTCAACCTAATGGGCTCGCGATTACCCAGAGCGTCCAGTGTTTGTAACCTTGGCTCTGATACCAATCTGTAATGCCCCGTCATAATAACCTAAGGAATGTTACAATTGTGTATAAAAGCGTAATAATTTTTATTTTTAAAAAAAAAATTATTACACTTTTAAACACAAATGCAACATTCCTTAGGTTATTATGATGGGGCATTACAAGACTTTGAAGATTTGAAGGCATGAAATGCCTAGAAACCCTTGTAAATTTTTTGAATTTTTTTTCTTGTTGAAATTATCACTATATGTAATTGTTCTTGAGGAATTATTTTGTATGGGTGTACATATGAAAGTGATAATAAATATATGTTTCAGATTTTGTTACAAAATATTTTGTCCTTGATATATGTGCAAGAATGTGGGTTGGATGAGATGTTAAGGCTGTAAGATTGGGTAGTTTGATAAGATGACTAATCTTGACAGCATCAAAGATATTTCGATCCTAGCATGAAAAAGTTTTATTAATTATTTAATAAACTCATTGTATCATTAATAATCTATTGATTAAAATCTACCACAACGTTTGTTCCTACAACCCCTTTGTACTATGAAATATAGGGTGAGACACTCCTTTCCTGACCTCCTCAATCCTAAAATTTGATACTCCAATTTTATAAATTAGATGTGACACACAAACCAAAAGAAAATTTCATGACTCTTTGCCTAAAGATGCAAAATCACTTTTACATAAGGATTCATATCACTCCACAAAATAATTAATTCAATTAATGTTATAAAGTTCAAATATTCTATTTATAAAAAACGAAAAAAATCATAGAAGCCTCAAATCCACCATTAATGAAGTTGAACAAAACCTCATAATTTTTTATTTGTAAAAGTATAATAAATTTAAAGAATTCTAGAACACCCTACTACTCCAAAAATGCTCAAAAACATACTTTTCAATTCATTTTTTAAAAAATTTTGAGAAACATTTTATTTAAAAAAAAAATCCATAGCTTGACCTTAAAATGTACAAGTTAAAAAAAAAATCAATTAAAATATAATTTAAAAGCCTAAATTATTTCTATAGAATGATGCAATAACTCCATCTAATGTAAACATGGCTAAAAGAAAATAATTCATTTTAAATTAACTACTTTTTCCCAAGTTTGCAAACAATGGATAAAATCCTCCCCAAGAGTAAAACACACACCCATGCAATTGAGATCCATCCTAAACACTCCAAATCTAATCATGCCCAATTCAAATCTAACATCAAACAATTCCAACTATTCTTTATGTTCAAATCCACTTTTCATTGAATGGGGAAGAGAGAGTTTTAAGCATGAAAAGTACACAAATAATAATTGAAAAAATAACTCTTCCCTTTTTCTTTTTCATTTTCATTTTTTATCATTTTCCTTCCTCCTTTTGTTTTTTTTTTTCGAATTTCTATTTCTCTTTTCTATTTTTAATTTTCTTTATTTCAATTATTCACTTTGGCCACCAATATTTTTTTCTATAATTAAATCAATGAAATTGATTTTATAAAATTATATAGGCTAATTAATTTAAAATATTTTTAACTAACAAATTATTTCACTTATGCTAAATATTTAGTTCAATGAATATTCAAATTCATTTAATTTCTTCTAGTGAAATATACTAATGCATCAAACTTTTTTATTAAAATATAAATTATCTTTTTGATGCAAGCATTAAATATTCACAAATACTTAAACATATTTTTTACAAAGTAAATATTTTAATACAATCTAATAAGATAGCAAAGCACATGCAAAAGACTCCTACACACTTTATGAGTTTTCACAATTTATGGATTTTATAATAGACACCAATTCAAATCTAGGTTAATAGAGGGATTTAGAAGGACTAAGTAGGGTGGGAGATGGCTAAATGGAATCCATGCCAACTTCACATAAAAAAAATGATCTATACCTATAAATTTGTTGCACACTTACGTCAAATGTTAGGTGTACCTTCTCCACATAATAAGATCTAAAGCAATATAATCCAACCAACATGGTATAAATCATAACATGATATTAGATTGGCACATCTTCTATAAATCATATACAACTTGTATGATTGAAGAATAAGATGTGTTATCAACAATAATACATAATACATAAATAATAGAATGATCTAACATAGATAAGCACAACATATGCATGCCATAATGCATAGTAAAAAGTATAATGGCTATACAAAACTTCATATGTAACACCTTAATGGTCATTCAAAGCATCTCCATAAAAGTATCTAGAATACACCATCATAACATCTTGATGGAACAACAAACCTCATCAGCAAGCTTGGTGCAACATGTTGTAGCACATGAATCACATATTACATTGATAAAACGATCAATACAACATATATCAAATGAATCAAAAAACACATAAGAAAAAAATGAGTAGGAATTACATAATTGATACCAAAAAATATTGCAAAGAAAGATAAAGAAACTAAATTATCTATATACAAAGCACAATTTCCTAACTTGATTCTAGTCTATTACAAATAAGAACATAATTTTCCAAAATATTTTAATTTATCCTTGTATTCATGAATTTCTCATTTTGAAGAAAATAAATCAAAACTTGAATTATGATGTCATATACAACTAAACTTGTAAAATTTTCCATATATATAATATTTTATAATGCCCTCCCTTACTATCCCAAAAATAACCCCTTGGACCACCATTCTTGAAACACCTCCCACCATCATGTAAGAGGACTATGAGAGTTTTTAAATCCCATGGATTGCTATTGTGTTTGTAAATGTGCTTAGATGCATCAATTCCATTGCATAGATGAATTTCCTTGAGAAAATTAAGTTTCTTTTTCTTTTCTTTTTTCAATATGTTTAGTTTCTCACATGTTCACATGCTATTTTCATATGTCCAACCATGTTGACTATAATAAATATATTTACAAATCCTTATTTAGATGTTCCACTAGTTGTGGCATTGCTTTATTTTAGGGGCTATAAATCTTGACCAATACTAGATGTGTGGCTTTGAATGCAATAGCAAGCAAGCAAATTTTCAAGATGGTGAGGCTGGTTTCTTTGATTCTACAACAGTTGTTCTAATGAATTTGAGAATATAAGGCAATGATGGTTGCTTTGAGTTTGTGATTTGTCCTATTTTTTATTATTATTGTAGAATAAAACATAAATGAGACACTTCTATATTTGAATATATAATACAAAAATGTCTAATATTTTTATTTTAGAGTAAACCTAAATATATGAAACCATAGAAGCATGTACACTATAGAATTTTTCTTGATCTTATAGAGATAAAAATTTACATTCATGCCCCAACTCCTTTAGTTTGA
>VDFB02281492.1:207615128-207629019 GCA_007258455.2 Sequoia sempervirens
GTGGGAGAGGGTGGGAGAAGGCGGGAGAGGGTGGGAGAGAGTGCGAAATGGTGGGAGAGGGTGGGAGAGGTCAGGAGGTTGGAGAGGTGGGAGAACATGGGAGAGGGTGGGAGGGTGGGAGAGGTGGGAGGGTCAAAGAGGTTAGAGTGTTGGATAGGATGGGAGAAGGGTGGGAGGGTGGGCATGGGAGAGAGGGTCTGAGAGGGTTGGGAGAGTGTGGGAGGGGTGGAATGTTGGAATTTGGGAGGGTACAGGAGAGGTGGGAGATGGTAGGAGGGTGGGAGGGTGGGAGAAGGTGGGAGGTTTGAGAGGGTGGGAGAGTCAGGGTCAGAGGAGTCAAAGAGTGTTGGATGGGATGGGAGAGGGGTGGGAGTGGGAGGTGTGGGAGGGGTGGGAGAGAGTGGGAGGGTGTAGAAGGTGGGAGGATTGGAGGGTGGGAAGTGGCGGAGAGTTGGAGATGAGTCGAGGCATCAAATAGGATGGGAGAGGGTGGGGTGGGGAGTGGGTTGGGTGGGTGTACACAATAATTTTTTTTAAAAACTAACTGTTAGCACAAGCTGATGTTATGAATAAATGAGAGATGGCCATGGGAGAGGTTGGGAGGTTGGGCAGGGAGGGTAGGAGGAGGGTGGGAGTGGATGGGAGAGAGGGTGGGAGGGTGGTAGAGAGTGTGGGAGGTGGAAGAGTCGGAGGAGGAGGGTGGGAGGAGGAGTTGGAGTGTTGGAGGGTGGGAGAGGAGGGTGGGAGATGGTGGGAGAGAGTGGAAGAGTGTGGGAGGGTGGGAAGGGTGGGATGGGTACAGGAAGTGGGAGAGAGAGTGGAAGAGGATGGGAGAGAGTTGGAGAGGGTGCGAGAGAGTGGGAGAGGGCGTAGAGAGTGGGAGAGAGTGGAAGAGGGTGGGAGAGAGTGGGAGAGGGTGCGAGGGAGTGGGAGAGGGTGGGAGAATGTGGGAGAGAGTGGGAGAACATTGGAGAGGGTGGGAGAAGGTGGGAGAGAGTGGGAGGTGGTAGGAGAAGGTGGGAGAGACGGTGGGAGTGTTGGAACTATAAAATTCTAAGAATTTTACAAGTTGTTCATACCCATGGGTTTCTAAATGAGTCCTTACCATAGACACAAAAATCCTCTCTTCATAACATTTTTCCCATATTTTTCCATGTGGTCCCGTAGAATCCATCGAGTCATGAATATTTCACTATATAATCCATATCGGCAAGAGATGGTGAGGGTCTCCCCGATCCATAATGTTTTTTTTTGCTAATATACATTTGTTGTAGGTCTATCAACAAGACTTCAGAGATGTCGCACCAATCAAAATTCATATGCAAACACCCATCGGCAGGACACAGTTCATTGTTTCAGCAACAGAATGACATATTGGTGAGAAATCTTTCATCGGGATGAGTCATAGCGAAATCATATTGTCTTACCAATCGGTGCCCGAGCAAACGTTTCGGCCAAACCAAAAGTCTTCGGAGTGAGGTCTTGTCCAATGTATTATGTCTCACTAACTAGCTCACAGAACGACATATTGACCAGACTAAAGGTTATCAGAATAAAGTCTCAACGAATGCACCCGGTCTCGCAGACAAAGCATAAGGGGATTATATCAAATTACTCTCAGGATGAGGTTATGTAGTCTTGCCAAATGTATTATGTCTCACTGATTAGCTCACAGAACGACGTATAGGCCAGACTGAAGGTTATCAGAATAAAGTCTCAGTGAATGCACCCGGTCTCACCGACAAAGCATAAGGGGATTATATCAAATGACTCTCGGAATGAGGTTATGTAGTCTTTCCAACTCATATGTCTCACCGAAGTGTTTCATCGGCGAGAGAGTAAATATGTTTCATCAACTGGAAAACATAACACTAGGTGTATCTCCATAAGATGCAAAGTATTCTATGAAACCTCTCCCCGACTCCAAAAGTCATAGCGAAACATAAGATAAAGGGATATCTATCGGCAAGACAATGGTTATCACTATATGTCATAGCGAGTCATTGTAGGTCATACCGATTAGAAAGCAAAGTGAATTTATCGCTGGGACAATAATTATCAAGGAGAGTCATATCGAACACATAAGAGTCTTATCGATCAGGATACAAAGGGTTACATCGGCCAGACTTAAGCCGTCAGTGAAATGTCATGTAGCATCTGTTTGGTCTCGCTGATATTGTTGAAGGTGGGTCCCATCATTGCCATCGGAATGAAGTCATGAAGTCTTACCGACTCCTATGTCACAATGACAAGATTCAAACTTGGAGATACATTTGGTGAGACTAGATTCTTCGGCAGAGCTATGTGAATCATACCGAATGAAGGTTCATCGACAGGAAAATTGCTATGTCATGGAGATCAGAAAGTGAACTTAAGGAGATGTTTCAGTAAGACATGAAGTGAGCTATGGGACAACCTGCCAACTCTATAAGTCAGCGATGGTTTTCATCGATGAGAGTTTTAGCGATATACTTGTGATTGAAGGATATACTTGTGATGGTTTAGGATTAAATAACGCGAGCGCATTTTTTATTGCACTAAAAATAGTAAAAAATCATAATATATCCGTGATGTCGGCCCACATTTTGCATATTCTCCTGGTTTTGTGCATGCTCTGACAAAAAGTAGGTTTTTGGTGATTGAGTGAAGTGTGCATGCATGATTTTGAGATTCCACCACCTTTTGAATGTTCTTTCCATCACCTTTGCATGAAATAGCAGAGTTTTCACGTTGAGAGGCATATAATATCAATTCAAGTTTGAATTACAATGATAATTGATATACAATTGAAATTTGGAGGGGAACAAGCTTTTGAAGAAGTCAAATTTTTGAGGAGTTTGAGGAAGGAAGAAGCAAAGGCTGCATAATTGGGTAGAACTCCTCCATTTGAAACTCTTCTTTTTTAGGTATGTGAAATATTTGTACATTTTCTTTCATTCTATTATGGCTTGCTTTCATTTTTTTTGTTTTGCTTATTCCATGTTGACCAAATTGTCTATTTGTGATGCAATATCAGATTGCCAAGCCACTCAACAACATCATTTCTTTAGGGAACTTCCTTCCCAAATCAAATCAGGAGAAGATCAATTTATACAAACTTTGTCAAATTCATCCAAAACTACTTTTCATTCAACCAAAATCCATTTATTTCATTTCAAGTTATAAGGCTATCAGTAGCCAATTCACCATCTCCATATAGCAAACCATTTTCATAATCAACTTTCAACTTTGTTCTTGTCATAAACAATACAACAATCACTCATCAACTCAACTTACCCCTTCAAGGAAAAAACAATCAAACACCTCTGTTCCTTAGACCTGCAATCAAACATCATCCCAGCCATTTAAGATATATTTGCTCAAATCAACACATCCATCATCCTATCTTCACTTAAACACCATTTGTAACAACAACAAGCAAGCATTAGTTTAACACTGTCACCAGACCTTTAAGATACCAATTTCATCATGTTTTGATTGTAATATTCCAATATATCAGTATAGACACACTCTGACTACTTTGCATTCAAGACACCATTGCCATATATTGGAAACATATGCCCAAATCATCAAATCTTTCACAATCTACCTTCAAAACATTGCTAAGGATAGACACAATTGTGGCATCAAAAATGAGACTGCTCCCAAGCACTTAACAACATTCTTTTCGTTGTTTCTACATATTCTCTATTTTTAGCAAACAATGCCAAATATCTCTAGTAGGCCAACATTCCATCTAATAGGGTGATTCATTTTCTATCATAAAGCATTTACACAATCCCAAAACAGATTCTTGGGCCTATTTTGATCCTTTTCAACATACTATAAAATTTTATACACTTATTTCACAAAACAGAGTAGAACCAGCATGCTGTCTACTGGTAAAAGCCCTTAAATAGGTCAATTTATCAAAGCAAGTCATCAAAGAACTACTCACTAATCCACCAAACCTGCAAACAGTCTTAGGCCATGTGTAGAAACTCACAAATAAACAAGTTTCAAGATGGGAAATGCCCATCAATACACAAAATTAGTAAACACTTGATTATAGGGTGAAAACACACCAACCATGAGGGTTTCTTTAATGAAACATTTGCAAAACCTCTACTACTCTGCCCAAAAATTGAAACATGCTTCATTAGGTCTGCAAATTATTTTGAAATCATTTCTAAGCTCCTCTACATGTTTCCTCAAACCCTACTTGAAAACACCATTTTTTTGAATGAGAAAATTCAAAATTTTGTTCATGCAACAGTATCTCGACTTCTTATTTCTATTTACCCCTGCCATACACATCTTCACATTGAAAAGACACTAAATATGATCCATTCCACCAACCTACTAGCCCTACATTGGTGGAATGGCTAAGAATCACTTTTTAGACTCTCAAAACAATTTTAAGGAAACCACAGACCGAGACTTAGGAAACTAAGTTCAAATTCTTGATTATTTGAATTACAATTCCTACAACTTTCAAGAATGAAAGAAGTCTCTTTCCCTGAAAAGAATCAAATCTTAGAATGTTTGAATCACTATGCAACCTGAAAAAAAGAATAGAAAAGCTTTCCAAAATAACTGAGTAGAGGTTTTTTTATTGATTTTTATGGATTTTTGGGATACAAGATCTGCCTTTCTCGAGATTACAATGCTTTTTAAAGGTGTCTAAATTAGTTGAAATAACTGCCTCTTCATCTTCATCAACCCATCCTTGCCCTTCCACAAAAAAAACTCTTCACCTTCCTGCTTTTGTGCAATTTTACATTTTTACAATAATTGATAACTTTTGTTATAAAAAGCAACTTTTCAATAATATCACCTAGTGACCTATTTCATGGTGCAAATACATTGAAATTCATCATTTCATGACCTTCACTCATAATATTTACTTGAACATTACAGATTGAACAAATTATCCTTTTGAAGGAATTTCATGACCTAGGTGCTCCTGCACCAGTTTGTCATGTTACAACCTTACGTTGTCAATGGACTTTCTTTGTGTATGCTTCCAAAGCTTTCATTGAGTTATGCTTCCAAAGCTTTCAATTAGTTAATTTGACAACTTGGAACTTTTTACACAGGTAAAATTATTCGTCATGCCAAAGAAACAAACTATTAAAAGGAAAAAACTAATAGATGATCAGCTCCAAGCCTTGAGAGATAAAGAGAAAAAATGGATGAGGGAATATCGTGAAAAGCAGAAATTGGGAATGATTGATGAAAACAATCCAGTTGTAGAGGAACCTCAACCGTCAAAAAGAGAAAAGAAATTGGCAACACAAAGGGAACGAATGCGAAAGATTCATGCTAGGGGAGATGCAGATACATAGTTGGAGACACACCCTCTACCACAAGTGAATACGAAGGGACACCATTAAGCACAAGCAAATATGGAAGGACACCATCTACCACAAGTGAGTATGGTTGGACACCATCCACCACATCTGAAGTTGAGAGTACATCATCACTAGGAGTTGACGAACAAGGTATGCCATCATCCCCATGTGAACCTCAAGGTAGTCTTCTATTCCACCCTCGATCGAAGGTACGCAATCTAGCCCACCTCAATTCAATATTAATGAAATTGCTAATGTTGAGATGTATGTACCTAAGAGAACACCACCTAGAATTTTGTGTAGAAAGCCAAAGTTTTTGATTAATACTGATGAGGATATTTTGCAGCACATGGAAGGTAAGATTCCAGAATGCACTTGTAGAAGATATGCTGATAAGATTTGGAAAATGTTCTTTGAAAGGCTAAATGAGACCGCAAGATGTCAACTATTTTTTCAAATGATGCGGGGTTTAAATTATAGAAACATCATGAAGACTCTTGGGTTGAGAACATCAAATGCATCAAGTGAAAACACTATTATGAATAATCTAATGGATACTTATGACAACGTGGGTAAGACCTCACGCTCAAAGGATAGTAATGTCACCCAACGTGTCATTACATCGACTGCCACACAAAGATAAAAAAGTTGTTGAAGCATTGAGAACACTAATTGAAGATTGTTGGAAGAATAATACAAGGCCATCTCTGAATCAAAGGGATGTCGTAAGAAGGAGAATTGGTAGTCGAAACCGTGAGACACATCCAAAGCATTTTTTGGATATGACTCAAACCCAATTTTTTCATAAATTTCAAAATGCTTATCCTCAAATTAGTATTTCTCAAATATTCTTTAAAATTCTTAAACCTTTTTATGTAAAGATAAATCACACGGGCACTACTTGTTGTTGTAGACTACATATTGAATTCACTAACCATTATGATGTTTATCGTTCTATATGTTTAGATTTGCATACTAATGATGTTTTGCAGGATTGTGGCATAGAAGCCCCACCAAAATCTTCAAGAGAGTTCTTATCAAAAAAATTATTCCAAATAGAAGATGGCCAAATATTCTACATGATAACATGCTTGGATGGTTCATGCGAGCGTTGTGGTGGCTTGCAACGAATGTGAGTATGTCAACATATGGAAAGCACAAATGAGGTGGGGCATAAACTAGTAGATTTCGAGAAGTATAAAATAGTGGCATATGCTACAAAAGATGGGTCTCAAGCAAAAAGGTGTGATTTCGTTGTTGAGAAGATTCCAGTGTATCATTTTATGTCCATGTTTCATGAGAATCTAGTGTATGAGTATGCAAGGCATACCCATAGAGCTTGATGGCTGGACACGCAATTCAAGCTATGCAAGGACACCTTTCCACTTGGCAGCATAGTATCAATGGTTGACTTTTCAGAGAACTACACTCTACAGCCACAACATGAGGTGTAGTCACGGTATTACAACTCCATACAGGTTTCAATATTTGTGCACATAGCATTCATTCATGCAGCTGATAGTACAAAGGACCAAAGGAAGGTATTGAGGGAGTATCACTTTTATATTAGTGATGATCATACGCATTCTCCAGAGTTCGTGCAAGGTTGCTTCCAGATGTTCTACATTCATTTTGATCAAAGGGTCATATCATACGGTCGGCATATAATATGGTCAGATAACTGTGTAGCACAGTTCAAGAACGTGCACATGTTCTACTAGATGTGCAGGATGCATCTCACTACACGTGTTCAACATATGTGGAACTTTTGTGAGGCCGGACATGGAAAGGGGGAGCATGACGGTGCAGGAGCATGTGTGAAAAGAGCATTAGCATGAGAAGAGTTAAAGTATAAAGATAGTGCACAGTTGAAAGATGCAAGATCAATCATCGAGTGGTGTAATGCTTTGATGGGTCCAAGTAATGATGGTACGTCTTCAGTTCGTAGATTTTTTTGGTTGATGGATGATACTAACATTGCACCATATGAGGATTGTTGTACACTAACATGATCAATTGAGTTGCACTCTTTCCTTAGCTCAAATGCAGGTTCATGGAGTATCGATACACGTAAGATGGCATGCTTTTGTTCTTCATGTACAATGGAAGCCTGGAATGATTGTGAGTCAGGGGAGTGGGTTGAAAATTGGTTGACAAGTTATCTTAGCCCACTTCACACATATCGCCCTCCGATGGCATTGGAACTAACATAGATGGAATCATCGGTCGACTTTGACCATGTATTAGATCTAGTTCAACCAAGTAATATATCTACTTGCTTAGTATTTGAAATTCCATATTGTTATCTTACTTTGTACTGTATTCATAATGTTGACTAATTTCAAGAGATATGTTGCACATATAAATGCAGGGCATGTTTATGCAGTTATTGTAGATGAAGACAACAAAGAGGGTATGGACTATTACTTGTGTTGTTGTGTTGAGGCAAAAAATAAATTGGAAGCCCCAATTATAGATGGAGAAAACATTGAATACCCTACGCTCAGTTGTTGTTACTGGAACGTGGCTGAGAGGTACCCACATAAGAGTGTTAAACATTGGTTGTTTGAGGAATTTGACACGCATCATTAAGATTCTTCATTACTCAAACCTTGTCGTGGCATTCGATGTTAGGTTTGACCAAATATGGGAGTAGACCTTTGAACAAGACCTTGTGGAAGGTCATTGAGTCTGACCATGAGGCAATACTTGACACAATAAAGAGTAGAGCAGACCCAGATGGTTCATTGGATTAATTTGTAAGTATATGCACAATGGTTCTTATTAATTTATACTTGTATCCATGTCAATTTGGTTGATGCCAATGCTATCATCTTATTTTACTTTGTGTATCTGTATGTAACCAGGCAAACATTGATTGGTTTCCCCTTGCATAAAATGCAGATTTATGAGCCATCCAAGAGAATCTCAAGCAGAAAAGCAATGCAACATCCTTATTTTGATGATCTTGACAAATCTCAATTATGATTTTAAGCTATTACAAAAGTGTGTGTGAAAGCTTGGTGAAATTTCAAGTTATTCATTTGAATTTAACCTTATCATGACCACCTATGATGTAGACATTATAAGAGCATCTCGAATTTCAAGAAATTCTATTCATGAGAGGTGTTGTGTGCAATAGGTATCTTGGAACTCCCAGTGAAGATGTATGACCAAGGCCGACTAAGTTGAGACTGCCATGCCTATCTGTAAGTGCCTTCCATCTATTTTGGATGAGCTATTTCTTTTTATTCTTTTCCTTTGAGTATCTGTAACTAAACTAGTAAAAATTGATTGGTCCCTCCTTGCAGAAAATGCTGATTTTTGAGCCATCAAAGAGAATCTCAGCCAAAAAAGAAATGCAACATCCTTATTTTGATGATCTTGACAAATCTCAATTCTGATTTGAACGAAATCTTGCAATAAAAGTTCCATGTTCATAAATTTCTATGTTTTCTTTCCGTTTTGTTAGCTTTGTACCACCTGTACAGTAGATTTAGGCCTTGTCCTTTGTAGATTAAGATAATACAGATAATTAGGTTTCTTTTGAGTCCATCTAGAAGAACATCCATTGATTTTTTCCACTATTAGAGCACATTTTCTGAAATTCAGTTTAGAACCTTCAATTTGAGGTTTTGAGAGTCAAGTAAAGAAATAAAGCATACTCCACTGAATTAGGCTTGTAGATCAGTGGAGTAGTGGTATAGGAGGGTGTTTATGGTGCAAGAGCACCAAGGACAATCAGGACCACAAGGTGGTCAAGTGGTAAATTTTGATTTGTAGTCCATGAAGAATGTTGTAATAAGGTCACAAGGACCATTAGGAAGTGTTTTAAGTCAATCTGGGTTGGTAGAATATGAGGTTGCAATGTCATGTTAGCATGTTGTCAATTTGGTGTAATGAAGCCTTGAATGGCCTAAATGTGAAAATGTATGTAAATTTGTAATGTAAGGGTCAAGATGATGTAATGAGGCCATCATAAGGTCACTAGTTTAGGTATGGAGTCATTTACATCAATATGTCAAAAGTTGCACATAACAATGTAATGTTGTCAAACCAAAAGTTGTCATTTTGCAAATACTTAGAAGTTGAAGGATCACACTTGTAAAAGAAGTTGAAAAGTGGTTGTAGTCGGTTGAGGAGGTTAATATGCCTTCAAAAAGGCCTTGTGAATGTTGTATGTTGTTGGCAATCATACTATCCAAAGCAGGAGCACCAACTCCATATTTTCAACACTTGAACCCTTGTGGTTTCTATTATTTGGTCATTTGATCATTTAGGGTGTTCTTAGATGGTTTTAGGTCATTCTATTTCATTTAATAAGGATTCAATACCATTTTTGTATGTATTAGGTCAATTGAGTCATGATGTAAAGAAGTTGATCAATAAGGGGATTCATGTGGTGAACCTTGTAATTTAAGTGTTTTAGGGTTATTCGTGTTAAATAAGGGCTTTAAAGACCATTTATCATGTAATGTGAGTCTTAGGAAGGAGTATTTAAATAGTTGCATAAGAAATATTGAAAAATTGCAAAATGCAAAAGTTGTAAAAACTGCCAAAAGCCATAATTAGCAATTTTAGTCGAAGAAAAAAAGATAGAAGTTCAAAAGGAAAGCATAAGCATTGGGGAAGATCAAGAGAAATTGTAATTTCTATTTTAAGTCCATTCAAGGCTAATTATTCAATATAGAAAGTTTGGTTAATCTTTGATTCAAAGTTTTCAATGCTTTATTTCTGATTTTACTGTATTTTTAGAGTTATGTTCACCTATATGGACCCGTACATTATTAGAAGGCTTTCTCATTCATGTTTTCATGTAGTATTGTGAATTAGCTTCCATTTTCTTCCATTTAGGGCTTCCAATATTCGTTTTGGAGGGAGAAATAACTGATTTTTCTATAGCAGCCCGTGTAACAGATTTATCACTGTTTTGTGATTAAAAAAATGTAATTTTTGTCTTCCCACCTAATGTAGAGCCATGTGACTTCATGGGAAGACTTGCATGCATGTATATTAGGTGTGGAATGAAGTTTTTTGGTGAGGGGGAGTCTTTAAGTTTGAATTCTTATGATGCCTAGGCAGAAAATGTTAAGTTTCTATGTGAAAATGTTGGTTTCAAGTTGTCTTTTCATGGATTTGTATTGGGATTGAGTTTAGGAAGGGTTGGAAGGTCTGAGCAGACCTAGGTCAACATGTTTTATGTTTTTGTTTTGTGAATTGTGGTTTTTTGAGTGAAGATCTTGAGAAACCCTAGATTTTAGGAGGGAAAATGAGGGTTTGTTGGAGCAGCAGGTTAGCAGACTTGTACGGAGTATTTGACCAGAAAATTTGTGGTTTTGAAACACAATTTGTGACTGTCTAGGAGATCTTGTTATGACAAGAAGTTTAAAGGTGGGTTTGTTTGTAAAATTGGGCTAGTTCTTGTAGCCCTTGAGCATGATACCTTGATGTTTCTTTAAGCTTTGGTAGATGAATCTTAGGTGGAAGCTTGGATCTATCTTCTCGATGAAGTATGAATGTTATTTGGATGATCAATGGATTTTTTTACAATTCTCTTTAAGGAATTGGTCTTTTAGTTGTTCAGTGGTGAATTGGAAGACTGTAGTGCTGACCTTATGGAAGCTGGATTAGATATATGAACCAGATTTAGTTTCTTGGTTCTTAAGTTTGAATTTGTATTCCTCCACCCTACTCTACATCAATTATATGCCTTCAAAAACATTCATTTATTTGAGAATTCATTTGGGAAGCTAAAGTGATAAATCCCAAAAACATGGTTTGTATGGCTACTAGAGTAGACCTAGTTGAAAGGAGATAATTGTGAAGATAGATACTTGGGGTTTTGCAAATTACTTGGGACTAATCTAAATGTGTTTGTTGAAAGATTCCAATTCTTGTCTGCATCAGTTTATTGTTTTGGTTGAGTCATTTTGTGCAGGGAAGTGAAGAATGAAAAGGTGGAGTTGCTGCTATAGAGCCAAAATCTGAGTTTTTCATCCAAAAATGGAGGTTTTATGTAGGGTATGGAAAGAAATAATGAATGCATGTCTAGGGAAATGATTCTAAAAGAATTTTTAGACATAATACGGCATGATCCAAGTGTTTTCCAGAGTGTTTGAGGTTTCTTAGAGTGAAATACTTGAAACCCTCACCAATTTTTGTGATTTTCACCCTATAATCAAGGGTTTACATATTTTGTGTATTGTTGGGCGTTTTCCATCTTGAAACTTGTTTATTTGAGAGTTTTTACACATGGAAAAATATTGTTTGAGGTTTTTTGGTATTTTGGTGATGATTAAAGACTACTTTCTTTGTTAAAATGGCTTATTTGGGGTTCTTTAGAAGCAAAGAAGTTGGGACAGCAGGCATGTGTTCCAAAATAAGTGTATCTAAAAATGATATATGTTTTTAATGGCCAAAATGGGTACCCTAAAATGTATTTATCCTATAAAGCCTCATTGTGGTTTGTATGTTACACCTGATTTAGTGTTTTAGCACTTATAAGCAAATTTGGACTTCTAGTGCAAGCAATTGTGAAATATAATTAAACAGTGTTGTAAGAAGGTGTTTTAGCTTTGTTAATGTCAAAATAAAAATGAATAAAGTGTACCAAGGTCTGGTAAAATTTTGGAAGCAAGATTTGAAGGTTATGTGTCTTTTTGCCTTGTGAAAAGTTGCAAAATCGTGCAACTTTCGTTCTCCAACTCGTCTGACCAAACAGATTGTTCCAATGCGTCTGAATAGGAATTTTTACGCTGGGAATGGTCCTCTTTCACACCCAAATATGTGGAATCACTCTAAGCTACGTTCAACTGGATCGATCCCTTAAGGGACCAAAGGGCAAAATGACTACAAACTTCAGCATGAGGTTACTCGGACACCGTGATGCTTAGAAACTTATCGGCTAATCCTATGGGATCATATTGGGCCTCTCTACAATAACCTCTCTCATTTTTTGTTATCTTAGAGTGGTTTTTTCGTAGTGTCCAGTTTTCAGTTGATGGAAAAAGTGTCAAATGGAAACAGTGGAAAGTTGCAAAGTGGTGCAACTTTCGTTTTGCAACTCGTGTGACCAAACAGACTATTCCAATGCATCTGAATAGGCATGTTTATACTAGGAATGGTCATTTTTCACACCCAAACATGCAGAATCGCTCTGACCTACGTTCAACCAGATCGATCACTTGAGGGTCCAAAGGGAAAAATGGCTGCAAACTTCAGCATGAAGTTACTCAAACACCGTGATGCTTAGAAAATTATTTTATAATCTTATGGGATTGTGTTGGGCCCCTCTACAATAACCTCTCGATTTTTGTTATCTCAGAGTGGTTTTCCCGTAGTGTCCAGTTTTCAATTGATGGAAAAAGTGTCAAATGGAAGCAGTGGAAAGTTGCAAAGTGGTCCAATTTTCATTTTGCAACTCGTGTAACCAAATAGACTATTCCTACACATCTAAATAGGCATATTTACACTAGGCATGGTCCTCTTTCACACCCAAACATGCGGAATCGCTCTGAGCTACATTCAACCAGATCGATCCCTGAAGGGTCCAAAGGGAAAATTGGTTGCAAACTTCAGCATGAGGTTACTCAGACACCGTGAGGCTTATAAAATTCTTGTTTGATCCTATGAGATTGTGTTGGGCCCTTCTACAATAACCTCTCTCGGTTTTCATTATCTCAAAGTGGTTTTTTCGTAGTGTCCAGTTTTCAGTTGATGGAAAAAGTGTCAAATGGAAGCAATGGAAAGTTGCAAAGTGCTGTAAATTTCATTCTGCAACTCGTGTGACCAAACAGATTGTTCCAACGTGTATGAATAGGAATTTTTATGCTAGGAATGGTCCTCTTTCACACCCAAAAACACAGAATCGCTCCGAGCTACGTTCAATCGGATCGATCCCTCAAGGGTCCAAAGGACAAAATGGTTGCAAACTTCAGCATGACGTTACTCAGACATCGTGATGCTTAGAAACTTCTCATCTGATCTTATGGGATCATGTTGGGCCCCTCTACAATAACCTCTCTCAGTTTTCATTATCTCAGAGTGGTTTTCCTGTAGTGTCTAGTTTTCAGTTGATGGAAAAAGTGTCAAATGGAAGTAGTAGAAAGTTGCAAAATGGTGCAATATTTGTTCTACAACTCGTGTGACCAAACATAATGTTCTAACATGTCTAAATAGGAATTTTTACACTAGGCATGGTCCTCTTTCACACCCAAACATGCGGAATTACTCCAAGCTACGTTCAACCAGATCGATCCCTCAAGGGTCCAAAGGGCAAAATGGCTACAAATTTCAGCATGAGGTTACTCGGACACCGTGACACTTATAAACTTCTCATCTAATCCTATAAGATTTTGTTGGGCCCCTCTACAATAACCTCTCTCATTTTTCATTATCTCAGAGTGGTTTTCCCATGGTGTCCAATTTTCAGTTGATGGAAAAAGTGTTAAATGCAAGTAGTGGAAAGTTGCAAGGTGGTGCAATTTTTGTTTTGCAACTCGTGTGACCAAGCGGGCTATTCCAACGGGTTCAAATAGGCATGTTTATGCTAGGCATGG
>VDFB02281492.1:207629119-207849951 GCA_007258455.2 Sequoia sempervirens
TGGTAGGAGAAGGTGGGAAAGACGGTGGGAGTGTTGGAACTATAAAATTCTAAGAATTTTACAAGTTGTTCATACCCATGGGTTTCTAAATGAGTCCTTACCATAGACACAAAAATCCTCTCTTCATAACATTTTTCCCATATTTTTCCATGTGGTCCCGTAGAATCCATCAAGTCATGAATATTTCACTATATAATCCATATCGGCAAGAGATGGTGAGGGTCTCCCCGATCCATAATGTTTTTTTTTTGCTAATATACATTTGTTGTAGGTCTATCAGCAAGACTTCAGAGATATCACACCAATCAAAATTCATATGCAAACACCCATCGGCAGGACACAGTTCATTGTTTCGGCAACAGAATGACATATTGGTGAGAAATCTTTCATCGAGATGAGTCATAGCGAAATCATATTGTCTTACGATCGGTGCCCGAGCAAACATTTCGGCCAAACCAAAAGTCTTCGGAGTGAGGTCTTGTCGAATGTATTATGTCTCACTAACTAGCTCACAGAACGACATATTGACCAGACTAAAGGTTATCGGAATAAAGTCTCAACGAATGCACCCAGTCTCGCCGACAAAGCATAAGGGGATTATATCAAATTACTCTCAGGATGAGGTTATGTAGTCTTGCCAAATGTATTATGTCTCACTGATTAGCTCACAGAATGATGTATAGGCCAGACTAAAGGTTATCAGAATAAAGTCTCAGCGAATGCACCCGGTCTCACTGACAAAGCATAAGGGGATTATATCAAATGACTCTCGGAATGAGGTTATGTAGTCTTTCCGACTCATATGTCTCACCGAAGTGTTTCATCGGCGAGAGAGTAAATATGTTTCATCAACTCGAAAACATAACACGAGGTGTATCTCGATAAGACGCAAAGTATTCTATGAAACCTCTCCCCGACTCCAAAAGTCAGCAAAACATAAGATAAAGGGATATCTATTGGCAAGACAATGGTTATCGCTATATGTCATAGCAAGTCATTGTAGGTCATACCGATCAGAAAGCAAAGTGAATTTATCACTGGGACAATAATTATCAAGGAGAGTCATATCGAACACATAAGAGTCTTATCGATCAGGATACAAAGGGTTACATCGGCCAGACTTAAGCCGTCAGTGAAATGTCATGTAGCATCTGTTTGGTCTTGCTGATATTGTTGAAGGTGGGTCCCATCATTGCCATCGGAATGAAGTCATGAAGTCTTACCGACTCCTATGTCACAATGACAAGATTCAAACTTGGAGATACATTTGGTGAGACTAGATTCTTCGGCGAGAGCTATGTGAATCATACCGAATGAAGGTTCATCGACAGGAAAATTGCTATGTCATGGCGATCAGAAAGTGAACTTAAGGAGATGTTTCGGTAAGACATGAAGTGAGCTATGGGACAACCCACCAACTCCATAAGTCAGCGATGGTTTTCATCGATGAGAGTTTCAGCGATATACTTGTGATTGAAGGATATACTTTTGATGGTTTAGGATTAAATAACGCGAGCACATTTTTTATTGCACTAAAAATGGTAAAAAATCACAATATACCCATGATGTCAGCCCACATTCTGCATATTCTCCTGGTTTTGTGCATGCTCCGACAAAAAGTAGGTTTTTGGTGATTGAGTGAAGTGTGCATGCATGATTTTGAGATTCCACCACCTTTTGAATGTTCTTTCCATCACCTTTGCATGAAATAGCAGATTTTTCACATTGAGAGGCATATAATATCAATTCAAGTTTGAATTACAATGATAATTGATATACAATTGAAATTTGGAGGGGAACAAGCTTTTGAAGAAGTCAAATTTTTGAGGATTTTGAGGAAGGAAGAAGCAAAGGCTGCATAATTGGGTAGAACTCCTCTATTTGAAACTTTTCTTTTTTAGGTATGTGAAATCTTTGTACATTTTCTTTCATTCTATTATGGCTTGCTTTCATTTTTTTTGTTTTGTTTATTCCATGTTGATCAAATTGTTTGTTTGTGATGCAATATCAGATTGCCAAGCCACTCAACAACATCATTTCTTTAGGGAACTTCCTTCCCAAATCAAATTAGGAGAAGATCAATTTATACAAACTTTGTCAAATTCATCCAAAACTACTTTTCATTCAACCAAAATCCATTTATTTCATTTCAAGTTATAAGGCTATCAGTAGCCAATTCACCATCTCCATATAGCAAACCATTTTAATCAATTTCAACTTTTTTTTCTACTGGGTGTCAATACAACAATCACTCATCAACTCAACTTACCCTTTCAAGGAAAAAAAATCAAACACCTTTGTTCCTTAGACCTGCAATCAAACATCATCCCAACCATTTAAGATATATTTGCTCAAATCAACACATCCATCATCCTATATTCACTTAAACACCATTTGTAACAACAACAAGCAACATTATTTTAACACTGTCACCAGACCTTTAAGATACCAATTTCATCATGTTTTGATTGTAATATTCCAATATATCAGTATAGACACACTCTGACTACTTTGCATTCAAGACACCATTGCCATATATTGGAAACATATGCCCAAATCATCAAATCTTTCACAATCTACCTTCAAAACATTGCCAAGGATAGACACAATTGTGGCATCAAAAATGAGACTACTCCCAAGCACTTAACAACATTCCTTTCGTTGTTTCTACATATTCTCTATTTTTAGCAAACAATGCCAAATATCTCTAGTAGGCCAACATTCCATCTAATAGGGCAATTCCTTTTCTATCATAAAGCATTTACACAATCCCAAAACAGATTCTTGGGCCTATTTTGATCCTTTTCAACATACTATAAAATTTTATACACTTATTTCACAAAACAGAGTAGAACCAACATGTTGTCTACTAGTAAAAGCCCTTAAATAGGTCTCTCACAAATAAACAAGTTTCAAGATGGGAAACGCCCATCAATACACAAAATCACTAAACACTTGATTATAGGGTGAAAACACACCAACCATGAGGGTTTCTTTAATGAAACATTTGCAAAACCTCTACTACTCCACCCAAAAATTGAAACATGCTTCATTAGGTCTGCAAATTATTTTGAAATCATTTCTAAGCTCCTCTACATGTTTCCTCAAACCCTACTTGAAAACACCATTTTTTTGAATGAGAAAATTCAAAATTTTGTTCATGCAATAGTATCTCGACTTCTTATTTCTATTTACCCCTACCATACACATCTTCACATTGAAAAGACACTAAATATGATCCATTCCACTAACCTACTAGCCCTACATCGGTGGAATGGCTAAGAATCACTTTTTAGACTCTCAAAACAATTCTAAGGAAACCACAGACCGAGACTTAGGAAACTAAGTTCAAATTCTTGATTATTTGAATTACAATTCCTACAACTTTCAAGAATGAAAGAAGTCTCTTTCCCTGACAAGAATCAAATCTTAGAATGTTTGAATCATTATGCAACCTGAAAA
This sequence comes from Sequoia sempervirens, assembly GCA_007258455.2. NCBI lineage: Eukaryota > Viridiplantae > Streptophyta > Pinopsida > Cupressales > Cupressaceae > Sequoia > Sequoia sempervirens. The sequence goes on from VDFB02281492.1 coordinate 207,632,582, forward strand.
AAAGAATAGAAAAGCTTTCCAAAATAACTGAGTAGAGGTTTTTTTATTGATTTTTATGGATTTTTTGGATACAAGATCTGCCTTTCTCGAGATTACAATGCTTTTTAAAGGTGTCTAAATTAGTTGAAATAACTGCCTCTTCATCTTCATCAACCCATCCTTGCCCTTCCACAAAAAAAACTCTTCACCTTCCTACTTTTGTGCAATTTTACATTTTTACAATAATTGATAACTTTTGTTATAAAAAGAAACTTTTCAATAATATCACCTAGTGACCTATTTTATGGTGCAAATACATTTAAATTCATCATTTCATGACCTTCACTCATCATATTTACTTGAACATTATAGATTGAACAAATTATCCTTTTGAAGGAATTTCATGACCTAGGTGCTCCTGCACCAATTTGTCATGTTACAACCTTATGTTGTCAATGGACTTTCTTTGTGTATGCTTCCAAAGCTTTCATTGAGTTATGCTTCCAAAGCTTTCAATTAGTTAATTTGACAACTTGGAACTTTTTACACAGGTAAAATTATTCGTCATGCCAAAGAGACGAACTATTAAAAGGAAAAAACTAATAGATGATCAGCTCCAAGCCTTGAGAGATAAAGAGAAAAAATGCATGAGGGAATATCGTGAAAAGCAGAAATTGGGAATGATTGATGAAAACAATCCAATTGTAGAGGAACCTCAACCGTCAAAAAGAGAAAATAAATTGGCAACACAAAGGGAACGAATGTGAAAGATTCATGCTAGGGGAGATGCATATACCATAGTTGGAGACACACCCTCTACCACAAGTGAATACGAAGGGACACCATTAAGCACAAGCAAATATGGAGGGACACCATCTACCACAAGTGAGTATGGTTGGACACCATCCACCACATTTAAAGTTGAGAGTACATCATCACTAGGATTTGACAAACAAGGTATGCCATCATCCCCATGTGAACCTCAAGGTAGTCTTCTATTCCACCCTCGATCGAAGGTACGCAATCTAGCCCACCTCAATTCAATATTAATGAAATTGCTAATGTTGAGATGTATGTACCTAAGAGAACACCACCTAGAATTTTGTGTAGAAATCCAAAGTTTTTGATTAATACTGATGAGGATATTTTGCAGCACATGGAAGGTAAGATTCCAGAATGCACTTGTAGAAGATATGCTGATAAGATTTGGAAAATGTTCTTTGAAAGGCTAAATGAGACCACAAGATGTCAACTATTTTTTCAAATGATGCGGGGTTTAAAGTATAGAAACATCATGAAGACTCTTGGGTTGAGAACATCAAATGCATCAAGTGAAAACACTATTATGAATAATCTAATGGATACTTATGACAATGTGGGTAAGACCTCACGCTCAAAGGATAGTAATGTCAGCTGACGTGTCATTACATCGACTGCCACACAAAGATAAAAAAGTTGTTGAAGCATTGAGAACACTAATTGAAGATTGTTGGAAGAATAATACAAGGCCATCTTTGAATCAAAGGGATGTCGTAAGAAGGAGAATCGGTAGTTGAAACCGTGAGACACATCCAAAGCATTTTTTGGATACGACTCAAACCCAATTTTTTCATAAATTTCAAAATTCTTATCCTCAAATTAGTATTTCTCAAAGATTCTTTAAAATTCTTAAACCTTTTTATGTCAAGATAAATCACACAGGCACTACTTGTTGTTGTAGACTACATATTGAATTCACTAACCATTATGATGTTTATCGTTCTATATGTTTAGATTTGCATACTAATGATGTTTTGTAGGATTGTGGCATAGAAGCCCCACCAAAATCTTCAAGAGAGTTCTTATCAAAAAATTTATGCCAAATAGAGGATGGCCAAATATTCTACATGATAACATGCTTGGATGGTTCATGCGAGCGTTGTGGTGGCTTGCAACAAATGCGAGTATGTCAACATATCGAAAGCACAAATGAGGTGGGGCATAAACTAGTAGATTTCGAGAAGTATAAAATAGTGGCATATGCTACAAAAGATGGGTCTCAAGCAAAAATGTGTGATTTGGTTGTTGAGAAGATTCCAGTGTATCATTTTATGTCCATGTTTCACGAGAATCTAGTGTATGAGTATGCAAGGCATACCCATAGAGCTTGATGGCTGGACATGCAATTCAAGCTATGCAAGGACACCTTTCCACTTGGCAGCATAGTATCAATGGTTCACTTTTCAGAGAACTACACTCTACAGCCACAACATGAGGTGCAGTCACGGTATTACAACTCCATACAGGTTTCAATATTTGTGCACATAGCATTCATTCATGCAGCTGATAGTACAAAGGACCAAAGGAAGGTATTGAGGGAGTATCACTTTTATATTAGTGATGATCATACGCATTCTCCAGATTTTGTGCAAGGTTGCTTCCATTGCTCCTACATTCATTTTGGATCGTGAGGGGCATATCATACAATGGCATATAATATGGTCGTATGAACGGTAGAAAGCAGTCGTACCAAGAAACGGCACATGTTCACCGATGCGTGGATGGTCTCACTACATGTGTTCAAATATGGAACTTTGTGAGAATTGACATGGAAAGGGGGTATGGGCTGAATTCGGCAGCAGCATACGTGAAAGAGGTACGGCATGAAGAAAGCCAGCATAAAGATAGTGCGCTGAAAGATGCAAGATCAATCGCCGAGTGGTGTAATGCTTCGATGGGTCCAAGTAATGATGGTAATGCCTTCGGGCCATAGATTTTTTGGTTGATGGATGATACTAACATTGCACCATATGAGGATTGTTGTACAATTAACATGACCAATGAGTTTCACCTTTTCCTTAGCTCAAATGCAAGTTCATGGAGTACCATACACGTAGCATGGTACGTTTTGTTCTTCATGTACAATGGAAGCCTGGAATGATTGTGAGTCAGGGGAGTGGGTTGAAAATTGGTTGACAAGTTATCTTAGCCCACTTCACACATATCGCCCTTCGATGGCATTGGAACTAACATAAATGGAATCATCGGTCGACTTTGACCATGTATTAGATCTAGTTCAACCAGGTAATATATCTACTTGCTTAGTATTTGAAATTCCATATTGTTATCTTACTTTGTACTGTATTCATAATGTTGACTAATTTCAAAAGATATGCCCTCATATAAATGCGGGCATGTTTATGCAGTTATGTAGATGAAGACAACAAGAGTCTGGGACTATTACTTGTGTCGTTCTATTGAGGTAAAAATAAAGTGGAAGCCCCAATTATAGATGGAGAAAAACATACCCCCGTGAGGCCATGTTGTTACCGAACATGGCTGAGAAGGTACCCACATAAGAGTCGTTAAACATTGGTTGTTTGAGGAATTTTACATGCATCGTAAGATTCTTCATTACTCAAACCTTTGTTGGCATTCAATGTTCGTTTGACCAAATATGGGGTAGACCTTTGAACAAGACCTTGTGGAAGGTCCGTGAGTCTGACCATGAGGTAATACTTGACACAATAAAGAGTAGAGCAAACCCGGATGGTTCATTGGATTAATTTGTAAGTATATGCACAAATGGTTCTTATTAATTTATACTTGTATCCGCGTCAATTTGGTTGATGCCAATGCTATCATCTTATTTTACTTTGTGTATCTGTATGTAACCAGGCAAACATTGATTGGTTTCCCTTGCATAAAATGCAGATTTATGAGCCATCCAAGAGAATCTCAAGCAGAAAAGCAATGCAACATCCTTATTTTGATGATCTTGACAAATCTCAATTATGATTTTAAGCCATTACAAAAGTGTGTACGAAGCTTGATGAGGAAATTTCAAGTTATTCATTTGAATTTAACCTTATCATGACCACCTATGACGTAGACATTATAAGAGCATCTCGAATTTCAAGAAATTCTATTCATGAGAGGTGTTGTGTAATAGGTATCTTGGAACTCCCGGTGAAGATGTATGACCAAGGCCCACTAAGTTGAGAGATGCCATGCCTATCGTATGTGCCTTCCATCTATTTTGGATGAGCTATTTCTTTTTATTCTTTTCCTTTGAGATCGTAACTAAACTAGTAAAAATTGATTGGTCCCTCCTTAAAATGCTGATTTTTGAGCCATCAAAGAGAATCTGCCAAAAAGCAATGCAACATCCTTATTTTGATGATCTTGACAAATCTCAATTCTGATTTGAACGAAATCTTGCAATAAAAGTTCCCTGTTCATAAATTTCTATGTTTTCTTTCAGTTTTGTTAGCTTTGTATCACCTGTACAATAGATTTAGGCCTTGTCCTTTGTAGATTAAGATAATATAGAGAATTAGGTTCTTTTGAGTCCATCTAGAAGAACATCCATTGAGTTTTTCCACTATTAGAGCACATTTTCTGAAATTCAGTTTAGAACCTTCAATTTGAGGTTTTGAGAGTCAAGTAAAGAAATAAAGCATACTCCACTGAATTAGGCTTGTAGATCAGTGGAGTAGTGGTATAGTAGGGTGTTTATGGTGTAAGAGCACCAAGGACAATCAGGACCACAAGGTGGTCAAGTGGTAAATTTTGATTTGTAGTCCATGAAGAATGTTGTAATAAGGTCACAAGGACCATTAGGAAGTGTTTTAAGTCAATCTGGGTTGGTAGAATATGAGGTTGCAATGTCATGTTAGCATGTTGTCAATTTGGTGTAATGAAGCCTTGAATGGACTAAATGTGAAAATGTATGTAAATTTGTAATGTAAGGGTCGAGATGATGTAATGAGGCCATCATAAGGTCACTAGTTTAGGTATGGAGTCATTTACATCAATATGTCAAAAGTTGCACATAACAATGTAATGTTGTCAAACCAAAAGTTGTCATTTTGCAAATACTTAGAAGTTGAAGGATCACACTTGTAAAAGAAGTTGAAAAGTAGTTGTAGTCGGTTGAGGAGGTTGATATGCCTTCAAAAAGGCCTTGTGAATGTTGTATGTTGTTGGCAATCATACTATCCAAAGCAGGAGCACCAACCCCATATTTTCAACACTTGAACCCTTGCGGTTTCTATTATTTGGTCATTTGATCATTTAGGGTGTTCTTAGATGGTTTTAGGTCATTCTATTTCATTTAATAAGAATTCAATACCATTTTTGTATGTATTAGGTCAATTGAGTCATGATGTAAAGAAGTTGATCAATAAGGGGATTCATGTGGTGAACCTTGTAATTTAAGTGTTTTAGGGTTATTCGTGTTAAATAAGGGCTTTAAAGACCATTTATCATGTAATTTGAGTCTTAGGAAGGAGTATTTAAAGAGTTGCATAAGAAATATTGAAAAATTGCAAAATGCAAAAGTTGTAAAAACTGCCAAAAGCCATAATTAGCAATTTTAGTGGAAGAAAAAAAGATAGAAGTTCAAAAGGAAAGCATAAGCATTGGGGAAGATCAAGAGAAATTGTAATTTCTATTTTAAGTCCATTCAAGGCTAATTATTCAATATAGAAAGTTTGGTTAATCTTTGATTCAAAGTTTTCAACGCTTTTATTTTTATTTTACTGTATTTTTAGAGTTTTGTTCACCTATATGGACCCGTACATTATTAGAAGGCTTTCTCATTCATGTTTTCATGTAGTATTGTGAATTAGCTTCCATTTTCTTCCATTTAGGGCTTCCAATATTTGTTTTGGAGGGAGAAATAACTGATTTTTCTATAGCAGCCCATGTAACAGATTTATCACTGTTTTGTGATTAAAAAAATGTAATTTTTGTCTTCCCACCTACTATAAAGCCATGTGACTTGGTGGGAAGACTTGCATGCATGTATATTAGGTGTGGAATGAAGTTTTTTGGTGAGGGGGAGTCTTTAAGTTTGAATTCTTATGATGCCTAGGCAGAAAATGTTAAGTTTCTATGTGAAAATGTTGGTTTCAAGTTGTCTTTTCATGGATTTGTATTGGGATTGAGTTTAGGAAGGGTTGGAAGATCTGAGCAGACCTAGGTCAACATGTTTTATGTTTTGGTTTTTTGAATTGTGGTTTTTTGAGTGAAGATCTTGAGAAACCCTAGATTTTAGGAGGGAAAATGAGGGTTTGTTGGAGCAGCAGGTTAGCAGACTTGTACGGAGTATTTGACCAAAAAATTTGTGGTTTTGAAGCACAATTTGTGACTGTCTAGGAGATCTTGTTATTACAAGAAGTTTAAAGGTGGGTTTGTTTGTAAAATTGGGCTAGTTCTTGTAGCCCTTAAGCATGATACCTTGATGTTTCTTTAAGCTTTGGCAAATGAATCTTAGGTGGAAGCTTGGATCTGTCTTCTTGATGAAGTATGAATGTTATTTGGATGATCAATGGATTTTTTTACAATTCTCTTTAAGGAATTGGTCTTTTAGTTGTCCAGTGGTGAATTGGAAGACTATAGTGTTGACCTTATGGAAACTGGATTAGATATATGAACCAGAGTTGGTTTCTTGGTTTTTAAGTCTGAATTTGTATTCCTCCACCCTACTCTACATCAATTATATGCCTTCAAAAACATTCATTTATTTGAGAATTCATTTGGGAAGCTAAAGTGATAAATCCCAAAAACATGGCTTGTATGGCTACTAGAGTAGACCTAGTTGAAAGGAGATAATTGTGAAGATAGATACTTGGGGTTTTGCAAATTACTTGGGAATAATCTAAATGTGTTTGTTGAAAGATTCCAATCCTTGTCTGCATCAGTTTATTGTTTTGGTTGAGTCATTTTGTGCAGGGAAGTGAAGAATGCAAAGGTGGAGTTGTTGCTGCAGAGCCAAAATCTGAGTTTTTCATCCAAAAATGGAGGTTTTATGTAGGGTATGGAAAGAAATAATGAATGCATGTCTAGGGAAATGATTCTAAAAGAATTTTTAGACATAATACGGCATGATCCAAGTGTTGTCCGGAGTGTTTGAGGTTTCTTAAAGTGAAATACTTGAAACCCTCACCGATTTTTGTGATTTTCACCCTATAATCAAGGGTTTACATATTTTGTGTATTGTTGAGTGTTTTCCATCTTGAAACTTGTTTATTTGAGAGTTTTTACACATTGAAAAAGATTTTTTAAGGTTTTTTGGTATTTTGGTGATGATTAAAGACTACTTTCTTTGTTAAAATGGCCTATTTGGGGTTCTTTAGAAGCAAAGAAGTTGGTACAGCAGGCATGTGTTCCAAAATAAGTGTATCTAAAAATGATATATGTTTTTAATGGAAAAAATGGGTACCCTAAAATGTATTTATCCTGTAAAGACTCATTGTGGTTTGTATGTTACACCCGATTTAGTGTTTTAGCACTTACAAGCAAATTTGGACTTCTAGTGCAAGCAATTGTGAAATCTAATTAAACAGTGTTGTAAGAAGGTGTTTTAGCTTTGTTAATGTCAAAATAAAAATGAATAAAGTGTACCAAGGTCTGGTAAAAGTTTGGAAGCAAGATTTGAAGGTTAGGTGTCTTTTTTCCTTGTGAAAAGTTGCAAAGTCGTGCAACTTTCATTCTCCAACTCGTTTGACCAAACAGATTGTTCCAATGTGTCTGAATAGGAATTTTTACGCTATGAATGGTCCTCTTTCACACCCAAATATGCGGAATCGCTCTGAACTACGTTCAACTGGATCGATCCCTTAAGGGACCAAAGGGCAAAATGACTGTAAACTTCAGCATGAGGTTACTCGGACACCGTGATGCTTAGAAACTTATCGACTGATCCTATGGGATCATATTGGTCCCCTCTACAATAACCTCTCTCATTTTTTGTTATCTTAGAGTGTTTTTTTCGTAGTGTCCAGTTTTTAGTTGATGGAAAAAGTGTCAAATGGAAACAGTGGAAAGTTGCAAAGTGGTGCAACTTTCATTTTGCAACTCGTGTGACCAAACATACTATTCCAATGCATCTGAATATGCATGTTTATACTAGGAATGGTCATTTTTCGCACCCAAACATGTGGAATCGCTCTGACCTACGTTCAACCAAATCGATCACTTAAGGGTCCAAAGGGAAAAATGGCTGCAAACTTCAACATGAGGTTACTCAGACACCGTGATGCTTAGAAAATTCTTTTCTGATCCTATGGGATTGTGTTGGGCCCCTCTACAATAACCTCTCTCAATTTTTGTTATCTCAGAGTGGTTTTTCCGTAGTGTCTAGTTTTCAATTGATGAAAAAAGTGTCAAATGGAAGCAGTGGAAAGTTGCAAAGTGGTGCATTTTTCGTTTTGCAACTCGTGTGACCAAATAGACTATTCCAACACATCTAAATAGGCATATTTATGCTAGGCATGGTCCTCTTTCACACCCAAACACGCGGAATCGCTCCGAGCTACATTCAACCAGATCGATCCCTGAAGGGTCCAAAGGGAAAATTGGTTGCAAACTTCAGCATGAGATTACTCAGACACCGTGAGGCTTATAAAATTCTTGTATGATCCTATGAGATTTTGTTGGGCCCTTCTACAATAACCTCTCTTGGTTTTCATTATCTCAAAGTGGTTTTTTCGTAGTGTCCAGTTTTCAGTTGATGGAAAAAGTGTCAAATGGAAGCAATGGAAAGTTGCAAAGTGCTACAAATTTCATTCTGCAACTCGTGTGACCAAACGGATTGTTCCAATGTGTATGAATAGGAATTTTTATGCTAGGAATGGTCCTCTTTCACACCCAAAAACACAGAATCGCTCCGAGCTACGTTCAATCGGATCGATCCCTTAAGGGTCCAAAGGACAAAATGGTTGCAAACTTCTGCATGAGGTTACTCAGACATCGTGATGCTTAGAAACTTCTTGTCTAATCTTATGGGATCATGTTGGGGCCCTCTACAATAACCTCTCTTGGTTTTCATTATCTCAGAGTGGTTTTCCTGTAGTGTCTAGTTTTCAGTTGATGGAAAAAGTGTCAAATGGAAGCAGTGGAAAGTTGCAAAGTGGTGCAATTTTTGTTCTGCAACTCGTGTGACCAAACATAATGTTCCAACATGTCTGAATAGGCATGTTTACACTAGGCATGGTCCTCTTTCACACCCAAACATGTGGAATTACTCCAAGCTATGTTCAACCAGATCGATCCCTCAAGGGTCCAAAGGGCAAAATGGCTATAAATTTCAACATGAGGTTAATCGGACACCGTGACACTATTAAACTTCTCGTCTAAATCCTATGAGATTTTGTTGGGCCCCTCTACAATAACCTCTCTCAGTTTTCATTATCTCAGAGTGGTTTTCCCATGGTGTCCAATTTTCAGTTGATGGAAAAAGTGTCAAATGCAAGTAGTGGAAAGTTGCAAGGTGGTGCAATTTTTTGTTCGCAACTCGTGTGACCAAGCGGGTTGTTCCAACGTGTTCAAATAGGAATTTTATGCTAGGCATGGTCTTCTTTTGCACCCAAACATGCAGAATCGCTCTGAGCTACATTCAACAGGATCGATCCCTTAAGGGTCCAAAGGGAAAAATGGCTACAAACTTCAACATGAGGTTACTCGGACACTGTGATGCTTAGAAACTTCTCATCTAATCCTATGGGATCGTTGGTCCCCTCTACAATAACCTTCTCGGTTTTCATTATCTCAGAGTGGTTTTCCTGTGGTGTCCAGTTTTCAGTTGATGGAAAAAGTGTCAAATGCAAGCAGTGGAAAGTTGCAAGGTGGTGCAATTTTTGTTCTGCAACTCGTGTGACCAAACGGACTATTCCAATGCATCGAGTAGGCATGTTTATGCTAGGCATGTTTACGCTAGGCATGGTCCTCTTTCACACCCAAACATGCGGAATCGCTCTGAGCTATGTTCAATTGGATCGATCCCTTAAGAGTTTGAGTGTAGTGTGTTGAAATAGGCCATTCCTCCTATTGTTGAGGTTGTGTCGGTGATATGGGCCGATGTAACTTGAATTGTGGTAGCTGATATACAAAGTCTATTGATGCTAGGGTTCAATTTGTATGATTTTTGAAAAAGAAGCCAAGCCCAGTAGAGTTATCAACATTATTCGTAAATCATAAGAATTTGTTTAGTACACTAGCCATTTTGATGCCTTCTTGTAGTCTCAAACATTATTTTGTATCATTGTTACATTGGTTTTCTAAGTGGTAGCTTAATATAGCTCCATAATACAAAATCTGGTTCACGCTAATTTTCACGTGAATCAAATCACGTTGATGTGAAAAAAAACCATGAGACCATAGCTTGTGGTGCAGGAGCACCTAGGTCATGTAATGCCTTCAAAAGGCTATGTTGTCAAAAATGTATTTAAGTCCATGTAATTCCAAAATTAAATGTAATCAAGGCATGAAAAAGCACAAAGTGTAATATTGTCAAAATGCTAAATATGTAAAAGAGAGAAAAAGAAGGAATGTGAAGAGACAAAACAAGAAAATCAAGGAAGAGGACGAGCCATAGGTCGTTCAAGGAAGATGAAGAGGTATTTGATGTTTGGAAACTTCTTTAAAATCATTGTAAAGGCCGAGCAAAGAGATCATTGTATTCAGGAAGAATTAAATTAACAAAGAGTTCCCTGTTTTAGCTTATTTTCTGTGTTTTTCAGTTCTTTCTTAACTTGTACAGACTGTGCAAGAGTTTAGGGTTCAAATTTAGATTATTTCTAGTAGGTTGGGGAATCACCATTTTTTTGCATCCATTTGGGAAGGAATCCAATAAATTTAATGTTTCTTTGAGCATTCTTCTTATGGCTCAGTCTGAAATCCTGTGCATTGAGTTTTGAGAGTCTTATAAGGAATTTCCACACTACTCCACCAATGTAGGTCAGGTAGATTGGTGGATTAGGTTAGGGATAGGTTATTTGTTATGTTTTGATGTTTCTGAGTGGAGGAAAAAGAAAGAATACCTTGAAGGAGTTGTTGCTACACATGAAATTCTAAGTTTTCTAGTCAAAATGAATAGTTTCCAGCATGACAGTGGAGAAAAAACAAGTGCATGGGTTAGAAGATGTTTCCAAATTCCTTTTTAGATGTATTTTGACATGTTCCAATGGTTGACCAGAGGTTTTGAGGTTTGCATGTAGCCTATACAGGAAACCCTTATTGATTTTTGAGTTTTTCACCCTATAAACAAGGGTTTGTCAATATACTGTCAAAAGTAGTCTTTTAATCCCTGAAAATGGATAAATTGGGAGTTTTGTGTTATTTCAAATGAATTTTTTGAGGTTTTAAGTGTTTTTGGAATGTTTGAAGGGGGTCTTCTTTGAAAATCAGGCCTATTTTAGTAGCCTTTTTTTACAGCGTTCAGACTAAAAACTGCTTATTTCTTCAATATAATTTATTCTGAGTTTTTGATATGAGGTCATGGGCATTAAGAGGTCTCTAAAAGTGTTTTGGATCTTGGGTTTTGAAACTAGTGTGTTTGGTTTACCCGATTTAGGGCATGAATGTCTCATTGAGAAGTAGTCCCTTGACTACTCATAGAATAGAAGTCTGGCCTAACAGTGATCGTGAGTTGATTTTGGGATAATGTTGTCTAAGTGATGTTGTTAGGGATGTATGGAGTCTTGGACAGGGTTTAGAAGTGAGATATGTTGTTTTGATAGTTGGACAGTGAGGAGACTTGGTGTAAAATAATACATAAAATTGTAAGTTCAGTCATAACAAAGTTAAGAGAGCAAGTTCCTGATTTGTATTAGTTGTAATAATGATGTTCACAGTGCTTGATGGTCTGATAAAAGTCTGAAATCCAATTGTAATGATGGATTGACTATTTGGGACAAGTTGAATGAATTGATTGAATGGAAGAGTGCCTTGTTGAAAATGGTGTTTTTGAAATGCATGTTGATCTAATTGATTGAATCAAAGTTTTCTAAACTGGTTTTTTGCTTTGAATGAGTCAATTGGAATGCAGATTTGTGTAAGGATGAATGATGAATGATAAGAGAATTTGAGTGGATCAAAAGTAGATTTATGATGAAATGTTGAAATTTTGTTTGATCTTCTCCAAGATGAGTTTGGGACAAGAGTCCCTTGAGTTGTTGAGTGGTTTGGAAATCTTTGTATTGCATCAGCCTGTTGCTTACTATTATGCTTTGATATATTTTTTCCAAGCATCCATAGCTTGTTTGAAAGCACCTGTTTTAGGCTTTTAGCCATAGCAGCAAGGCAATGAACTGTTTGATAAAATGCTTTGATAGACATGTATGAAAAATGTGTTAGCATAGACAAGGCAGTGAACTCTTTGAAATGCCTCAAAGAAATGTGGTTTCATGGTGATGGAATGGCATGCGAATGCCATGACAAGCAAATTGCTATGGATTGTCATGGCATTCCATCACCATTGAGACCACATTTCTTTGAGGCTTTTTTCAAATAGTTTGCTGCCTTTTCTATGCTATTGATTTTAGTATGCTTTGATAGATTTTTTCCAGAATCCATAGCTTTTTTGGAAGCACCTATTTTTAGGCTTTTAGCCATAGCAAAAGGAAGTGACTGTTTGATAAAATTCTTTGGTAAACATGTATGATAAATGTAGTAGCATAAGAGCAGGGCAGCGAACTGTTGAAAAAATGCCTCAAAGAAATGTGGTCTCATGGTGATGAATGCCATGACAATCCTAACAATTTTCTTGTCATGGCATTCCACCACCATGAGACCACATTTATTTGAGGCATTTTTTTCAAATAGTTCATTCCCTTGTCTATGCTATTGCTTACTATTATGCTATGATAGATTTTTTCTAAGCATCCATGCTTGAAGCACCTATTTTAGGATTTTAGCCATAGCAGCAAGGCAATGAACTGTTTGATAAAATGCTTTGATAGACATGTATGAAAAATGTGTTAGCATAGACAAGGCAGTGAACTCTTTGAAAAAATGCCTCAAAGAAATGAGGTCTCATGGTGATGGAATGCCATGACAATCAAAAGCATTTGATTGTCATGTGGCATTCCATCAGGTCATGAGACCTCATTTCTTTGAGGCATTTTTTCAAAGAGTTCACTGCCTTGTCTATGATATTGCTTACTATTATGCTTTTGATAGATTTTTTCCAAGCATCCATAGCTTGTTGAAAGCACTTGTTTTAGGCTTTCAGCCATAGCAACAAGGCAACACTTGAACTATTTGACAAAATGCTTTGGTAGACATGTATGAAAAATGTGGTAGTATAGACAAGGTAGTGAACTGTTTGAAAAAATGCCTCAAAGAAATGTGGTCTCATAGAATGCCATGCCAACCAAATGCAATTGGCAGTTGCTCCTAATTATTAGTTATGCAATGTGAAGTGATTGCATAACTGCTTAGGTTGACTTTGTAAAAACTATATTGTAATTGAAATTTTGTCATCTATCAGCATCTAGTTATTAGTTATGAAATGTGAAGCAATGCTTTGAGTTTGAAAGATGTGCAATTCAATGTAATCAACGTTATGAATATAAACTACAAAAATCTATTTTTTACTAAAATCTATTTTTTACTAAGTTACCGGTTCGGTTTTGGGTTCGGGTTCGGGTTCGAGAACCCGGTTCACTGGTTCAAGAAAAAAAATTTGGGGGTTGGGTTCGTTTTGTGTTTGATAATACAAAAAAATATAAAAATCAGAAATATATACATATTTGCAATAGTAATCAAGTTCAGAATACACCACCATATTAATAGTCGAATAACATAGCAAAAATACACCACCACTTTCATAGTCAAATATTAAAATATTAGTGATACTCAAATGTCATGATACAAAATTATAAATTAAAGTTCAAACATAAAAATGTCAAGTGTTTACAATCAACCATTATTGATCATTGATCAATTTGAAAAGTGTGAACATTTTTCTATGTGGAAGGCAAACAAGAAAATAGTGTTACATAATTATTTACATTGTGAAAGAGCCAAAACCTTTTTCTTGCAAATCGTAGAAGAATCTCAGTGATTTTTTGGGTGTCCTTGCCTTGGAATGGAACTATCTTGAGCCATGAATGATTGACCAGGAACTGTGAGAAAGAAATAAGATAAATCATGCAACTTACATTGCAATTTCTTTCCTTGGGAAAAAGGGTAAAGTTTACTTTTCAGGGAGAATCTCCCTTAAAGTTTGAACGCATTGATAATTTTCAAGATAGACTTAGCCAAATATGTCATCTAGGTTTGAAGCTTTTAGGTAAAATTTTTACTTCTTAAAATTTTGTTCAAAATTCAAGATCTTGAGGCTCTCCTCCCTTACGGAGAAGGCCTATCAAACCCTAACACTCTTATGCAACACTTCTTAAGTTCTTATTGATGCAGTATTAGATGTGAAGTTTCAAAATAGGCATGGTTATATAAATTCTCATCTCAGGACTATCATTGCATCAAATTAAGAATTTTCAATCCTTTATGGTCTAGACAAGAGAAGTGTCGAGTAGTGTTCCAATGCTAAAGTATTATTGTGAATCTCTTTGCTATGAGTGGTTCAAAAATGAGGAATCTTCTTCTGCACCAAATGAGAAATATTCACAATATGTGCTAGGAAGGAATAAGTCCATAAGATCAAGTATGCAAGAATTGAGAATTGCAAAATTGGCTTACGTTTGACTTCCACACACAGAAATTTTCACACTTTTCGATGTTCACACTTAAGTCAAAAAGTATATGTGTGTAAGTTGTAAAGTATACACTTGAATACACGTAACTCATATCTATTGAACCATGAATTTATAATGCAAATATGGACACCATCGATAAAAAATATTTGTATTAAAAGCAAAGAGCCATGTACGCATACATCAATCTATGTCGATATAAGTATAAAATATAGTTACAAAATAGCCATATAGGCTTATGAGAATGCCATATAGGCTTATGAGAATGCCATATAGGCATACAATGTGAAATATATCCAATACAAAATTTCCATGTAGGCATACAACAAAGGGCTCTGCATTCAAAATTCGTTTCTCTCCATGCTCTAGTTCAAATACAATTTTCTTTCCCTTTGCTTGGCGATCCAATGGCAATAAGTCTATCACTCGTTTCTGTTGTGCCTGAGGAGTGCTCCTGCTGCTCCTCCTAGTGTTTAGCTCCTGGTGAAGTTTTAACTATTACAATAAGAAGTAAAGACATTAATATATAGAAATTACATTATAAAAATTGATATATTTAACAAAATAATCACTTACGGCCATCTCACGATCACTCTCCTCGATGGAAATATTTGCATGCCGATGTTGAGGCATGCTCAATATAAACCATCCAAATAGGAATTAAACTATGAATCAATAATGGTTTGATTTTTCACTAGAACTAGTTCATCTATAACAACAAATGTAAATTGAAATTTAGTAATTTGCCTCATACCTCCCCTATCAGAGCCATTGAGGATTGTATAGCGGAGGAAACACCAATATCCATTACCCTCATAATGTTTGGCAGTGTTTCTGTCACCAACATCTGAAAATGAAACAACAAATTATTCAATCACAAAAAAGTTACAATAGCGATCCACATGATGACTTATAATGTATGAGATCTAATGAACAAAATTTTGAGTACAAGTATTAAACTATATATTTCTGATTATTAGTTATCTAATTTGAAGTAATGCTTTGAGTTTGAATGATGTGTAATGCAACATAACCATCAATATGAATATAAACTACACAAATATACTAAACTTAGAATTCATTAGTTAAGTTCTCTTTATTCTATATTACCTCTATGAACATTTGATCAAATCTACTGGCACTAGGAGGTGTTTCCTTGAAACCTCCAACATTACCCTATTCAACAAAATCACATATTAAAATACCATTCATAAAAAAGTGCTATTAAAATGTAATAAATTTATAATTGTTTACTAGTTACATACCCCACTGATAAGTGTACTGCAAAAATAAGTAGGTGGATGACTGGTGTATCCAGTCTCTACACTATGACCCTGCAATTTTATTAAAATAATAAAACTAAATTAGTTAATCTTGCATTTCACAATCAAAATTTAATAAATCAAATTCAATGAACATGCTGAATTTTACCTGAGTGTCAATGTCATATGCATCATGCAAAATGTTAGCCATCCTCTCCATCCCTGTAGATGCATACAGATCAGGCTGCATAGTAGCATATGGATCCTGTGTAGCACCCTCCTAAGTGTCGATAGGGTCATACAAATAAGTCACACCGCAAGATTGACACACATGGGTTCGAAGGAAACCACCTAAAGACTCCCCTGGGTGGCATTGTACAATAGGACTAGTGTGATGGATGACACTCTGGGTCAAATTTGTGATTGCCTGCAATGTCTCTATGTTAGTACTCTCCTTCGCAATGGCAGGCATCACAATCTGCTCATGAGGTGGCTTAGTGAGAGGTCGTCTCCCTTGCCATATAGGATCTAGCTGTGCACCGGGCCTATCCTGAGATGACCCCCCACCTCTCCCCTGGAACTCCCTCATATCAAAATAATTTGGGATTTGGTTCAATACAAACTCACTGTATAGTTTCCTAAGAAAATATTGGGGGGCTTCACAATTATTGCACAGTGGGTAATCAAAGACCATATACCATCTTTCATAAAAATGGTTCTTAATCTCTTGGTGGTGGCACCAATGAATAGGAAACCTCTTTGCATTGAGGGTAAGATTTTGATTTTTTTTAGGGTCAGTGAATAGAGAGCACAAATCACCTTTAGTAATTTTTAAATCTCTTACATGTTTATATGATAATTTTTCTACATAATATGCCCTGGCTGTCTGCCTCCTATCTTGCCATCCAGATATTTGTTGGGTGATTGCATCTACATTTTTTAACATATCTTTCAATGATTTTTCTAGAAGCATTCTTTCTGTGGTTGAAGCATTTGGATCACTCAACCTACTGATAAGATCCTCAAGTTGTTTTCTATTGTTCTTAATTTCACTCAAATTTTCTTGAGTGTCAGGAGGGTATTGAGAGAATGGTGGTGGAGGTTGATTTTGTTGTTGAGGTTGATTTTGCTGAGGATTTTACTGTTGAGGATTTTCCTCCTCTTCTCATTGAGGATTTGTAGGATTTCCTACAAATTTAAAAAAAATAATCAAATCTAACATAAAACAAACAAAATCAATTTCAAACTAACAAATTCAAAACAAATAGCAAACAATACTTACCTCCCTCATCTCTTCATCGTCGTGGAACCATATTTGCAAAGAAAATCCAACTCTTGTTGATGAAATTTGCAGAAATCCTTCCTCCTAGAACGTGAGCGTGAAAGTGAAGGTTTTTGGCCACAAGCAGAGCTGAGAAATAGTAAAAAGCAAATGATACATATTTCACTTTTTTTTTGCATTTAAAATCACATAACGCAAGCTCGCGTTATCTCTTTTCAATTTTTTTTCCCATTTGGCCACAAAAGTGCAACCAACTTCATGCACCCACTCTGATGTGAGCAGTAATTTCTCTTGAAGAGCTCTATGTAGCTCCTATCGGTGAGCTCCTAGCAGCTCCTGAAGTTGTCAGTTTGTATGAGAAGCTCCAATCTACTCCTAGTAGTTTTTAATCTGTAGTTTGTAGTTTCCAAATTTAGGAAAAAAAATTGTAATTTGTTGGTTTTTGTGGTTAATACAAAAAAAAAATATTGCATGCCCAGATTTGTGTCTCCTATTCTTTTTTATTCCACATTTGTATTCCCTTGTTGTTTTGGGGAAACAAAGCAGCAGCTCTATGTTTTTTGTGTATTCAAAAATTTTGACATGGTATCAGAGCCATAGGCCCCATTTCTTTGTGAGTTAGGGTATTTTTTTTCTGGGTATTAAGTTTTCTTGTTGGAGACATGGTTGGAGATGAAGGAAAGAGTTGGTAGCAGCCACCGTCCTTTAATGGACATAACTATGATGCTTGGGCAAAGAATATGAAGACCATAATGGTTGTAAATGATTTGTGGGAGTTTGTGATCAATGGATTCAATGATGTAACTGATCCTGTAGCATATGTAGTTCTCACAAACAACTAGAAGACCCAGTTGAAGGAGTTGAGGAGGAAAGATGCTAAGAAATTGAGTTTAATAGAAGCAGCCTTGACAGAGGCTATTTTTCCTAGAATAGGAGTAGTTAATTATGCAAAGGAAGCTTGAGAAATCCTCCAGAACAACTACAAAGGGATTGACAAGGTCAGATTGGTGAAGCTCCAGATGCTTTGAAGAGAGTTTAAGACTCTTGAAATGAAGGACAATGAGTCCATTTCAGTTTTTCACACAAGACTCTCAGGTTCGATAAACCAGTTGAGAGTAAATACTGAAGTCATGGATGATCAAAGGATTGTGGAGAAAATCCTCAAGAGCTTACCCATGAAATTTGATGTAGTGGTGATTGCCATTGAAGAGGGAAAGGATCTGACAATTTTTTTCATTGATGAGCTAATGGGTTCTCTACAAACCCATGAGCAACACCTAAATAGGCCTGCTACTTCTTCCCAAGAGAAATATTTTAAAGCTCAATCAAATGCAAGAGGAATGGGGAGAAGAAACAATGGTGGAAGAAGCTCAACAGGTAGGTCGTGGCAACTGTGGACAAGGAAATGCTAGAGGAGATAGCTTGGGATGAGCAAGCAACCAAGAGGGAGTGAGCAGCTCTTAGACCAGCTCCCAAGGAGGCAAGAAGAATGACAGAAGCAATGTTGAATGCTACTACTATCATAAATTTGGTCATTATGCAAGTGAGTGCTAGAAAAAGTGCAATGATTAGTCAAAAAAATGCAAATGTGGCTGAAGGAAATCAGTCCACAACCTTCACCATGTGCAACATTGGTGAAGAAGGTAGCCCCGAAGTCTGGAATTTGGACAACGGTTGCAGCAACAACATGAATGGTGATGAAAGTTTGTTTTCTTTCATTGATAAAAATTTGAAGCCAAAGATAAGAATGGGGAACAATGGATTAGTTCTAGTTGTGGGAAGAGGATGTATTATGATCCGCACCAAGCAAGTTGAGATAGAGGAGATACAAAATGTATTTCTTGCTCCTGGGTTAAAGCATAACCTCATGAGTGTTAGACAATTGATCCAAAATGGATATAAAGTGTTGATGGAGAAGGGTCAATGCATTATTTATGACAAGAATGAGAGGATGAAAGTGTTTGCAGCAGTTCAAATGACAAAGAACCAGATGTTTCCTTTGAAGATTGAGACGTGTTTCTCATCTTAGTCCATTGTTGCACCTCTCATGAATGGAAATGTACAGTAGTACAACAAGTAGCCTTCAAGAGCACCATTCAAGACCCTTCCAAGCTATGGCATCTTAGGTATGGACATTTAGGCCATGTTGGTTTAAGTCTTTTGTCCAAGAACAAAATGATTGATGGTTTGCCAAGAATAGTAGAGCCTAGTGTTAAGTGTGAGGCTTGCATTTTGCACAAGCAACATAGGCATCCCTTTCAATTGGGAAACTCTACAAGGGAAAGAGCACCATTGGAGCTGGTGTACACATATTTGGTAGGCCCTATGCAAACCGTATCTATTGGTAGAAGCCAAATTTTTATGACCTTTATTAATGATTACAACCATAAAACATGGGTCTATTTTTTGCAACATAAATCTGAGGTTTTTGATAAGTTTTTGTTGTTTAAGGCCCAGGCTGGAAAGGAGAGTGGAAATTTTATCAAGGTCCTAAGGTTAGATCAAGGAGGAGAGTATAACTCCAATTAGTTTGTAAATTTTTGCAAGGAAAATGGCATCAAGAAGGAGCTAACAACCAGTTATACTCCATAGAAAAATGGAGTGGTTGAGCAAAAGAATAGGACCATCATGGAGATGGAAACGAGCATGATGAAAGCAAAGGGACCCTTGATTAAATATTGGGGAGAGGTTGTAGCAACAACTATTTATCTGATAAATAGAAGTCCAACAAAGGCGGTTTGTAAGAAAATCCCTCAAGAGGCATGAACAAAATGCAAGTGGATTGTCGAGCATTTAAGAGTGTTTAGGTGTGTAGCATATGCTCACGTGCCTAAGGAAAAGAGAAAAAAATTGGATGACACGGGTGAGAAGTGTATTTTCACGGGCTATAGTGAGGAGTCCAAAGCCTACAAGTTGTATAACCTGATCACCCAGAAAATTATCATTAGTAGGGATGTGGAGTTCCTTGAAGATGAGTCATGTGATGGAGTGATAATTTTGACAACTCAAAACCACTCTTGACATCTCCTAAACAAGCAGAAACAAAATAGGAAGTTCGTCAAGATGAGCCTGCAGTTGCTCCTGAAAGCTCTCGAAGAGCTCTTGAAAGCTTCTGATGGCTCCTAACAGCTCTTGAAGTAGGTAGACAGTCAAGAAGATAGTAACAAATAGCCAGAATATTGGATCCTAAAAGCATCGGTCGAGCTCCTAAAATCTCTTGAAGTGAGTAGACAAAAAGGCAAGCAGCTAGAGACAACCAAAACATTGGCTCCTGAAAGCTTCGGAAGAGCTTCTGAAAGCTCCCGATAGCTCTTGAACCAACCTGTTCAGAAAAGTAGCAGTAGTAGTGAAAGTTCAAACCCCACTCCCACCTCCCTAATGCCAAAGAAGACCAAGAGTATAAGGGAGATCTACCAAAATGAAAGGTATGATGAAGAGTTTGATGAGAGTCTGAATTTTGCATTGTTTTCTCATAGTGATCCGATTTATTTTGAGGATGTTGTGAAAGAGGAGAAATAATGTGAGGCCATAGATGAGGAGATAGATGCAATAAATATTAACAAGATGTTATCTCTCAAAAATGCAGGTTGAATGCCTCAAGAGGTTGCCAATCTCTTGATACGCTTTAGGGTAACAGACAAGGTCAAGAGAACTCAACCTTCTACTATTAAGGTGCTGCTACACCCAAGTGGGTATACCTATTTGGATTGCATAGACTTGTCTTATGATTATCCTTCATGTAATAATTTATCCACAATGGTAGATGGAAGTGAACAATATTCTAAATCTAAATCCTAAAATGTTGAATTAATAGATATAAAGAAATTGAATGAGTTCAAAATGATGAAACACAGAGACTAGTGCCTTATTGGGTATGCAGAGTCAAATGAGATCAGGATGAGCAACACTTCTCTAGAGAAAAATCAAATTATCTGGCATATATTTTGTTTACAACTTGTATAAACATGCAATTCTGTAATTACTAAGCTCTACTTGAATAATCCAAATGAATCTCTCTGATTACTGTGATCAACTAAAAGGATTTAGTCTTTACTTGAAAGAACCAATCAATCAATCACAAAAGTACAGCAAATGTGCACTGATAAATTGAATACAAACTTGTTATATCAATTTAAACAATTAGAAAGAATCCATCTTGGAGACAACTTCGCAATACTTTCATTAGATTCAACAAATAATTGGCACAAGAAAAATGCAGCAACATCAACTGATTTTCATAAATACCTCCATTTTGAAATCATGCAACAATAGTCTCTGATCTGATAATTGTATTCTATGGTATCTACTTGTAGTGTATCGAATATCTAATACCTGCTGGTCTTTTACAATTACAAAATGCCTATTTATACACCAGCATGAGAAAAACATATCAAATTGAAAGACCAAGTCAGCCTTCCACAAAATTTGGGCTCCAATCATGTCGGCCTACAACAGTTATTAAACATCTACATGTCGGCCATAGCATTTGAATTTCTATTATTCATCAGTGAGACAATCAGCGAGACATATCGTTAACTATGCTGAAGGCAATTCAATCGCTAATCATCTCATGTTCACTGTGCTCGCATTCGCCATGACCCATCAGAGTCGAGGAGATGTCATAAAGATCTTATTCTGCTTCACCGAGAGCCCCGTGGTTAAACCTGTCGCCGTGACTTATCACTCTCGGGGAGATATCACATAGAACATCCCATATGTTACCGAAGATCTTCGTGATATAAACATATCTTCGTGACACAATGGATCTCACGCCGACACATCCTTTCATCTTACGCGGGTCACTATAACGTGCCGGCATCGGGGAGAAGTCCCATAGAGTTCACCAAGTCATACCGAAAGCCCATTACTAATCTTGTGTGTCGCTATGACTTATTTTCTTTCTCACCGACGCACCATCGGTCCAAAATACTTTCTTGTGACCACCCGATATCAGGGAGACCTAATATAGAGTGATCCATGTTTTACCAAAAGCCCCGAGATCGTTCATGTTCACCAAGAGAAATTGAATCTCACACCGAAAAAATCCCTCATCAAGGTCCATCGGTGAGACCCATATGTATTCGCTAAGACTTACTCCGAAGTCATCCTAGTCTCACCAAAGCACCCCGTGATAGAAACTCCATGTGCAAAGTTGGCGAGACCGAAAGTCACTCACCGAGACCTCCTCTTGATTTCTCCAACCTATACTGAAACACATCCTCTCGCCACCGATCAGTAAGACAAAAGATAATCACCAAGACATAATGCCGATACCACCAAGTCTGACCGAAGAGAATCCATAATGCGCTTGTCGGCAAGACCAAAAAGGCTCGCTATGACCTTATATCAACGTCGCAACTCCTGCCGAAGTGTCCTCATTCAACCCGATCTTTGAGACATAAAGCACTCGGTGAAACATTATATCGATGACCAGACTCCTGCCAAAATGTGAAACTTCCTCTGTCACCAAGACCGTGAAGAACTCCTGCCAAACGGTGCCTACAAGAAAATTTTGATCGCTATGACATCAAATGTGTCTTGTCGAAAGGCAACATAGACTCATGTTAGCAAAAAATACACAAAGGGTCGGGGAGACAAAGGTATTCTCACACCGATATGAACCAGAATGTAAAAAATGTAGACCATATGGATTCAATGGGACAAGATGGCAAAATATGGGTGAAATATGCATATGGTAGGACCAAATCTGGAAATTTATGAGTGAAAACATATGTAAAAACATCATATTTTTACAATTCTAATAGTGGCTCCATCTGGGGATGAATGATAGTAAGACCATTGCAAGGAACCAAATATTTGGGTAAGCAAACCAGACATAAAATGATGAACCAGTGAGCAGAGATGGAATGAATGGCAATGGAAATGAAGCATGATGGAATGGAAGGAAAGCGAATGAAAAATGGAGATGAATGGAAAATGAGAGTGAAATGGAGATGGACAAAATCCTAAACTATTGTGTATGGAAAATAATTTTAAAGAGGATGAGCAAGAGTTGTGCATGCACTGGCAACCCTTAATCCTCTGTGTTGCTCAAGAGAAGAAAAGCTTCAAGAATTGCCCATGAACAGGAAATTCCTGATCTTCACCAGCCATGTTCTGTAGATAGTATGAGTCTTCACCCTTCTTTCCAACAACAGCAAAAGGTCCCAGCCACAAAGCTTCAAATTTACCATGCTTTCCCTTCTCCTGACACCTTACATTCCACATCAAGACCAAGTCATTCTCTTCAAATTTTCTATCCTTTGCCTTCTTGTCAAATAGATATTTCATCTATGTTTGTAACTTCATGTTTTGACTTTGGGCCACTCTCCTTACTTCATCAAGTTCAGCCAATTGTTCCATTCTTTCCTCCATAGGTTCAGGAACATCCAAATCCTCCTGAAGGACAAACCTGTAGACTGGTAACAAATTCTACAAAGGCATCCTGGCTTGTGCTCCATACACCAATTCGAATGGGGATTTTCCAATTGCCTTTTTCATAGTGATCCTATCAGCCCACATAGCCAGTTTCAATTTTGAATCCCAAGCCTTCTTGTTCTGCCCTAGCATTCTCCTTATAATCTTCAAAAGACTTTTATTGCTAGATTCTGCTTGTCCATTAGCTTGTGGATGATAAGGGGCTGCATAAGAAATAGTAATGCCATACTTATCACAGAAGCTTTTGAATTAATCTGACCTAAAACACATCCCATTATCTGTGATCAACCTCATTGGTGTACCAAATATGGTGATAATGTTGTCCATCAAGATATTTTTCACCACTTTACTTGTAGCCTGTTTAGTTGGGATTGCCTCTACCCACTTAGTAAAATAATCAATGGCAACTAGTATCCACTTGTGTCCTCCACTTGACTTTTCTTGTATCTCTCCAATGAAATCAATTCCCCACTGATGAAAAGGAGCATCAGCCTACAAAGGTCAGAGTGGCAAAGCACCCTGATACTTCAATTTTCCAAAAAACTTTTGGCAAGCTTCACATCTTCTCACATGTGTAAAAGAGTCATTAAAAACCTTGGGCCAATAATAACCTGCCCTGAGAATTTTTTGTGCAGTTGTCTTTGCTGAATAATGTCCTCCACAAACTCCTTCATGCATTTCTCTCAAGACATGCTTAGCCTGTGACTCATCCAGACATAATAACAGTATACCATCCCTGTTCTTCCAAAATAGATCTCCATCCATGAAAACATATTTTGATGCCTGCAACTTCAAAGTTCTCTTCTGACTGTCACTCAATCCATCTGGACAATTCATGTATTTAAGATAATGCATGATATCAGTATACCAAGGAGTATGCTCAATGCTTGCAATTGCAATCCCTTCTTCTACATTACAGACTTGACTTGCTTCAATATTTGATTCTGCCATCAGCCCAGCCAAGCCTTGACCTCTCACTAGCTTAGTGATTTGTATCTCCATGTCAAACTCTTGAATCTTGTTGATCCATCTGCATCTCTTTCCTGTTACTTCAGATTGCGTCAAGATATCTTTGACAGCTGCATGAGGGACATAAGCAATCACCTTTGCTCCAACAAGATATGGTCTGAATGTTTTTGTAGCCTTCACCAATGCAAATTCCTTCTTTTCCATTATATCATACTTCAATTCAAACCCCTGTAATGATTTAATGAAGAAAGACACAAGTTGTTCATGACCATCATCATTCTTTTGTAACATAACGGTAGCAATAGTATGCATTGAAGCAAAAGAAAATATCTGAATAGGCTTTGTAAAATCTGAAGTTTTAATAACAGGAGCCTCCTTGATGGCCCTTTTGATAGATATAAAAGCATCTAGAGCTTCTGCAGTCCAGTCCATTTTTTGTCCCTTCTTTAACATTTTGATATGGGCTTAATGATCTCAGCAAAATTAGAAACAAATCTTCTAACAAAATTAATCTATCCAAAGAACGATTGTATAGCCTTGACAGTTTTGGGGATAGGAATTTTATCAATAGCTTCAACCCTCTCAGGATCTATCCTAATTCCCTCCTTTGAAACAATATTCCCTAAGAGCTTACCCTCTATAACTGCAAAATGACACTTCTTTGGATTTAAACTAATACCACATTCAAGGGCTTTAATAAATACCTTCTCCAGATGTTGCACATGATCTTCAGCCTTCTTCGAATAAGCAGTTAGGTCATCCTACTATACTACCATGATAGCATTGATCAGATTTGCAAATGCCACATCCATGGCTCTTTGGAAAGTCGCTTCAGCATTAGTGAGACCAAATGGCATTCTTATATATACATATGTTCCCCAAGGAGTTGTGAATGTTGTCTTGTATTGCTCAAATTCTTTGACTTTAACCTGGTTATACCCTGAAAATCCATCCATCATAAACAGCAGTTCACACCCTGTTACCTTATGCAATATAGCCTCCATATTGGGTAGAGGATAATTGTCCTTGAGAGATGCCATATTCAAATTTCTGAAATCCACACATAATCTGATGTCTCCATTTTTCTTTCTCACAGGGACCAAATTTGAGACCCACGTTGAATGCCTGATTGGCCTAATGATTCCTCCATCTCTGAGTTTTGCCAATTCTTCTTGCATTTTAGGCTCCAGTGTTGGATTTATGGGTCTTTGCTTCTGTCTGAATGGTTTAGCATTTGGCTTCAATGGTATTTCATGCTAAAAAAAATCTTCCCTGTATGCTTTCAGATCTTCATAAGACCAAGCAAAAACATGCTTGTATTTTCTTAATAACTCAATCAGCATTCTTCTAATTGTAGGACTTATCTTTTTCCCTATGTACGCCTTTCTTGGTGTTATTTCAGTCCCCAAGTTAATTTCTTCAACATCTTCCCTTCTAACTGGTGTTTGCTTCATGAGGGACCAATCATTCCCATCATACATCTTTTCTAGTGCCACTAAGCCCCTAGGAAGCTTATTTGTTTTGAGCTGCAATATTTCCTTTCCAAACACTGTTTGCTTCCCATCCACTTCCTCAACAAAAGCATTGAATTCAATTTCCTTGGCTTCATATTGATCTATACAATTGAGGAATTTCAAAAGGTCAATATCATCATTGAAGACCTTCCAACTATAAATGTTATCAGGAACAGCAGGCCTTGTTTTGAACTCAATCTGTGAAACCCCAACCAATGTGATATCTCTTTTCAGCGCCACATTTTCTAAAAAATCAGCCATTATGTTATTTGATCTATCAATCCACTCAATTGAGAAGGCATCAAATAATTCAATTGTGTCCCATACAGCATTCCTATACTATTTCAATCTTTTGTGTTTTTTTGCATACTTCGACTTAATTTGTGAAACAACTAGTTCAGAATCACCCAAAACAGCCAGCAACTTAATCTTATGTTTTACAGCTATGTTCAGACCTATCAACAAGGCTTCATACTCCACCACATTGTTTGTACATTCAAATTGCAATAGGAAAGAATATTTAAATGTAATACCTTCAGGTGAAACAAATACAATGCCAGCACCATTACCTTCCTGGCTGTATGCTCCATCAAAATACATCTTCCACACTTCATTATAGCTTTGTGCCACATGATTTTCAATTGGATCACTATTGATTAATTTTGGCTGGGCAGATTCAATCTTAAAACTTCCAAGATCAACATCACAAAAATAATTGATCTGATCTTGTGTTATGCAGTCAACAAGCCGATTCATCCTTGGCTCCCTATATAACTTGACCTCTTGGCCATTCACTGGAATTGTAGCATAGGACAGATCAAATTGAACATTTCCACTGTCCATTGTCTTGATAAGAGCATCCTAAATTGAGGAGGAGTATCTATCACTATTATGTCTACATTATAAGCCACCTGTGGATAAGTAGCCAATTTGACTTCAACATATTTCATAACACCAACAACAGGAACAGGTATGTTATCCATTGCATAGCACTTGCCTCCAGTAGTATCAACCCACATGCCAAGCTGCTTCATAACTCCTATTGGCATAATGTTTATAGCAGCACCAGATTCTATCATGCAATTCCTCAAAAATTTATTATTGATAAGCAATGTAGTGAAGAAAGGATCAACTTGAGGGGGAGCTGATAATATATCACTCAAGCAGACTTTAGAATTATTTATTTTCTCCTGCCTACAGACTGCTTTAATAGCTACTTTGCTTTTAGAATTCATACATTTTTCATTTCCACTTGTTATCAATTGAACAACAGTATCCCTATACTCTTTAATCTTCATCATCTCAAGTAGTGTAACAGACATTTTTACATGGGATAACGCCTGAGTGAAGTCAAAATAAGAGCTCTCCACCTTAACAGTCTTTTTCAGTTCTGGTGCATCTCCTTTGTTTTCTTCCTTTTCTCTTTTATTAGGATGGCCAGGCGCTTGTGTCTCCTTATGTAATTCCATCACTTCCTCCTTAACTTCCTATTTTTGGACAGGCTTATGTTCATCTTTATCAGGCAATCTCTTTTCTGGCTTCCTCACAGTTCCTTGTGTTTCCTTCTGATCTTTCATAAAAATTCCCTTAGGAACGCCTTCCACATCATTTACTTTTTTGTTTCTCAACTAGTATTTACTTCTTGCTTCCTCAACTACAGCAACAGTTATTCTCTCTATTTCATCTTTAGTAAGTCTCCTCACATTGCATTGAGCAGTGCTTCAACCAAATGTGGCTCAGTATAATCTTCATCAGAATCATAAAAGACCTGTTGTTCAACCATATGGACATTGTACTTTTGATTTGAAACATCATATTCATAGCCTTCACCTTCTGAAGATGAGTATCCTTCCTCAACATGGTGAGAAATATTTGAAGTCAAATACACTGTGTAATCTTCTTCATTGTTTTCCATCAGTATTCCCTCTTCTTGCATCCTTTGAGCTACAACACAATAATCTGGAGAATGTGGTTGATTACAAACTTCACAGAAGTAATTATTACTCACCATATAAGTTCCCTTTTTGCTCAATGGATCAAGAGTCTCTTTGTTTCTTGGCCTAGCTGTAAAAGGTTTTCCATCCTTCCAGTCTATATTATAAGGCATATCATGCAACCTCGGCCTCTCATTTCTATTCTCATTTTTGTATGTATTCTCCTATCTGTACTAATAATTATTGCTTTGCTGAGGAGGCCTAGGGTTGTCTCTTTTATTGATTATACCTACAGCCTTCCTGTTGTTTTCAATTGTCAGTGCTATTTTTTCAGCTTCAGCCAGATCTCTTGGGAATCTATTTCTCAATTCATACCCTTTTTTAGGATCAAATGCATTTAGATAAACACTCAAAGCTACGGAATCTGGCAATCTTGATCCAGGAGGTACTTTAGTCTGCAACTTGTTGAATCTTCGGTTGAAATCATAAATTGAATCATTCTAATTTTTCTAAATTCGCATCAATTCATGAAGAGTTGCATCTGGTGCATTTTGATTCCCATATTGTTCTAAGAATCGATCTTGAAATACTTGAAGAGAATTGATTGAGAGTGCAGGCAAGCTGTTGAACCAATCCCTAGCATCTTCAAGAAGTGACATCATAAACAACTTCATGTGTAAATCTTCATATGGCACATCTATGTCTTGGATTGAAACGTTGAAACTCTTTACATGCTCTTCAGCAGTGATTGCATTACTCCTTGTAAATTTGGGCACCATACTCCTCCAACTGCCATCCATAGGGAAAGGGCATAACTGAAAACCTGCTAAATCAAACTGTTTGATCATGGTTGTATGCTGGTGAGGGGGAGGAATAGGTGGACATTGATGCTAGTGCATGGGATTGTTGTACTATGCATTATATTGTGGGATAAAAGACTGGCCAGGAGGTGGATGCATACCTGTATGTTGTGTGGGAATATGAGGTGGATGATTTGGCTACTTGTAGTGATTCCCTATCTGATGGTGAGGAGATACTAGTGGATTTGAAGTCCCTGCACCATGATTACCTTGCTTATGAGGTGGTACATACTTTGGGGGGCAACCAGCTGTCTATCAGCAACTTGAGTTTTCTGCAACTTAGCCTCTAATTCCTCTATCCTCTTCCTCTGTAATTCAAACTGTCTTTACTTCCTCACGAACCTCATGATCAATAAACACATTTTGGTTACCTTCCATCTTCTGATCATATTCATGTTGAATTATGATTCGTTCAGGCTCAAGTCTAGCTTCAAACTCAGCCTGTTTCTGAGAATCGTGAAAAGGAAAAGTATTTATTTGATCTTCAAGGGGTACAAAGTTCTACACTTGAATCATCTCTCCATGTATCATAGCAATTATATGTTTCACAATGTGCTCCTGGTGCTTTTCCTTTGTCTATTATGCACATGTCCTCATTGATCCTCTTTCCCTTATCAGATCTGTCATTTTTGTGTGTCCACTTACTGCTACCAGCAGGAGCTCCAGTATGACCTCCCATGTACTGAGATCTTCTTCCATTCATGTTTGCACAGCTGCAAAATTTATGTCAGAGTCGCCACTCACTTTTATCAAAAAATGAGAAAATACTTGATGTTTCTTATTCCCAGCGAAGTTTGTATAAAGTTCTTGACTCTATGATTAAGGCTTTGATTCTGAATGTATTCCCCAACAAATTCGCCAATTTGTTAGCTCTCAAAAATGCAAGCTAAATGCATCAAGAGGCTGCTAATCTCTTGATATGCTTTAGGATAACAGACAAGGTCAAGAGAACTCAACCTTCTACTCTTAAGGTGCTGCTAGACCCAGGCAGGTATACCTATTTGGATTGAGAAGACTTGTCTTATGATTATCCTTCATGCAATAATTTATCCACAATGGCAAATGGAAGTGAACAATATTCTAAATCTAAATCCTAAAATGCTGAATTAACAGATATAAAGAAATTGAATGAGTTCAAAATGATGAAACACAGAGACCAGTGCCTTACTGGGTATGCAGAGTCAAATGAGATCAGGATGAGCAACACTTCTCTAGAGAAAACTCAAATTATCTGGCATATATTATGTTTACAACTTGTATAAACATGCAATTCTGTAATTACTAAGCTCTACTTGAATAATCCAAATGAATCTCTCTGATTACTGTGATCAACTAAAAGGATTTAGTCTTTACTTGAAAGAACCAATCAATCAATCACAAAAGTACAACAAATGTGCACTGATAAATTGAATACAAACTTGTTATATCAATTTAAACAATCAAGAAAGAATCCATCTTGGAGACAACTTAGCAATACTTTCATTAGATTCAACAAATAATTGGCACCAGAAAAATGCAGCAACATCAACTGATTTTCATAAATACCTCCATTCTGAAATCATGCAACAATAGTCTCTGATCTGATAATTTTATTCTACTGTATCTACTTGCATTGTATCGAATATCTAATAACTGGTGGTCTTTTACAATTACAAAATGCCTATTTATACACCAGCATGAGAAAAACATATCAAATTGAAAGACTAAGTCGGCCTTCCACAGAATTCGGGCTCCAATCATGTTGACCTGCAATGGTTATTAAACATCTACATGTCGGCCACAGCATTTGAATTTATGTTATTCATCAGTGAGACAATCAGCGAGACATATCATTAACTATGTCAAAGGAAATTCAATCGCTAATCATCTCATGTTCACTGTGCTTGCATTCACCATGACCCATCGAAGTCGGGGAGATGTCACAAAGATCTTATTCTGCTTCACTGAGAGCCCCGTGATTAAACCTGTTGCCGTGACTTATCGCTCTCGGGGAGATATCACATAGAACATTCCATATGTTATCGAAGATCTTCGTGATATAAACATATCTTCGTGACACAATGGATCTCATGCCGACGCATCCTTTCATCTTACGCAGGTCGCTATAATGTGCTGGCATCGGGGAGAAGTCCCACAGAATTCACCAAGTCATACCAAAAGCCCATTACTAATCTTGTGTGTCGCTGTGACTTATTTGCTTTCTCACCAACACACCATCGGTCCAAAATACTTCGTTGTGACCACCCAATATCGGGGAGACCTCATATAGAGTGATCCATGTTTTACCAAAAGCCTCGAGATCGTTCATGTTTTCCAAGAGAAAGTGAATCTCACACCGACAAAATCCCTCATCAAGTTCCATTGGTGAGACCCATATGTATTCGCTAAGACTTACTCCGAAGTCATCCTAGTCTCACCGAAGCGCCCCGTGATAGAAACTCCATGTGCGAAGTCGGCGAGACCGAAGGTCACTCGCCGAGACCTCCTCTCGATAGCTCCAACCTATACCGAAGCACATCCTCCTGCCACAGGTCGGTAAGACAAAAGATAATCGCCAAGACATAATGTCGATACCGCCAAGTCTGACCGAAGAGAATCCATAATGCGCTTGTCAGCAAGACCAAAAAAGCTCGCTATGACCTTATGTCGACGCCGCAACTCCTGTTGAAGTGTCCTCATTCAAGCCGGTTATCGAGACATAAATCACTCGGTGAAACATTATATTGACAACCAGACTCCTACTGAAATGTGAAACTTCCTCTGTTGCCAAGACCGTGAAGAACTCCTGCCAAACGGTGCCTACAAGAAAATTTTGATTGCTGTGACATCAAATGAGTCTTGCCGAAAGGAAACACAGACTCATGTTAGCAGAAAATGCACAAAGGGTCAGGGAGACAAAGGTATTCTCACACCAATATGAACCAGAATGTAAAAAATGCAGACCCGATGGATTCAATGGGACAAGATGGCAAAATATGGGTGAAATATGCATACGGTAGGACCAAATCTGGAAATTTATGAGTGAAAACATATGTAAAAACATTAGATTTTTATAGTTCTAACACAACACATGGGAGTTAACTGATTTTCTTCCCAATAAGCAAGTTATTGGGGTGAAATGGTTCTACAAGACCAAATGCAATGCCAAAGGAAGAATAGAGAGGCATAAAGCAAGATTAGTTGTCAAGGGGTACAAATAACAGTTTGGGAGAGATTATAATGAGACATTTTCCCCCATTGCAAGGATGGAAACCATGTAGGCAGTCATAGAAATTGCATCCCAACACAAGTGGAAGGTGTTTCAAATGGGTGTGAAGTTTGTCTTCCTAAATGGAGAGTTGAAAGAGGAAGTTTATGTGGAGCATCCATTTGGATATGAAGTTTCGAGTCAAGAACACAAAGTATATATGCTGAAGAAAGCTCTTTATGGGCCAAAGCAAGCTCCATGGGCATGGTACAACAAGATTGACTCATATTTGATGGGCAATGACTTTAGCAAAAGTGATGGTGAGCCCACTCTTTACAACAAGGCAACAAATGGTAAGATTTTGATTGTTTTCTTATATGTTGATGATTTAGTTTTCACCGGGGATGATGATTTCCTCATTTTTTATTTCAAAGAGGCCATGAAAAGAGAGTTTGAAATGATAGATTTGGGTCTCTTGAGATATTTTCTAGGCATAGAAGTAAAACAAATGCATGATGGTATATTTATCTCTCAAGAAAAATATGTAAATGAAATATTGAAGAGATTTAGGATGCTTGAAAGTAATCCTACCCCAACACCAACAACCATATGTCTAAAGTTGAGCAAGGAAGATTGCAACAACAATGTGGATTTGACCATGTTTAAAAGTTTGGTTGGAAGTTTGATGTATTTGACTACAACTAGGCCTGATATAATGCACAATGTGAGTCTTATTTCTAGATTTATGGAGACTACAAGGGACACCCATTCAAAATCGGGTAAAAGAATCTTGAGGTATGTGAATGAAACCAAAGGATATGGAATTTTGTACACAACAAAAAATAGTCTTGGGCTGGTTGGATACACAGACAGTGATTGGGTAGGAAGTTTGGATGATAGGAAGAGCACATCGGGCTATGTGTTTCACTTGGGTTTGAGAGTCATTTCATGGGCTTCCAAAAAACAACCCATAGTTTCCCTATCAATAACAGAGGTTGATTATATAGAAACAAATGCAACAACATGTTAAGCTATTTGGTTGAGAAGAATCTTGGCAGATTTGGGAGAAAAACAAAAAAATGGAACAACAATCTTTTGTGACAATGTTTCATCAATAGCTTTGATGAAAAATCTTGTGTTTCATGGAAGAAGTAAGCACATTGAAATCAGGTATCATTTTATCAGTGAGTTAGTTGAAAATGGTGAAATTAAAATGGAATTTTGCAGGTCTGAGTAGCAACTAGCAGACATATTCACTAAGCCCTTGAGTAGGGACAATTTTGAGTGCCTAAGGAGTAGTTTGGGCATTGTTGATGTGGATCAGGATTGATCCTATTTCATCAGCTCAGGAAAAAGGGGGAGTGTTGGAATTTATTTCTCCTGAGCCTACTGTCACGCCAGCCCCTAGTTTTTTTACCTACTCGTTAGGAGCCCCCATTTTCACTGATAGTGTTTTTGGGATCTTCATCCCTACAGCTCTTAACAGCCCCAAAAGTTAATGTGGTAGGAATTTTTGAATTCCAAAATTTACTGCAGTAGGTGATTTTAAATTTTTGAGAGGGAATGTTGAAGAAACAAAAGGAATTGAAGGCAGCTAGTTTTGTCAGTTGAAAAGACTCAGAAGTTGGATGGAGAGTTCCTATGCAACAACAGTCTAAAGAGGAATGTTTTTGTTCTCTGTGTGATTTAGAGAAGTCTATACGCAATAGTAGCTATATTTTGTTTGTTTTTGCGATGTGAGCAGTGATTGCTCCTGAAGAGCTCTGTGTAGCTCCTGCCAGTGAGCTCCTAGCAGCTCCTGAAGTTGTCAGTTTGTATGAGCATCTCCAATCTGCTCCTAGTAGTTTTTAATCTGTAGTTTCTAGTTTCTAGTTTTAGGAAAGCATTTTGTAATTTGTTGGTTTTTCTGGTTAATGTACAAAAAACAAATATTGCATGCCCAAATTTGTGTCTCTTGTTCTTTGTTATTCTACATTTGTATTCCCCTATTGTTTTGGGGAAACATAGCAGCAACTCTGTGTTTTATGTGTATTCAGAAATTTTGACATATTGTATAGGTACAAATGCTGAGAGCTTGGAATACCTAAGGAAATGTCATGAAGCTCCCATTGAATCCATCAAGCTTGTTGTTTTAGACTTGGATCCAAAAATACTTCCCATCCTCAGCCATCGTTGGAGAAAATTGGGGGAATTTCAAGATTGGACTTTTGTTCATTATATTGAGATGATTGGGAAAGATGTACTTATGAATGGCTATGGCGAACATTTTGGCAAAGTATTGTTTTGCTTCAGGACACTTTCAAGCGAATTATTGAATTTGGCCAATCGAATCGCACTCCAAGATTTCATGCCACGCATAACCATTTCTAACTTCTTCAAGCTCTGCAACTGCCCTTGTGACAACCCACTTATTGTTGTTTCTTGGATGACTGACATATTTTCAAGATTTATAGAATGTTCCTTCAACTATAACAACGGTGCGTTCAACTATAATATGAATGAGTATAATTTTGAAGGTGTGTATAGCCTCATAAGGGGTTATAAGTATCTCTATAACCAATTTCCCCAACAACGATGTCTCATGATTAATTACGATCGCCTCCTAGAACTTGAGTTGCAAATTAAGAAACTTTTCAGACAAAAAGAAAAGAAAGAGGAAGAATACTGGTTGCACTATCCTTCAAATTCAGAAAAATATAGTAAGGGGTGATCTATAATCAATGAAGTTGAATGAACGATTGTTTATTTAGATTGTAGTTGACATATTAGGAAATGGCGACAAGCCTAAAATGCTATGATATTTACATATTTTTCTTAAGTTGTATCTAAAATAATTTACTTACAGATATGTTAAAGTTACACATTGAATTTGCATCACTCACAAGAAACACAAATTAAAATTTGTAATCTTTCTTTGGAAAATTATAATAAGGGTTGATCTATAGACAACAAAGTTCAATGAACAATTATTTATTTAGATTGGAAAAATTCATGAAGCATCAATCGCCAACATTAATTAACAACTTTTGAAGATCTCATTGTTCGTGTTATTGTTCATGAAAACTTTAAAGATAGGTGAAATAAAGAGGAGACCCTTGTTTCTAAGAAATGGTGAACAATTCTATTGAGTCATTTTTTGTCATGCTTATTATGTTTTTTTTTTTTGTTCTCTTTGTTATCTTTTCTTGAGCGTTTAATCTTGAATTGCAAATGATCCATATTGTGATGATTATTATTCATAGAACTATTGAAATTTACTTCTCATTGAAAGAGAAGCCATATGAGAGTTGAGGCAAAAATTTCTTCTAAATGGGAGATTAGGAGAATAGTGAGACTTTGACATAAACTCGAACACATAAATCTTAAAAGAATAAATTTAAATAAATGATATAAAACTTAGAAATTAGAATGCCTCAAATTTAAAAATAGAATGACAATATCAAATGAAATATTAAAAGAAAGAAATTAGGGGTAAGTACTAAAGGGATATCACACTTGTATGAAAGATCATGTCCTATAAACATTGCAAGGAACACAATAAATGAAAACAAGACCAAAAACTAGAAGGATAAATTTTTTTCCTTTAATTTTCTATTATTTCATTGGGGATCACACCATCCTCTACCCTAAATTGCTTATATTTTCATTGGTAGTTACATAAACCTTTACCCTAAATTAGATATAATTTTAGGACCAATTTCATAGAATTCATAAATAAATTTATTTAAAGGCAAGCAATTGAACAATAATTTAGAAAAATAAAAAATTGAATGATAATTTGACTAAATCTAAATTTAAACTTACATTTATTATTTCACGATAATGGGATCCACATAGATTAAATAGCACAATGATCTAATATTAATTTTATATATTAAATTTTTTTTTGTAGAAATATCTAATACTCTATAAATGAAAATAGTATCACATTTGGCAACAAATTAGCAATAAAAATTTCCTTGCTTAGTCTTGCTATAATTGATTTAGGGATCTCTAAGTTAGTCATTTAGTATTAGCATTTTTAAGAAATGACCTACTTCCATAGTTAAATATTATAGATGCATTATAATCTTGGTTTACTTTTGAGAAATTAATAAAAGACAAAAGATTCATATGATCATTAAATCCATTATCCAAAAAATTTCCATTATTAAAAATGAAATTATTAGCAATATTAGTTTCCATAGATTTCTTAGACCTACACTCAACTAAAGAGATAGAAGAGGTAGAAAGTTCTAAAAAATTTAGCCTACCCTTTACTTGAACAAATTCATAATCAATAGAAGTAGATTTATGAATAAGATTGGGACAACAATACAATTTATTCGGTTTAGTATGACATAATTAAAGGAGAAAAATAGCTTTTGATACAAAAAGACACAATTTTCTCCACTTTCTTGGCATTCATTTATGACCTTGAAGTGGAAAGACTTGATTATGCTACAATCCAAAATTAATATTTAAGAACACACATTCATCCTTTTTCAAAAGAAATAAAAAAAATCACCATCCGAAATACACAATATAAGACATCAAAATAATTTCAAATTAAAATAAATATTCCAAGAAAATATTATATAATTTAAGATTAAAACCATAAGATTCAAATGTAAGAATTACTATTTATTAATTTCGTTTAATCTTTAGAACTTGACTATTTATTTTAATGTACAAAAAAAATACCACAATGAGTAGGAAATTCTCTAATTTCCACCCATCTAGAACTAGCTTGAATAACCTTTTTATGGATGTCAATCGTTAAATCCAAAAGAAGAAACCTAATTAATAAAGGATGGTTCATAAATTCCTCAATGGTTGATAAAAATCACATATTTTTATATTTTATTTTTTAAAATACACACATTTCTAACCACAAGCCTCAAAAAATATAGGTAGGATAATGGATGATAGGTAAAGATACAACCATAAAAGAAATAGTGACCAAATTCTAGGGAAATTATGAGGGTGTGATAGTTGTAGGGATGGTATCAATACCATATAGAATTCAAATTAGTTGGAAAATAAGGAGGAATGAAATTAAAGGGATGAGAATAAAGTGACACCATAGGAAGGAACATGTGTAGGGATGGTATCAATACCATAACATAACAAGAGGTAGTCATGACATCATAGGAACATGTGTTGGGATTAAGGTGTCTCAACCTTTGAGTCCTAGCATTAACTAATTGATTATTAGGTGAATATTAATTTATTCTATTGTATTTTAAACTTGCTAAGTTGCATTCCCTTTGTGGCTCCTATTAATGAGATGACATCCTACACGGAAGGTGTTTCAATATGGAAAAATTCCTATTTTAAGAAGTTGGTGCCCAATCTAGGACGTTCTAATTTATAGGAGGATGATGTAACATGTTTTGATATTGGTGAAACACTATTTTGGAAACTTCCTATGTTGACTTGAGAGTCTCAGTTAGTAGTTTCTATATTAGAACTAAAGCAGAATAAAATAATTTTTGCCTTTATCTACTTTAGGTGCCCAAGATATGGTCAACATATGGATAAGATATTTTTCTTGGATATGGGCATCCAAGATGAGGATAAGGTTTTTTTGGTTTAGTAGATTGATTTTAAAGCTCGTGATTTTTGAGCTTTTGTAAATATTAGATTTACAAAAGATAAAAGATTCTTTTTTGGTTTCCTACCTTGTTCATCTATATATACTTATTGTGTTATCTTATTTTATATGATATGCTAACTATTTCTTGATCTATTTTTATGATGTTGGAATAATTCTAGATTTAGAATATAGTGTTGAGAAAACCTGAAGAGCATAAGCTTTGTTATTGTATTCTAATCCATATCTACTAAATAATATAATTAAGTTGGGTGTTTGAAATGTGGATTTTTACTAAAAGGGTTTTCACACATAAAATCTTTGTGTTATGCATTCATTGTTTAATTACTTAATTGAATTTATATGTGTGATATTTTTGTTGTTTCAATAGTTAAAGGGTTTAATTTTTTTACAACCATCTCCTAGTTAGATTGGGATAGGGAGTTGTTTCCACATATCTAACTTCCTTTCAACTGGTTTCAAAGCCTAGCTAGGCTTGATTCCATTGGTGGGTTGAAGGGTATTGTGTGCTAATCTATTTTCAATGGGAGTTTTACAGAGGAAGATTATTATAGGAAAAATATGGTAAGCACATCAAGTAGAATTAAAATGGAGAAGTTTAATTGTGGTAACTTTGAGTTGTTTAAACTCACGATGAAAGAAATATTCATGGATAGAGATCTATGGTCTACAATATTTGATACAAAACCAACAAGAATGTCTCAAGAAGATTAAGATTTGATGGATTATAAAGTCAAGGGTTTAATAAGACTCGGTTTGGATAATTTAGTGCTCCTAAATATTTGTGGAGAGAAGAGTGAAAAAGATCTTTGGAAGAAACTTGGAGATGGTTATTAGGATAAATCCTTGGTAAACAAGTTATTCCTTCGAATGAAACTTTATTATTTGAAGATGGAAGATGGAGGATCCATTGTTGATCACATGAATGCATTTAATATGTTGTTTACATAATTGGGGCCAATTGGATATAATATTGAAGATGAAGATCATTACATTCTTTTGTTATGTTCTTTTTTGGACTCATGATCACTTAGTGGTGGTTGTTGGAAGTACTGCTATCAATTTCAATATGGATGAGGTTGTTGCCTTGTTGTTATCTAAAGAAATATAGAGAAAATATTTTGAGATGGCCCAGGAAGACCTTTCCATATGCAAAAGATCAAAATATAAAGAAAAGAAAAAGGATAAGAATTCTAAAATTATGTCTCCAAGGAGATCTAATTCTCTTAGAAATTCCAAGGTGAAATATTGTAATTACAAAAAAAATTGTCATATCTAGAAAGAGTG
This sequence comes from Sequoia sempervirens, assembly GCA_007258455.2. Classification (NCBI taxonomy): domain Eukaryota; kingdom Viridiplantae; phylum Streptophyta; class Pinopsida; order Cupressales; family Cupressaceae; genus Sequoia; species Sequoia sempervirens. The sequence continues at coordinate 207,671,370 of VDFB02281492.1, forward strand.
CAAGGAGGTGAATAAAAGGAAAGGTAAAAATAATTTCTCTAATTCTGACTTTGAAAAATTATCTCATGATGATGCATATGCTTTTTTCATAGCCTTGAAAACACATGTGTATGAATATGTGTGGTTGATATACTTGAGTGCTTCTTTTTGCATGACCTCTCATAGGGGTTGGTTCTCAAAATATGAAGAATATCATGGTGGGAAAGTGTATCTGGGTGATGATTCTCATCTAAAAATTATTGGTTGTGGAACAACTAAGATTAGATTCCCTAATGGTAGAGTGAAGGGGATTGATATTGTATTCCCAAGTTTGACACAAAAACTACTCTCTATGAGTAAATTAAATGATTTAGGTGTACATTTTGTTTTCTCGAATGGAGGATGTAAGATGATAAGAGAATCTATGTTCATATGGACCTAAGGTTTTTTGGCTTAACACCTTGTAAAACTTGGATGTATGCACAGTTTAGTGTAATAGTTCTTCTAACAATCTGAAGAATATTTCTTTGGATTCTTCATCCTCACAATTGAATTAAGTAGAGAAGAAATATGTAGTAACTACATATAATATTCATGGATTTTAGGTACCTAAGGGTGCTCATTCTTTGGAAATAATCTTCCTTTGGAGAAAAAAATGTTATGGAACCAAACAATCACATTTGTGAGAAGGGTCTTAGGACTGTCAAAACTAAAATCTTTCTTGAAGGCCTTGATGATTGTAATCTCAAGTTAGAATTTTATGAAGATTGTGTATATAGAAAACAATATTGTGCTTCTTTTTATTCTAATTATCATAAGTCTTTTGGGTTGTTGGATTATGTGCATATAGATGTGTTTGGTCTTGTGAATTTTCCTTTGTTATCTAGATCTGTGTACTTTGTCTCATTCATAGATGACTACAATAAAATCATATTTCTTTAATTTATTAGAAGTAAAGGTGGATTCTTTAGTCGATTTAAGGAGTTTAAATCCCTTATTGAAAATTAAACTAGTACAAAGATTAATTGGTTAAGAACTGACAATGGTGGTGAGTTTTGTTTGACATAATTTGGTAGGTTTTGTAAGTACCATGGGATTGAGAGATACAAGATAATTTCATACACCCCACAACAAAATGGAGTTGCAAAGAGGATGATTAAGATTTTTATGGAAAGGACTAGAAGCATGTTGAGTGGTGTTGGCATTGAATAGAAGCTCTAGGTGGAAGACATAGCCATTGCATGTTACTTGATCAAAAAATCACCTACATCGATACTTGTTAAAAATACATATGGATGTATGGTCTAGTAGAAAGCCTTCAATGAAACATCTTAGAGTATTTGGTTGTTAAGATTGTGATCATGTTTTGATTGAGAAGAGGTCTAAGTTGGAGAAAGAGGAAATGAATTGTATCTTTATCGGCTATGGTGTTGGTGTTAAGGGGTACAAGATTTTGGATCTAGTGACCCAGAAGGTTCTCTACATTAGAAGTGTTACTTTTTTAGAGAGGAAATCTTTCATAGTTGAGCTATAGCTAGAGAAAGAAGAGAAATAGAATAAGGAGGTAGTTTAGGTACCACCTAATCTATTGAGAGGTGAACTATGCACTCGAGAGATCTAATAGCTCTAGATGGATTTTGAAGAATAAGAATCTCTACCTTAGAAATTGAGGAGGTGTACATGTGTTAGGTGGTAACTAGAAAGGTTTGGTTATTCATTGTTGGATTTTATTTTGTATTTTTTATTGCTAACACTAATGAGCCTAGGATTATTAGATATGCGATGGGTATGAATGATTCATATTCTTGGATAAAATCCATGGATGAAGATATGGTTGCATTGAAGAAAAATGATGCGTGGGATTTTGCACTCTTGCCTAAAGGACAAAATCCTATTGGATCTAAATGGGTGTTCAGTCCAAATTGTAGTGTTGAGAAGCATAATGTTGCAAGATGGTGTTTCCATTGGTCTCCTTGGTGCAGTGCGGTGCTTGGGTTTGTGACATGACTTAACCACCTCCTTTGGATCTTGTATAAATCTGGTGGTTGTATCAAGAATTAATAGGTTGATATTTTGGTGCAACAACAACCACCAATGTAATAATTGGTATCAGAGCTGAGGTCATGGGTTCGAACGCCTCACTTGCATTGGAGGGGATTTTTACAAGATGGTGTGTCCCTTGGTCTCCTTGGTACAGTGCAGTGCTTGGGTTCATGACATGGCTTAACCACCTCTTATGTATCTTGTATAAATCTAGTGATTGTATCAGGCATTAATAGGTCAATCTAATGGTGCAATGGAAACCACCAATGCAACACATAAGGCGTGGTTGGTTGCTAAGGGGTATTCTTAGGTGGAGGGAATTGACTATGGAAAAACTTTCTCGCTCATTGTGAAGCTAACATCTATTAAATTCTCATTATCACTTTTAGCAGTGTATGGTCTAGAATTGGAATAGATGGATGTGAAGAAAATGTTCCTTCACAATGACTTTGAGGAACAAATATATATATATAAATATCCTTTTATTGTTAAAGGTAACAAAAAAAATTATATACAAGTTGAAAAGTATTTGTATGGTTTGAAGCGATCTCCTAGAATGTGGTACCAAAAATTTAACACCTATGTGTTGTCTTGGGGATTTATAAGGTCTAAATCTAACCATTTTGTGTATTTCAAATATGATAATGTTCATATTATTATAATTTCATTGTACATAGATGATAATTTATTTTTTGAAAATGGTAATGGTATGACTTCAAATTTGAAGTCTTAGTTGTCATTATAGTTTGAAATAAAGGATCTAAGTATAGTAAGGCATATTTTGGGGATATACATTAGAAGAGATAGAGCTATCAAAAAGTTTTGGTTAAGAAAAATAAATTATGTGAACTTAGTGTTTGAGAGATTTAGAATGGTATCTTATAATTAGTTGATCCTATGAAATTGGGGATGAATCTTTCTTTGGAGGATTGTCCAAAATATCTATCAAGATGGAGGACATGACCAAAGTAGTATATGTAATTTTAGTTGGTAGTATTATGTTTATTATAGACTATATAAGACTAAACATTACCTAGGTCATGGGAGTCCTTAGTCAATATATGGCTAATCCTAGATAGGTACATTAGGATGTGATAAAGAGAGTGTTCAGGTATTTGTGGGGTAATTTTGGGTATTCTTTATATTTTCATGGTTATTCTACTCAACTTCAAAATTCAACTAGTATTCATGGATATGTGGCTTTAGATTAGGCAAGTGACATTGATAATAGAATATCCATTAGTGGATATATTTTCACAATGTTTGGTGGTCATATTTATGTTGGATGAGTAAGCGACATGTTGTAGGACCACCTTTTTCATTATAGAAGAAGATTACATGGAACCTAATCACACTTGTAAGGAATCCATTTAGCTTAAACAATTGTGTTCTAATATTGGTTTTGATTTAGGGAATATTAGTATTTTTTGTGATAGTCAAAGTGTCATTTTCTTATCAAATAATTCTACTTTCCATGCCAAAACAATGCACATTGATGTTTAGTTTCAGTTTGTTCATGATATGATAGAATATGGAAAGGTGAAGTTGGAGGAATTTGACACTTTGGTGAAAGTTGTAGATGCAATATCAAAGACATTCAGGAGAGAGAAATTTAGATGGTGTTTTAGTCCATGGGTCTTGAGGCCTTGAGTAGTTGATTATAGTAAAAAATTGAAATATCTTCGATAAGTGGGATATTTTTGGGATTAAGGTGTCTCAAACTTTGATTCCTAGCACTAATTAATTGATTATTAGGTGCATATTAATTTATCCTAATGTATTAAACTTCCTAGAAGTTATCATTCACTTTTTGGGTCCTATTATTAAGATGAGATCCTATATGGTAGGTGATGACATATGGAAAGATCCCTATATTTTATGAAGTTATTTCCCACTCTAGAAGGTTCTAGCTTGTACAAGGATGATGTCACATGTTTCCATCTTGGTGAAAAAATATTTTGGTAACTTCATATGTTGACTTGAGAGTCTAAGTTAACATTTTCTTTATTAGAATTGAAGAGGAATATAGAAAATTTAAGCTTTATCTGCTTTAGGCACCCAAGATATGGATAATACATGGTAGGGAAGAAGATAATATACTATTCTTGGATATGGGAACCCAAGATGAGTATATGGTTATTTTAGTTTAGCAGGTTTAATTTAAAGCTCATGATTTTTGAGCTTTTGTAGATATTGAGTTTGTAGAAGATAAACGATGCTTTTTTGGGTGTCTACCTTTCTCAGCTATATATACTTGTTTTGATTAGATTAAAACTAGAAGGGCCAACAGCCATTACAAAAAAACCATAGAGGTAGACCAAGAAGTCACAAACAGTGAGGAAACCAAAGAAGTAAATAGAAAATAAAGCTTAAACAGTTCGACCAACAATAATAAAAAGAAAAAGAAACCCACAAAGCTAGGACCAGTACTAAACCACTAGACACATATAGGTCTCCTAACATCTTAAGACAAATGATCACATTCCATTTCTAGGATAGGAACTAGAGCTTCTTCTTGAAAGTCATAGACCCCTATTTCATGGCCTGGGTATCCGTTGTAACATCACAAGCTTAGGTGTCCACCTTCTTTTCCTTCTTCTTCTGCATGAGACCATCATCCACACCTTCCATAATCTGCTTCCCCTAGCTCTTCCTTAACTCATCCTAAAAAACCTAAAGGATGAGGGTAGTATTCTTCATGGTAGTTTTGTTGTAGTTGATGATAACCCTCAAGCACAACATGGTCTTCTCTTGGTTTTGGTGGATAGAATCAATCTTAGTCAGTAAATTCAGCTTTTCTTCCTTAGTACTAATGATGGCCTGAATATCATCTGACTCTTTTTCTCACCTTTCCCACCTCTTAAAAGACCTGGCCAAAGAACTATTCATGTCCCAATGCATCTTATTCTCCACATTTCTAGACCATAGGACATGTTGTTCTAGAACGCTGCCTTCTAGAATTTGGATTCTTTCTTTAGTTGTGACCAACTAACCCAAGAGCCATTTCATAATATCCTTCTGAACATTAATAGTCTTTGAAATTTCATTCAATTTTTTTCTTAGGGGGTCGGCAAGGAGGCGAATTGACCTAGGTTCAGTACTAGGTTTCTCTAGGTTGATGCATAGGCTGAGAGAATTTTGTGGGTTAGGGTTAGAAAAGGGAGGGGTGTTGGGAACCTCTAAGTCATGGTCTTGAGCCAAGGAGTGAAAAATAGAGTTATCCGGGGTCAGATTCCATGAACCATCATCATCATTAGAGTTATCAGAATCCTCCAACCTAGAAGAAATGGGTGTGGGCATAGGCTCTGATTTTCCTCGGGCTCGGGTTCTATGACGAATGACAAAAGGTGTTTTTTTATAGTGATAGAGGGGTTAGGGTCTCTAGTGGGTTGGTGGGGTCAAGGATAGTCAAGGTGTTCTTGTGCACAGTAGCGGGGGAGGGAAGCAATGTAGAATGAAACTTGTATAAGTAAAAAGTAAGGCCTTGGTGAATGGGTAATTTCTTACATTTGGCCTGGACAATTCTAATAGACTTCTCAAGAGAAGACATGAGCCAAAAGGGGAAATTCATCTTAATATTATACCTAAGATGATTGAACATAGGGAAAATGTGGGTGTGGAAGCTCAATGGAACCACCTTTCAAGAGTGGCATACCTCATGAGAATTTCAGCAATGGCACTCTAAACACCAAGGCAAGTCTGCATGATTAAAACCATTCTGCAACCTGTTCACCTTCTCACCCTATTTCAAGAACTGTTTCATTTCATCTTGGTGATGAATTTTTGACTTGCAAGGAATGCAAATCCCTTCCAGCAAAAGATCTATAACCTCTGCCATAAGCTTAGGGGTCACGATAAAAGAAACCCCGTCAATAGTGATAGTCACATCCACCCAAGAGTTGGTGAATTCCAAAGAAATTTTTGGGTTAACACCTTGCATCCCCTCCACATACGAGGCTAGCTTGCCCCATTCAAGAATAGCCCAAACCTCCTTATGTTGCTTCCAACCATCACAGTTAGTAGGTTCATCTTGGACAAAATCCCCTCATATCGTGAAACCCACAAGTTTCAAAGAAACGAAGCACTAGAAATGAAAATGGCTATACAAAAACCAAAGCCATAAGTAATAATAAAAATACATAGAATGCATAGAATGATTAGCGGGCTTAAGATGCCATAAATGACAAGCGTGGAAACCATCAAAGTGAGCTAACAACAAATCCAACAATCTCATTTGGAAAGTACTTTGACATCATTTTGAATTAATCTGAGCACCTGAATTTGGATATGGGGGATATTATCCCATTTTACTAAATTTGGAGTAAAAGCTCCAAGTTTTGCTAAGGCATCGACAACTTTATTGCAAATCCTATACACATAATTCATACTGCAATTCCCAAGGGAAATCATGAGAATGTGAGCCAGGACATGGGGTCCTAAAGAGTCCAATAGGGAGAGGCAAGCCCAGTCAGCATAAGGACCGTGTTTTGCGAGTCCCCTTCAATGATTAAGTTAGAGAGCCCAACTTGCATGGAAATTTTAATGTCATGGAAGGCCACTGCTACCTCAACAAAACTAGAAGATTGAGCCCCCAAGTTAACCACATAAGCCAAAACTAACTTCCCCTTGTGGTCACAGATGACCCCACCCCCACTTGCCTAACCTGGGTTGGGTTTTGATGAGTCGTAAAAATTGAGCTTCATCCAACTAGGTTCGGGAGGGGACCATGATGTACTTTGTCTTTCTAGAGGGATAAGGGAGCTAAGGGAGTTGAGGGTCCCAGAAATATTCCAAGCATAAACAATCAAGACCTCTAGATCATTAGGATTTCTTTTGGGCTTGCAAGGGGTAGCAGAAGTCAACTCAACAACCTGACTGATAATTTTGTTGGCTAACAATTGCCATGAAGAATTTTTTTTTTGAACACTCAGTTATTGCGCTCCTTCCATAGCACCCATCCTGTGAAGAACAATGGATACCACCAAAGCTCAACAAGAGGGTGAGACATTGGGGGGACTACTGGTACAAAATCTCATGAACATCCTTTTTCTAGACCCAACAAACTTTGAAAAGAGATTGGATTTTGTGCCTAACCTGCTAGGAGTAAGAAAAATGGAAAAGCAAGTGAGGAATGTGAAAGGTTGATTTTTTGTTGCTTCTATACTTGGGAGATAGAATAACAATCTTCACACTCTCATTCAAGGAAACCCTAGAGATCTCAATCCAAGGATGAAGTAGAGGAAATAGATCTTGCAATAGGGTTGTCCTAGGGTATGACTAATGATTAAAGATGGGTTCACCACCAAGCCAAGGCTTAAAAAAACTAATGAAATACAAGACCTAATTATGAAACTTAATGATATGCAAGACCTAATTAAATGACCTAGAAATGCAAGTAAATCAGAATAGAAAACTACAAAATTAGAAGTGAGCACTTGGAAACCTGTAGAGGCTTTAATGAGGACTTGAATGAAAGAAACATTGATTTTGATGCTGACTATGACTCATACACCAGTCTGGGTGATTTAGTCGCATACTGGATTTTCTGCACTAAAATTGGAATCTGACAATGTTGATTCTGAATCTCCTGAAAGCTTGAAAAATTGGTTGTATTGGGCCTCATACTCCCAAGGTGATGTATTAGTCATAGTGTGCTTTTTTAGAAGGTTAAGGTTTGATTCTACTCTCCAATCTCAACTTTTTTTGCTCCACTTTTTTTTGGATCTGAAACCTTGATTTCAAACCTGTAGAAGAATTTTTGGGATCTTGCAAATGAGGAGACAACTCCAACAACTTCCTTCAAGCTTGTAACCTAATCTTCAAATATCCTTCAAGCTCCAAGACACCTAGATCTATAATTACACATGTAGAGAGATAAAAACGTGTTGATTGTTAGGGAATGGGGGTTTTCCTTGGTCAAACCCCTCTAAGGAAATTAAACCAAATGATGAGATAATGAAATGAGGTCATGAAAAGTGGAACTTGAAATATGAGCAATGATACCTTGAATGATGTCTTGTAAATCTACAATCTAACATGAAGTGGCCATGAGGAATGTAGATCTAATCTTGAATATGAATATGAAACAGTGCTTGCAAATGGATCTTCAAAGCTACATCACAACACTAGCTCAACAACATGCTTGATGCTTGATAATATTGACATAATGATGGATCTTGAATTACTGCAATAATTGATGAAGAATTCTACCCTTGAATGCCTTAGAAATGATCTTGAATGCCCCCTTGATGCTCTTGCAAAGTCTTGGAATGCTTAACTCTTGAGTTCTTGACTTGATATCATGAAGGCTTAATGAAATAATGATTTGAGACCTTTTTTATGTAGGAAATGCACCCAATTTACCATTTATTAGATCCTATAGGCTGAAATTCATAAAATTTAAATTTAAAACCCTGATTTCTCGCTCAAAACCCTAAAAAGGGGCCAAATACGACTCATATGCCATCTATGGTGTATGGGTCTCTCCTAGGTGGGACTCACATGGCCAAGGTGGCATATGGGTCCCACAGGGACCTTTTAGAGAGAGAAAGTATCAAGGAGATGAGAAATGAAGTAACCTTCTCTTAGTTTTATAATCCCAAGCTTTAATCTACAAAATCTGAATTACACGAGAAGCCACAAAAAACATATTATTTGTTGTTTAAATGCATCATATATTGAATGTTGGCATGGAGAACATCCACGAATCCCCAAGCTTACATTATTTAATACATCTTGTATGCCTCTCTATCTCAATCATTACAAACGTTAGAGCAATTACTTGTTGAAAACTTGCAGTCCATTCTAAGTTGTGAATCTTCTCAACAACAGTCTTGCGAATTTACCTCTAGTGAATTTATTTTAGCTCTTTGAATTAATCTTCCTACCAAATTAACATTCATGAGACCAATTCCTCAAAGATTCCACACCTCTATGAAATTAGTATCCTCGTGAAATCTCAATCTTCATGGATCTTGTACTCTTGCATATTTCGTATTGTGAAGAAATCCCTACTATATGCTAAACTTCGTGGATAAAAATTCATTTTCTTCAAAACTATTTGATGTCATCCTACAAAATCTTTTGATTAAATGAAATTCACTTGTTAGCGAATCTATGATACCCATTTTCCCTCAAAATCCACACTCATTTTAATGGCCTCGTCAATTCAAAGTTATTATAGATTTTCAAAAAAGTAGAAATCCCCGAGAAGACCTTTACTTATACCTTGTTTTCGTTAGTTTGACCATCTCACAAATTTTGAGTGTTTATGAAAAAATTTGCTGACCTTGATTTTTCCCAACCTTTTTTCTTTCACGGATTTCACCTTTGTTTGAATTCCCCTAATTGACATTCTTTACAGATTTCAAAAGCTTGTGAAATATTTGTATTTAGCTCTAGCTCACGGATTTCTTGTACTCAAGAATTTCTTGACCGTTAGTCCTCTGACTTGCATGTCCTTAAAATTGTGAATATCTTTTAAAATAAATCCACTGAGTACAAACTAAAATCATCATATTAAATGAGTCAGGCATGAATATCATTTGAATGCAAATCATTTGAGTGCATATGAATATCACCTGAATGTAACTAAAATCATTGCAAGCCTTTAAATGTAAATTTAAAGTGAAACCAAACACTCTTAATAGTTCTCAGAGATTTCCTACGAAGAAGAAATCCCTGAGATATGACTCCCACCTAGTCTTGCAGGGACTAGACAGTTTTTCAAATTTTGGATTTTCCAAGCTCAGAGGCTTTCTTTATATTCAAACCTAAACCAACACATGGTTCCTCGAGATACATAAAAACTCAGTCTTTTTTAAATCAAAATTTGACCTAAGCTCTACCTACACAGAGCAAAATTGGAAATCGATAAAAGCAAAATTCAGAGCTGCGAGAAGCCCGAAATAGGGGGCGTCCCTGCCTTTAGCAGGGAATATGTGTAAAGTGTATAAAAAATGGTGACTCTGCTAGGAAAATGATCCAGAACATTCCAATGACAAAGAGGAATCACGAACCCAGAATCTTTGGTCCTAGTCTCCACATCAGACCAAATGAATTGAAACACTTGATTAAGAATCAAAACTACTAGTAGATCTGACCTTTCATATGGTGAAAATCCAAGTGTGTGCAAGTGTATTAATTTCCCTCCTTAAGAGACTATAGGAACCTATTCTCCATCATGTTAATCTACGTGAATGATTCTACTTCAAAAGCAACCTAGAAATTTCCTCATTGCAAGTTAAGCATCTATATCCTTGATGAGGTTGCCATTGTGATCCTCTCGAGCATAGCTCTACTATCATCCAAATGTTCATAGCCTCGATAGGGTTATTTTAGTCCTCCTAAGAGTTTAATTTCTTTTGATCTTCGTTATTCTCACCATTTTTCTTTCCCATTCTTCTATTTTTTCTATTCTTTTCTAATTTTCAACTTGCAAGTAGTGAAGCTTGCATTCAGAGCTGAGAATCACAGTGGCACTAAAGCAGAAACTTAAGATTTTTCAATCAAAAAATGACTTCACACATAAACCCATAGTGACCTCAGGATTCTTAAAATATGTGAAAGAATATAACATTTTAGGACACTTCAAGTCAGATCAAACCAATGACTTATCCTCTTCAATCAAATATCCAAATCATTTGACACTAATAGGAGAGCTTCATCATTTGTCCATAGAAACATGATTAGTGTTTCTCAAAGAAATGCTCAAATCATTCCTAGATAATTAAATTATTTATGTGCATGCAACACCTCCCTAGAAGAAAACAAGAAAACCCCAAACTAAAACATAAAGAAAAAAAACCCAAACCTAAACCCGAGGCAAAGTAAAGAAGACTAACCTACAATAAACTACTAAACCTACAACAGAACAAAAAAAAAGCAGGAAAATCAAATCTAATCTAATCATTTATAGGAAACTCGAGTAAACAAATTTTAGGAAACATAGAAAGACACATGACCTCACATGGTTTCTCAATATATTTAGCAATAACAAGGTGCAAGTTATAGTTCTAAACTTGGAAAGTTTATCTTTGTATTGAAAAAAATGCATTCTTGTAGTATGACTTTTATACTAAGTGGAAAAACTAGGAAAAATCAGTAATTGGGGAAAACTATCAAGACCATGACCATTCCACATACAAGTTGTTTATCCTAGGTATCTATAATCAAATTGATAAACTCTAGAATTTACAGTAAGGAAAAAAACAACCTGGTGTGTTTCCTATCCAGGTGAGAAGTCTTCTCTATCATCCACCAATGTATCTTGTGACCCACAATCAATATCACCTACATCGAGGGGTTGTGGTTGATGGTGCAAAATTACTCTCAAATTCACCACATGCAAAGAAGATTCATGTTGTTCAATAGATAACATAAGGAAAAAATCAGATTGAACAAATTCAAATTGAGGATCACAGAACATTTCACCTATTCGCTTGTCTTCATGTAGTATTGGTGATCAGATTAGAGGAACATCTTCACGTGCAACAACTCCCTTAATCAAATGTCCATCAAGAGCCATCAGAGATTGATCTTTAAACATATTTTTGAATGCAACAAAATGATCATATTCATCAATCAAAATTGTACTATCACTTTTCTCAGGATCATTTGAAATTTCCTACATGTTAGCATAATTTAGATAAGGTTTATCATCATCAAAGCATGAAACATGTGAATCTTCCATGCTTAATTCATCAAAATACACAAGGAAAAAAAAATTAATAAACAAGAAGACTCGTTGAATTCACCCTTTATTAGTCTTGGCTCGGATTTTAGATCACAACAGTCAGGAACACAAATTTCATTTAATCCTTCTTGATTCTCCATGAGATATCCATCAACAACTTCTTGAAGTGTCTCCATTGAAAACTCTATGTCAAACTACTTTGAAAATCTCACTTGTGCCTGAACCTGCCCGATTTTTGCTTGGCACAAGGAACATGTGAACTCTAAATGTACCAATTCATGTATTTTGCACCAATTAGGTAAAAATAACTCCTCCAAACATATTTTGTATCATAAGCCTAACGAATCCTTCATAAATTTTTTAGTAAATTCATCATATCTCACCAATATTATATCTTCATCATTGGTTGGTAGAGTCTGAGTAATAACTTCATTTTCTTGAGGTTCATCCCCATCCAAGTTAGTTGAACACTATGTTTCAAATATTTAACTAGTTTTTGTAGGAACAACATCTCTTATTTCTATAGGTTGCATTTCACTTGGACACTCATCATTTACCTTTGTTGTCCTAGGTATTTCGGGTTCTTCTTTCTTGCACCCAACTTATTCTAGGGATGCCTCTATATTTATTGCTACATATTCTCCAAATTCAAAATTTTTTGGTTCTTTATCCTCTGCAATATACTCTCCATATAGCTTACCCTCACTTGTATCTAGTTGTCTCATTTATCCCATATTACTCTTAAATTTACAACCAATGTCCTTGCATGTAGGATAGGTAAGCTCTGAATGGGTTGCATTATGTACCCTACACCAATTGGATAGGAGAATATATTGTAAAGACATTCCATTCTCACTACTCAATTGATCCTTGACCAGTCTTGTGAAGGCTTTAACTACAATATCAACAACTATAGGTATTGGGACCAATTCCCATGTCTGATTCTTCTCAATATGTTCCAACCCTTTTTTCATTGCCTTGATCCAATTCACATCTTTGCATTCCTCAATTACTATTTTAGGTTCTAATTCTGAAAGTAAACAAAATTTTACCTATTCCTCTTTCAAAGGAACTTTTATTCTTTTGAACACACCTTTGCTCTTATCTCCAATAATATGATCTTCAGAATTATTCTTTTGCACATACTTATGAGTCTTAGGGATATTTTTCAGAGCTTCTTCCTCTTAAAATATCATCTCTTTTTCGTTCTCTTCATAATTTTCTTCTTCATTACAAGGGGCTTAATCAAATTCATATCCTTCTATCAACACTAAACTCTATAAGGTTTCTTCATCCACCTTAACACTTTCACTCTCAACAATTTTCTTCAGTCTTTTATCATAACACCAGTAAGCTTTGCTCTTTGTAGAATATCTGAGGAAGAATCCTTCATCGAATTTTACATCACACTTTCTCAATTTTTCTTCATCTCTTCTGATATAACATTTACTTCCAAACACTCTAAAATATTTCACAGTAAGAGGTTTTACATACCATAACCTATAGGGAGTCTTTGAATTGTTCACTTTTTCTTGACCTCTATTAATTATAAACACTTGAATTCTCTTGTGAACTCAAACTTGTTATATGAATGAATACTTGAATTCTTGGGGTGAAAATGAGTGAAAGAAACTTGTATTTATACTTAATTATGCAAAAATTCTCAAAATTACAATGCTACAAGCTAACACTAGATCTAGGAGGATAAAATCCCACCAAGAATTTGAATTAAATTTTATTTTGGGCCACACAGGACTCATACTCCCAAGGTGGCATATGAGTCCCATTAGGCATAAATTATGGGATCAATTTAAAAAATTATTAGAATGGTGTAAAATCCAGATCGAGACCCAAAACCCTAGGTGGGATTCATATGCCCAAGGTGGTGTATGAGTCCTAGACCATCAAATCTAGGCCACACAACCTAAAAACACCTAAATGATGATTGGATATTGGTTTGTGTCAGGATCATCCTTGAAAAGATGCATTAAATGAGGCTTGTGGGTGCAAAATAAGTCCAATTAAAGCATAAAGAAGCCTAATTATTTAATAAAACCCTAGAAAAGTGTGAAAGTGTTTTACAACACTTTGAAACAATCCAAATAAGGTACCAATTAAGTTCTTTTAGTTCACAAGGGCCCAAGACCTAATATGAATATGTTAGACATATTAAACAGCACTAAATCAAAGCCATGTTAGGGAGTACTTTTTCTATCATTACACTTCTTCAAAGGAACTTAGCTCTGATACCAATTGAAGGGAACACAATCTATTAAGAGGGGGGTGAATCAGTAGATCAAATATATTTAAAATTCTTAGCTCAAAATGCACATATCAAAAATCACACTTGACCAAAGTAGAAAGATAATGAATAAGGAACAAAATAAGCACATATATCTATACACATGAACACAAAATATATGTGGAAACCTAGGATGGGATAAACACTAATGTGAAAAGATGGTTAGATTTACTATCCAAATTTAGCATCATAATTCAAAAATGTATAAGTGAATTTTACACATGGGTATGTGTAGGATCATCATGGAAAAAATAGGCCCTTAAGTGGTGAAAAATTCAAAAAAAATAGAGTTAGGCAACTTGACATAAAAATTTGAATAATTTATCTATATTACTTTAAAAATATATGTAAGAATAGAATCTATAGCAAATTGAATGTAGTTCCTAAACTAATAGGTTTTTTTTTTTTTTTTAATCTATTTGGTGAAATTTCAATGTAGTAGTACTTAAATTTCAGGGAAAAAACAAGAAGTGGGTGTTTGTCTGACCACCCTAACCACAATAAAATGATAATATTTTTTAATAAGATTTTAGATATAAGTAGAGGACTCATGTTTGGATGTGAAGCATATTTTTTTGTATTTTTTTTCTAAGTAAACAATTAATTAAGAATTTTTTATTACAACTTTTAAAAAATATAAAAAACTCTTATGTCTGACCACCTTAACTTGGTCAAAACTTCATGAAATTCATTTTTTTTATTCCTATAGTATATGAAGCATAGAATGTGACACATGTTTCAGATTCACAAAATGTAATACCGTTTGAAAGCTATAGATGTTTTTCAATCAACCTATCAATTGGGACTTTAGTCGTAATTCAAATAGAAAATGAATAATATTTTTTTATTAAACTCAAAGTAAAGCATAATTTATATTGGTGAAAGCTAAGAATCTCCTTTAAAAACTCTTTTCGTTTTATCAATATTGGGTAAAAAAAAAGTCATCAGGGCCACATACCCTACACATACCCATCATATCGCCACTTTTTGGCCCATCATGATCCTACACATACCCACACTAAAGTAGGAACCAACCTATTAGAGACAATAGTCCCCTATTGTGTTTATAGGTACTAACCCACTTGAGACACCAATTACCAACTAAAATAGTATAATAGGTAGAACACCAGTCCTATCACAATATAATGATAAAGCTTGCAGATCTTTAGGGTAACTCAACTCATGCCAGAGTTATAGATAATGTTCTTCCTCACTGAATATGATCTTCTGATATATGCACACACACTTGAATGCAAGTCTCCTTCACCTTGTCTTTAATTTGCACTAGTGACCAACTCTACTTCATATAGATGTAATTATACTTCATGCAATCACACTCATGTTCATGCTGATGCATTTGAACATTTGAAATATATACATGACATTACATTAACACTCTTCCTTGTCAACTAGGGATCCACAAGTAGCCAATACAACATAGGGTGGACCTAAATTAAAATTACATGAAACATGTAGCACAATGGTCCAAAATTGAATTTTATTGCCACTGAAATTACTTGATGTTATGCACTACTATTAAGACCTTAACCAAGTCCTATATTAAAACCACACACAATATTTTAATCCAACATGCAACTAGTTGTTACCCCCCATGCCTTGAACTTCAACTTGTTGACAAACAGATACAAATAACCTTTTGTTACTTCAATCCTTTTGCATGTTGAATATATCCTCTAGAAACTCAAGAATCTAATAATAATATTGTAGACATACTCTCCTTCCAAACTATAGAGAAAGATGCATTTTTTAAATAAATGTAGACCATAATTATATTTCCAGAGAAATTTTTCTACCCAAAAGATATCCTTGAACTAAAACATACTAATACAAACTTTTGAACCACCACAAACATAGAGAATAGATGCAAGAAAAATATTACAAGCATACAATAGCAACTAATAATATATTTCTTGATTTTTCATCATGACAGTAAAATTATCAACACTGAACAAACTGAACTTATGACATACAACACTTTAATTCAAATGTGATAATTCAAGTATGCCTAACAACTCTTTTATCCTTGAAAAACTTCTGAAGTTGCAAACTCTAAAATCAATGACAACATTTGACATCAATGACAACCTATGTTTTGCATAACACAATTTTTTTTAAGAAACAATTAATCCTCATCTTGATACTAACATACCTTCTTACTTGAATATTAAAAAAATGTTGCACTAGGAAGGGAAAGACAAGGATGTAGATTTTATTTGGCTATTTTTTGACATATGTAAATAGATATATTATTGTTAAACAATTGATAATTATAATTTTGTTATAATAAAAACTTCAAAATTTTGAGCATTTGGGGGTCATATGACACATTTAATGTTTGAACTATAAAAATTTGATGATCAAAATATACTTTTGTGATTCTCTAGATGCATTAATTTCTTTCACTCCTTAAATAGAATACAAACACTTAAACTAGCAGTTACGTGTAGCGACATGCAACGATGAGCCAATAGGCGGATGGAAGTACAAATGACATGAATTCAATCTAAGAGAGAGTAGAGGGTACATGATACCTTTACACTAAAACAACAAGGCACGCATAAAGGTACTAATACATGTAGGTTATGTATAAAGAAAAATAGATTTATCTGAAAGCTTATAATATTATTGATTTGCAATAGGACATACAATTGTCAAATAAGTATATTTTCATAAGTGATGGACAACCATAACAATAAAGAGATAATTGCATCCATAGGATTCTGTTGATATTAATGGAAAAGTAGATTGGTACACATATTTTGAACTACATTTTTTCATTTAGTTTGGGAATGTGAGTTTGCATGCAATTAGAATATATCTCGAAAGATTACATGTAATTTTTTTGGGCACAAGATTTAAAAATAAAGATTGTTGTCTCAATGTAATCAATGCTCAAAAAAATCTTTAATATTACACTTAATACATAGCCTATGAAACATATGAATCTTGTCTGAATCGTATGTAAGAAACATGGAGACTTGTACATAGGAAATATAAAATGAAACACAACAAAATGAGGCCTGCTCTCCACCCTACCATATTGGGTCATGGAGCCTCATGGGCTCTCACCAAACCCCCGAGCAAGAACATACATTGTCCACCACTCTGCTCAATGATGAAATCAATGTTCTTTATTACACTTAATATAGAGTCTATGAGGATCTAATTGTTTATTTGACCATTGTGACTAATTTTGTAGTCACTATGATTATTCTAAAAGGTTGTTTATAACACATTACTCCATCAAAATCCCCATTATGGCTGGAGTATGCTCTGCAAGAATAACAACAAAATGTGAAGTTTAGTGCACAGTGATCTTTTGTATAGATAATATGCAATGCACCTGTAATAGAAGGGATGGAAAATATAATGATACCTTTTAACATGTGATGGAATACAATATAAAGAGAAGAAAAGAAGGCATGATCTCCACCCTACCATATTGGGTCATGGAGCATCATGTGCTCTCACCAAACCCCTGAGCAAAAAAATAAATTTTCCACCTCTTTGATCAATGGTGAAAGCAATGTTTTGGCCCTTGCTGACTTTATACAAGATCTAATGTCATCAAAACATCCACGAAGGAGGATTTTTTGGTTTGAGTATACTCTACAAAGATGAAAGGATAATGTGAAGTTTAGTGCAATAAACACATGCCATTAGTAGACAATAAATAAATCGGGAAATATAAAGACTTGTACAATTTACAACAAATAATATTGAATGTAGCTCTAATAGAACGCAACAATTAAATAAAATGTAGGCATACCTTGTGCAAGCAATGGATTGCAGTATAAACATAGAAAAAGAAGGCCTTCTCTCAACCCTACCATATTGGCTCATGGAGCCTCATGGACTCTCACCAAACCCTCGAGCAAGAAAATTAATTATCCATCACTTTGATCAATGAGAAAATTGGTTGAATTCAAATCAATGCTATACATTTTTATTAAATTGACATGCAGTTGTAAAATAGGAGATGGAATAAAAGATATATAGCCTTACGTTGCATATAGATAGAATGGAGGCGAAGGCCATACACCATGAAAACGTGTGATTGTAAAGCTATTTAGCATTTTGGAGATTTGTACACCTTGTATATAAATTGAATGTAGTTGCAATCTAAAATGGTTTGACTCAGATATAGGTAAACACAAGGAAAATGTGAACTTTCGTGAGGCGAACATGTTTCATTGGTAACCAATATCTAAATTATAAAATGTAAGTTATATAATTTATAAGGAAAAAATATGCAATACCAAAATTACATCTTGCATATAAAAAATGATAAGGTAGCGAATTTAGAAATGGTGGAAATTCTATATGCATAGAAATGAAGAGGGAAAGAGAAGTAGTACAATTACCATAAAGAATAGCAACATTTCATGATGATGACAATGAACACAATTGTTGGAGACAATCCTCTTGTTTGATTCATAGTGCATTGTAATTGTTGGAATGTATCCTACAATATCTAGCAAAAAAGAAAGCCAGATCTACACATAGCAAGAACATACATCATCCACCACTCTGATGAATGGTGAAATCAATGTTCCTTATTACACTTAATATACAATCTATCATTCAAACAAGTCCTTTTTGAGGGTGAAAGAAATAATAACACAAATACATATTAGCACATAGGGAAAATAAAATAAAATGAAACACAACAAAAGAAAGCTTGCTCTCCACCCTACCATATTGGGCCATGGACCATCATAGGCTGTTACATATATATATCCATAAGTAGTCTTCAAACATATAAATCTTGTTTGCATCTAATGTCAGAAACACACATATGTGCACATAGGAAATATAAATCAAACACAACAAAATGATGTGTGTTGTCGATCATACCTATATATCGGTGCATCCTTGGATATATATAGACACAGAAACAATGTGTGGAAATGTATGTATGTGAAATTACATATAGACAATAGGTAGACGATGGGAAATAAAAGGCCGGGTGACAACTAAAAGGGATAATCACCATAATTACAATAAACAAGGATGTGAGGACCAAATATTCAACTTTGATATTATTGGCAGTGAGCATAGAGAAATACAAATCACTTCTTTTGTGTTTTTTTGCATGGGGGGATGGTTGGTAAAGCAATAGAAAAGTCTTCGTGATGACACCATTGATCGAAGTGATGGACAATGGATTTCCCCTCTATGCAAATATGTATGTATGTCATCATAGATGCAAAGAACATTGATACATACTAATCCCTATGTTTATTTTGTTGGGACATTCTTGCAATGATAAGATGTATTTTAACTATTATATGGAACATTGATGCAACCATTGACCACAGTGATGAACAATGCAATGTACAGGTTTGGATGTATGTCATATCAGATGCAAACAAGATTGATACATATTAACACATTTTTGGAATGATGAGTTGTATTTTGAGTGTTATATGGAATATTGATGCCACCATTGTTCGCAGTGGTGGACAATGTATTTTCCCTATGTACAGATATGTATGTATGTCATAGCAGATGAAAACACTGTTGATACATACCGATCCCTATGTTTACTTTATGTGACATTCTTGGTATGATAAACTATATTTTTAAGTGTTATATACAAGGTTCATGCTTGGAAGAAATGGGAAAAGAATTATCACAACCGACACTTTTGTAGTGCTTTTGCAACCATCACCCCATGCAAAGAACACAAAATAACATCCAACCACCTTTACATAAATTCCACAATAGCTAACCACACTTGAACCTTAACAAAAGCATTCCCTCATCATAGTCAAGCGCTATGTTTCCCAAGGTTTGAAATGGTAGGTGTTACTTACAAGTAGTTGGTTGTTTTGGAAGAACATAGACTGCAATATGATGGAAGGCAGTCTACATTGAACTTTGGCTAGGATTTTCATCAGCCTTCCTAGTTTTTAAGCCTTCCGGTGGCCGGGGAAAAGGTGGCGGTCATGGAAGAGGTGGTGGGTGGTTTTTGTTTTTTAAATTAAAAGCATTTGGTGTGTTGATAGAAAGGGCCAATGAAATGGCATTAGCATTAATTGTTGCATGGTTTCCATGTAGTGGTGATGGTTGTAAGTAACACCTGCATTTTAAAGCCTTGGAAAACATAGTGAATGTTTGTGCACATCACAAATGAAAGAAAATCACAAAGGGTGTTTTTGATATGCACATCTTCCCACTTGCTTCAAACACACCTCTTCCCACTAGCTTTCCTGCAAAGAGTGGGAAAAAAATTATCACAGGCGACACTTTTCTTTCTTTTGCAACCATCACCCCATGCAAAAAACACAAAATAACCTCCAACCACCTTCACAGAAGTTGGACAACGCGTGATCAAACTTTCACCCTCACAAAAGCTTACCCTCCTTGCTCATGGATTTGATAGCAGGTATAGCAATAGAATGAGACCCAACAATGCCTTATCGAAAATTTTGCAGACATTCGCTATGTTTCCCAAGGTTTTAAACATATGTGGCTACATGTAATTTGAGACATGTTGTGGATTATGTACCCGCATTTATTTTGCAAAAAGAACTTGAAAATCCTAAGCTTGAAATAATTACTTCACACAAGAATAGGTACCACATGTTTCAGTTGACAAAAGCAATTTTAATAAATGCACGATGCGGGTCTTGAATAGAAAAGCTACAACTGTCAATTGAAACATATGTACCCATTATTTTGTTAGATGTCATGACAATTATCAATGAATAGAGACAGGGCTATGTGCAGGAAAGTAGAAATTAATTTATGTGAAGAAGTATAGACATACAAAATAAAAAAAGCAACAACCTTATGAAAAGAATAAACATAGGAAGGAGTATATATGAATGTTCTCTGCATCGGAGCTCACATACATACATATCTGCACATAGGGATGAATGTTGGTTGCGGCGTGGAAAATATGGGCAAAAAATTATCTTTGCGGGTTTTCCCATCGGGATGACTGTTGGTACCAATATTGTTTCATTTATGGCTTTCATTTTGTGGTGATGGTTGTAATTCTCTAGCTTAGAATACATTGTATCATTTATGGCCACCATTTTGTGTGAATGGTTGAAAAATAGTTAATATCATGTGTTTTGTGTGGGTTTTTTCATCTGGCTTATTATTGAAACCAATATTGTTTCATTTATGGTTCACATTTTGTGGTGAAGGTTTTGAATCAGTTTGTTACTATGAGCTAAAGTTTATAAGTAGGAAACACACATATATAGTCGTACATGGACCTATCAATATAGAAATCACAATGGAAGCAAAGGAAATAAGCATCACTTGGCATAGGTTGAGAGATTAACATCACTTGTCATAGGCTAGCACGACAATATCACTTGTTTGCATCTGATTTCACATATCAACACAGCTGCACATATGGATGAATGTTTTTCATGGCTAACTTCACAAATATACATATCTGCACATAGGGAAAGTAAAATGGAACAACTCAAAAGAATGCCTTCTCTCCACCCTACCATATTGGGTCATGGAGCCTGATAGGCTCTCACCAAACCCCTGAGCAAGAACATACACTACCCACCATTGTGATGAATGGTGATATCAATGTTTCTTATTAGGCCTAATATAAACCCTACTATTGTAAGAATTCCGTTTTGAGGAGGAAACAAATAACAACTAACTTATGAAAATAATAAACATAGGGAGTAGTATATGTTGTCTACATCGAATTTGACATACATACATATCCATACATAGGAAAAGGAAAATGAAACACAATAGAAGAAGCACATACTTTTTTGTGGCAATATATTCTGAAGCAAAAAATTCCTATATATGCATCAAATGCATGCAATAGACAAAGATGCAGGTGGAAAAAAAAATGTACACCAATACATATGTATGCAGAGGTAGAAGTAAATATATATGCATTGTTGATTGTTGCCCAATAGCTTCAAAACCGGGAAGGCTGATGAAAATTCCATCCAAAGTTCACACATATAGCCTATTGAATAAAAGTTTCCATATACAGGAAAGTCATTGCAAAGCAATAAATATTATTTCATTTATGGTTTCCATATAGATGCAATGGTTGTAAAGAAATAAAATAGACCAATAACAACATTGTTTCATATATGATTTCCATACATTCCTAATGGCCACAATACTATTTAGAGTTCTAAAGTTACCAAAGGAATTTAATAGTTTATGTTGTTTTCCATAAGGCATTGTTGACTGTTGTTCTATAGCTTTACCTGCTATGAAGATTGTGAGCCACCACAGTGATGAGTGTTTTTGCAAACAACATACACACATATGCACACCCAAAGTTGTCAATACATGTGAAAGAAATATATATAAGTTTAAATGCACATATATGTTTATGTTGCATGGGCAGAGGAAACAAACATCACTTGGTACAACTTCTCACGACAACATTTTTTCATGTATGGGTTCCATATATTGGTGTTGGTTGCAATAATACATTACATTTAAAAATTACCAAAGTAATTGAGTAGTTTATGTTATTTTCAATAAGGCATTGTTCAGTGATGAGCTGCAGATTGAGCTACACAACATACGCAACAAAAATTATAGCCAAGAACCATATGATACCCATATGCAACATGACATTATGATTAGACATGGAAAAGTAGTAGGGAGAACATTTAAGAAGCATTAGATGCATATACAGACATACATACTCACACATACAAATACATCACATAAACATATATCTATAGAGAACTCTATCAAGATAACCATATGTGATGTGCTTTTATGAATGCAAAGGTAGGACAACATCTAATAGCCATGGATTCAAT
Source organism: Sequoia sempervirens (assembly GCA_007258455.2). Classification (NCBI taxonomy): domain Eukaryota; kingdom Viridiplantae; phylum Streptophyta; class Pinopsida; order Cupressales; family Cupressaceae; genus Sequoia; species Sequoia sempervirens. The sequence goes on from VDFB02281492.1 coordinate 207,694,192, forward strand.
GGAGCCAACATTATAGCTAACAACAATTGTGGAGAGATAAGATTATATGGAAATTGAAATAGACAAGAAGCAAATAACAATATTGATATTAAAAACAAGTCACAAATACCTATAAATATTGAAGTATGCATGCAAATACGCATATAAATCCATTATAGACACACATCTACACACATATGTATTAAAATGTTGTATTCACTTAGAAATTTGAATTACATGCATATATATTTATGTATATGTATACGTAAATGTATACATGTATACAACCATGTCCACAAGTATATATAAGAACAAATGTAAATACTGGTACATGTGTTAAATATGATGACATAACTATATAACCAAACAACATAAAATAAAATGAGGAACATACACTTAAAGCGGAAAAAAACTATAAGAAACATAAAAAATACAAAAGAAAACAAGTTTATCTTCTTTTGTTAAACATTGTAAGTTAAACTTCACTGTCTTAATATATAACTAGTTAAATGAGCAACAAAGCAACAACAATAGAAATGAAAGGTCTTCTAATGTGACAAGCACTGCAAAGAAAGAAAAGGAAACAAATATCCAGTCAATAGAAACTATAAAAAATATCCAAAGTCATAATTAGGCATGGTTTTTTAGCATTCAAAGTAGTACAACAACTATCTCTGGAGACTTTTGCATGATAGGGGAAATTGTAGACAAATCTAATAGCAACAACTTACACTCAGCTTCAAAGTTAATTCTTGCAACTTTGACTATTGTTGTTTTAAGCCTTGTTTCTAAATTATAGGTCTGAGTTTCAATAAGAATAGTGAAAACAAATGAGGTGTAGGTGACACCATTGATAATTTAGACTCAGTAGTCATTGCAGTAGAAGACTCATATTGCAACATGGGTATGTGCAGGATCATGATGGGCCAAAAAGTGGTGATATGATGGGTATGTGTAGGGTATGTGGATGATGACTTTTTTTTACCCAAAATTGATGAAACAAAAAGGGTTTTTAAAGGAGATTTTCAGCTTTCCACCAATATAAATTATGTTTTACTTTGAATTTAATAAATAATTATTATTTATTTTCTATTTGAATAACGACTAAAGTCCTGATTGATAAGCTGATTGAAAAACATCTATAGCTTTCAAATGGTATCACATTTTTTGAATTTGAAACATGTGTCACATTATATACTTCACATACTATAAAAAATTTAAAAAAATGAATTTCATGAAGTTTTGACCAAGTTAAGGTGGTTAGACATACGAGTTTTTATATTTTTTAAAAGATGTAATAAAAAAATCATTTTAATTAATTATTTACTTGGAAGAAAAATATAAAAAAATATGCATCACATCGAGACATGAGTCCTCTACTTATATCTAAAATATTATAAAAAAATATTATCATTTTATTATGGTTAGGGTGGTTAGACAGACACCTACTTCTTATTTTTTCCCTAAAATTTAAGTACTACTGCATTGGAATTTCAAATTTTCACCAAATAGATTTTTTTTTTAAATAAACCTAGTAGTTTAGAAACTACATTCAATAATTTGCTACAGATGAACTATTCTTACATATTTTTGAAATAATATAGATAAATTATTCAAATTTTTACGTCAAGTTGTCTAACTCTGATTTTTCTAAATTTTTCGCTACTTAAGGGCCTATTTTTTCCATTATGATCCTGCACATACCCACATAAAAGATATTTTTCCGACATCTGCAATAAGCTTGTTACAGCCTCATCAAAAGTAGTAGCCCAAATCTTTCCTGTGTTTTCTTCCATATTTAGCTACAATAAATATTGAAAGTCACAATCAGCTATTGTTGTCTGGCATTTAGGGCAGAACCACGTATTTTGGGTAGAATCTTCACACTTTTTCTTGAATTTTCTGCCATTAGCCTACAAGGGACATGAAACATAACATAATGCATTATTTTTAATATATTTTATTGTTGCCTTGATAGTAGCCTGCCAAGTTTCTGGCAACCCAAAGCACTGATCCAAGATATATCCAATAGTGACTCTCCCATTTGCCAAAGCAATCTTTCGAGGCACAGTCCAGGAGGGCTCAATGATAGGTGGCTCAATATGTCCTTGTTGGTTCAAGGGACGTGCTTCTAGGATGTTAGGGTTTATATATAGAAGAGTCCCTACGGTTGTGTTCACAACCGTTCCATTGAAATACCCAACACACACATTTTTAACAGCAAGGATGACAACCAAACTAGGGGTGTACAACCTTTCTAGCTTGTCACCCTTTGCTTCCCAATTTAAACCCCACAAATTAACATCAATGGAAGAGGATACCAAATCATTAAGTTTAACAGTCCTGCGAATTGTTTCAGACTAATCCTTTCTTTGTATAGTCGAAACCTTTCCTACATGCACCACAGTCCCAATAATATCAATCAAACTATTATTGTTGCAATCTGAAAATTTCATTAATTGGGATGAATTTAAATACTTTCTCTAGCACAAAGGCCTCATCGTCATAACATTTCAACATTGAGTTTTGATCCAAAATGATTTCCATGTGGCTATTCAACTTATTAAATTTTTTATTTGCTTGTCTCACTAAGCCCTTTGACACATAATAAGTACGACCCACCTCAACCCTATCATAATGTAATTCTGCTATGTCATTAAAGCAAGTGATTCATATTTTTGTTCCCTCACTGTCAATAATGTCAAAGCTGAATACTTGGCCCTCACGTCCTTGTTTGTTGTAATGGTGCATATCCCTTTTCATTGTTACCCAACCTTTTATTGTCCATTTGGTTTGGTAAACATTCAACCCTTTAACAGGGCTGCTATTTGCAAGAGCATTATGATGTCTTGGGGATATATTAATCCCAAATGTTGAGGCTTGTTTGGATGGGGAGGGTGACTCACAGCCAAGTATTTGTTCTTCTTGATCTCTAAACAAATATCTAGGTTTTCCAATTAGCTGGCAATTTGATATTTTGACATCTAAGGACAATATGACAATCACCTTGGAACCAAACAAACATCAAATACTTAAAATTGTGGTCCCCACAAACAACAAAGCATAAAACAACAAGTACAAGTAGTGCAAAACAATATATAACCTTGATTCCCACAGCTTCCTACATAGATAGTTTGTCAAGCACAAGATGGAACCTATTTGCAATGTCCCTATAAACAAAAGGTCATTGTATTTTGCAGGAAAAGTCCCTATTTGCATGTGGGTTCCATCAAAAAGGATGACTTTGTAGCATTCAACCGGGCTTTGATTGCCTCCTATTTTTTGAAAAGACATTAGCTGGAGAACCAGAGATGGGACAACATCTCTAGCATCAATATATTGTATCGCATGTGTTGTCAAGGCTGAATGTACATTTGTATCCTACAAGGAAGTTTTAATCAACGAAGCAGAAGCAATGAGATATTCATGGCTATGACACAAGTCTAGAAGCAAACAACAATGTTGAGACATTTGAAAATTGCAACATTTTTTCCCCTAACACATAGGTGAATCCCAAATGGCCAACAATTTGAAAGGAAAAGAAAGATAAAGAGTTTGAATATAAATTAGTTAGAATATATATCACAAGAACTATTAATTCAAATGAATCATATTCATATTTCACTCAATGCACATGGAAAAGTGTTAATTTAATTGTCAACAACAAAAACAAAACAAGGAATAGACTTGCAAGACTGGTGCTTGAGGATTGTTCGTCAGCCTGGTTAGAGCCAAATTCCACTGACATTGTTGGGGCCACTCTTTTAAAAGATGAGAGTTGTAATGTCGGTGACTGACTACAAGCTATATGACTTCAAAACAAAATATGATCTCTCAATTTTTTTAAACAAACATCAAGAATATGACAACAAAGGATCAATAAAAAAAAGGGCTCAATGATTCATATAACACTTAATATACAATTTATTATTCCAATTTTTTTGTTTCATTTTTTTAATCTTTCAATGTTTTTCCTACAGACATCAACAATATGAGGAAAAATAAATAACTAGGAAAAAGGCTTCAATGCTCTATATAACAGTTAATATACAGTATACCATTTGAAGAATACCCTGTCAACGTTCAAACAAAGAACAACTATTTTCACAAAATAATATACATCAGGAAGAGTATGTATGTACATTATTTACATCTACTTTGACATGCATACATCTCTACACATGGGGAAATTTAATATTGTTTCATATATGGCTTCCGTTCTGTGCCAATGGTTGCAACACAATAAAATAGTTTGTGTTGTTTTCCATAACGCATTGTTAATTGTTGTTCTCTAGCTTTGGCTATATCATTTCATTTTTGATACATAATAAAATAGTAAATGTTATAGAGTTTATGTTCTTATCCAAAAGACATTCTTGACTATCATTGCCACTCATTTTATTTCACCTATGTGCAGAAATCTACATATGTGATATTAGATGCAAAAAAAATTATTATAGAACACTTAAAATACACCTTATGATTCCAAGGATGTCCCAATAGAATAAAGATAGGGATCACTATGTATCAATGTTCTTTGCATCCACTATGACATACATATATTCCTGCACATAGGGGAAATGCATTGTCCATCAGTATGATCAAATGTCTACACAATTTTTGGCAAGGCATTGGTGGTTGTCGTTAGGTGGCTTTACTGGCTATCACAACTGTGAGCAAGGAGAGCAAGCTTATGTGAAGGTGCAAGTTCAATCATATGTTTTCAAGCTACTGTCTAGCTGGTAGCAGGTTTTTCTTGTGTTTTCATGCATGGGGTGATAGTTGGAAAAGTAATACAAAAGTGTTGGCTCTAATAATTTATTGCCAATTTTTTGCAGACACTGAAGAAAGCAAGGAGCAAAGAGAAAGAAAGCGGGAAGAGGTACACTTGAACCAAGCAAGAAGGGGTGCAATTTGAAAAAACCCTTTGTATTTCTAGTTGTTCTTATATATACTTGTGGACATGGTTGTATGCATGTATACATCTGTACATATACATATACAAAAACATGTATGCATGCAATTCAATGTTCTCAGTGCATACAACATATTGATGTAGTTGTGTGTAGAGAAATGTGTCTGTAATGCATTTGTATGTGTGAGTGTGTATGTGTATACATGCATTTTCTACATGTATCTTTCAGGATATTCATCTATGTATATATAGATATGTCCAGTTTTCAATATCAATATTGTTATTTTCCTCTTGTCTGTCTCAATTGCCACATACTCTTATATCTCCACAATTGGTATTCACTATTTTGAATGTCTATATGTATTTATGGTTGTGTACATGCCTATATGAATTTTCCACATGTATTTCTAAAGCCATAGCTCAACAATCACCAATGCCCTATGGAAAATAGTGCAGACTGTCATCGTAGGCCACACAAAGACAGCCAACAATGTCGTGTTGAGAAGAGCATGAACTGTTTTATTACTTTGCAACCATTTCCAGTAGACACAAACCATACAACAAACACTAAAGTATGTTTTTCTTTTGTTGTGTTTCATTGTTCTTTTCCTGTGAGCAAATATGTATGTATACAAAATAATATGTAGACAACATTCATATAAACTCGTCCCCCTATTTATTTCTTTGCTAGGAGAATTTTTATTCGTTTCATCCTCAAGAGGAATTCTTGCAATAATAGGCTTCATATTAAGCATAATAAGAAACATTGCTTGCCACATATAATGTGTTGAAAAGCTTTTTGAAGTTAGGAAAATAGCATAAACTATTTTATTACTTTAGCTCTAGCTATATTGTTTCATATTTGATTTTCAATGCAATAGTAAATGTTATAGAATTCATGATGTTGTCCATAAGGCATTGTCAACTATTTCTCTATGTTTGCACAATTTTTGATAAGGCATTGTTGGGTGTTGTTCGTTGGGTTTACCTTGTTGTTCAAGATAGTTGTGAGTGAGAGGGCAAGCTTCTTTGAAGGTGCAAGTGTGATCATCGGTTGTGGAATTTCTGTGAAGGTGGTTGGAGGTTATTTTATGTTTTTCACATGGGGTGATGGTTGTAAAAGTAGTACAAAAGTGTCAGTTGCGATAATTCTTTGCTCATTTTTTCTAGGAAGTGGAGAAAGAAGGGAGGAAAGAGAAAGAAAGCAGGAAGAGGTGCATTTGAAGCAAGCGGGAAGAGGTGCATATTGAAAAAACTATTTCTTGAGTATTTCAAAAACAATTTATGTTATTTCCCAAAGGGCATTGTTGATTGTTGTTTTGTAGCTTAGGCTATATTGTTTCGTTTATGGTTTGTGTATAGTCGCGATGAGTGGAAGGTGATATTATTTGTTTTCGCGTTTGTTTGTTGTTGTGATTATGTGTATAACTTATCAATATTTGAGTTATTTATGTGTCCTTCACCTTTTTTGTTTGCTAGCCATTTGGGAGCAACCTATGCGCTACATATCTAAATGGTTCCAATTTTTAGATGTGTCAACATTGCCATGTGCTTTCTTCTTTATATCCAACAAAAATCTTTTTTTTTTTGCTTCTTGGTATAGCACCTTATCGAAAATGAAACAGTATAGCCTATTCAATAGCCTCTTATCGAAAATGAAACAATATAGCCTATTCAACAACCTCTTATCGAAAATGAAATAGTACACCCTAACCTAGAGAACAACAATCACCAATGTCTTATGGAATCAATGCTATTTGCATCTGCTATGACATACATACATATCTTTGCATAGGGGTCATACATTGTCCATCACTCTGATCGATAGTGTCATTACCAAGACTATTGTATTGGTTTTTGAAAGTGAGAAGAGGTAAATTTGAAGCAAGCAGGTAGGGGTGCGGGTGGAGGAGCATATAGGGAAAACCCTTTCTAGAGTATATCAAAAATAGTTCATGTTATTTTCCATAGGCCATTGTTCATTTTTTTTCTCTAGCTTAGGATATATTATTTCATTTATGCTCTTTGTGCAGCCACGATGGTTGGAAAGCAATATTGTTTGTTTTTGCGTTGGATTGCCACTGTGAATTGTTGTGTTTTGTGGGTTTTCCCATCTGGGTCACTGTTGCAAGCAAGGTTCAAAAATAGTTTATGCTATTTTTCATAGGCCATTGTTCATTGTAGTTCTCTAGCTTAGGGTATATTATTTCATTTATCAACCTAGTGTAGCTGTGATGGCTGGAAGGCAATATTGTTTGTTTTTTGCATTGAATTGTTACTGTGAATTGTTGTGTTTGTGTTGGTTTTTTCATTTGGGCCACTGTTGAAACCAATGCAGTTTCATTTATGGTTCACATTTTGTGGCGAAGGTTTTCAATGTTTTTGTCACTATCAAATTTTGATTGTCGTATGGTTTCCATTTAGTGGCAATGGTTGTAAGTAACACCTGCCATTTAAATCCTTAGAAAATATAGTGAATTTCTACACAATTTTCAACAAGGCATTGTTGGGTGTGGTTCTATGGCTAAATACCTTCTATCAGAGGTGTGAGGGAGGAGGGAAAGCTTCTATGAACATGCAAGTGCAAATATCTATTGTGGAATTTCTGTGAAGATGGTTGGAGCCCATTTTGTGTTTTTTGCATGGCGCAATCATTGCAAAAACAATGATTTTGTTTTGCAAATATTGGCACACATTTTGTTTTACAAGAACATATTTAGGAATTGCATGCCCTGGCTACATTTTTAGGAATCTATTGCGCAAATATATATAGACTAAAAAAGTATATGTGGGAATGTAATGATATACAGTTTATGTTAATTTCCATAGGGCATTGTTGGTTTGCATGTGGTGCCAATGGTTGCAAGAGAAACACTGATGAACAATGCCATGTGCAAATTTGCATGTATGTCATAGTAGTTTCAAACAACATTGATACATACTGAAACATTGTTGGAATAATAAGTTGTATTTTGAGTGTTATATCAAACATTGATGCCACCATCTCTATAGAACTTATTCCTTAAATAACTTCTAAGATCTTTTCAACACATTGTATGTGGGAAAATGTTTCTTATTATGCTTACTATAAATTCAATTATAAATGAATGTTGTCTACATCTAATTTTACATGCATATACATATGTGCACACAAGAAAAGAAAAATGAAACACTACATCAGATGGAAAAACCTGTAGAGCACAAAAATTCAAAGTAATAAACCCATCCAAAACCATCGCCACAAAAGGCGAAGCATAAATCAAACAATATTCGTTTCAACAAACAATATAGTCTTTTGTAGAGTACAATCAACAATGCGTATATATGTGCACCTAACTTGAGATATATATATCAGTGTAACTTTTGTTTTGCAGTTGCATATATATGTATTACATGTGTTAAATACACCTTTTTAGTTATCATTTCTTTCAGCCTCAAAAAAGGAGTTGTTAGAATGATAAACTGTATAGTAAGTGTAATAAGGAAGATTGATTTCACCATTGATCAGAGTGGTGGACGATGTATGTTCTTGCTCGAGGGTTTGGTGAGAGCCCATCATGCTCCATGAGCCAATATGATAGGGTCGAGAGCATGCCTCATTTTTTTTGTTTAATTTTATATTTCCTATCTACAGATCTATGTGTTACTAACATTAGATGCAGACAACATTCATTTGTTTGAAGACCACCTATGGATATATCTGTGTAACAGCCTATGATGGTCCATGGCCCAATATGGTAGAGTGGAGAGTAGGGTTTCTTTTGTTGCGTTTCATTTTATTTTCCCTATATGCAGATATGTATCTGTGTGAAATTAGATGTAGACAACATTGATATGCACAACAACCTCTATTTTAATTGGAATAAAAAACATCAATATCACCATTGATTATGGTGGTGGACAATGTATTTTTGGTCTGCCACTATAATCAATAGCGAGACCAATGTTTCATCTTGCACTTAATCTATAGCTTGCCATTCTAACAAATCCTTATTAAGGCATAGCCAAATAAGAACTATCCTTAAAGACACACAAAAATAGATAAGAATTCCTTATCAAGAAGAACATGAACTAATTTATTACTTTGCAAACATTTCCACCACACATAAACCATAAATCAAATAATTTATTCAAGCCCACAGAAGAACAATCAACAATGCCCTATAGAAAATAGCATAAAATGTTTTATTACTTCAACAAGTATTAAATGCAAGGTCTGGAAAAGCGGGATGCAACATATCAACCAATAAGAGAAATAGGTATGTACCTTTGAGTCATTCTATTATGTAATAATTGAATTGTAAACATATTATTATAAGTAAAACTACTAATATCATCTTGATTGAACCTTAAGGTCTTTATTTTGAAATTCCATGACTAAATCTTTGACTCTCAACACTTTGTTATGCTAATTAAGTGTCATATGAACCATGAGTGTAATTTATTCCAATAAGAATTATATATTAAAAAAAACATTATTTAGAAAGGAAAACAAAACATAAATATTTATTGTTTTGAGAAGATAGTTTTTATCTGGGAAGATAGTTGTAATTTCTTTCATCGTCAAAAAGGAATTCTTACAATAATAGGATTTATATTAAGCATAATAAGAAACACTGGTTGCCACATACAATGTGTTCAAAACCTTTTTGAAGCTATTCAAGGAAGAAGTCAAATTCTTTTCCCAAGGTTGCCTTATCAAAAATCAAACAATATAGCCAAAGCTAGACAAGAACACTTAACAATTCCTTATGAGAAACAACATAAACTATATAGCATTAACTATTTGGTTATGTTGCAACCATAACCACAAAACGGAAGCCACAAATGAATAAACAATAGTTGTTATTACAACCATCAGCACCACATGCAAACCATAGAATAATTAATGTTGATGCCAAACAACGTTTAAGAGAGAAAACATCCACACTGCATTTTCCCTCAATTGACTGGTTGAGAAGGATATGAATTCAAACCTTTTGTTGACTATAACAATGCCTTGCTTCGGACCAGGAAATATATTATAGGAAACAAAATATTTGAATTTGTAGCCTTCTTGGTGAGTCAATTGAGGAAAAATTCAATATGGATGTTTGCTCTCTTCATAAATTTGAAGGGGAGTAGTTACGTAGTGAGGAAAAAACATGGTATACACATCTATTTAGATATATCAGTCTATATATAAATAGATATATACATGTGTACATATAGATATATATATTTGGTTATATGTGTGTGTTCTTGATTGAGCCTTAAGGTCTTTATTCTAAAATTCGATGACTAAATCTTTGACTCTCAACACCTTGTTATGCTAATTAAGTATCATATGAACCATGAGTGGAATTCATTTTAATAAAAATTATATATTAAACAAAACATTATTTAGAAAGGAAAGCAAAACATTCATATTTACTATTTTGAGAAGATAGTTTTTTATTTGGGAAGAAAGTTTTTATTTGTTCCATCCTCAAAATCGAATTCTTACAATAATAGGCTTTATATTAAACATAATAAGAAACACTGGTTTCCACATACAATGTGCTCAAAACCTTTTTGAAGCTATTCAAGGAAGAAGTCAAATATTTTTCCCAAGACTGCGTTATCAAAAACAAAACAATATAGCCAAAGCTAGACAAGAACACTTGGCAATTCCTTATGGAAAATAACATAAACTACACAGCATTTGCTATTTGGTTATGTTGTAACCATGACCACTAAATGGAAGCCACAAATTAATAAATGGAAGGTGTTATTATAACCATCGCCAGCACATAGAAACCATACAACAAATAATGTTGATGCAAACCATTATTTAATTTTGTTGGCCTTCTTTATCCACATAGCAGAAAATCCGCCAACCCATTCCCAACATGCGCCAAGCGCCTCCACAGCCTTTTCAATAGCCTCTAGCAAGGCCTAAAAACCAAGAAGGATGATGGATAACCGAGGGGGCTAGTGGAAATTCTGACCAAAGTTCAAGAACATCTGCCACATTTTTCATGACTGCCAAAAGGCTCAAAAATTAGGAAGGTTGATGGAAATTCTGACCAAAGTTCATACAAATAGCCTATCAGCTAACAATCTAGGGTATGTGTAGGATCATCATGGAAAAAACATGCCCTTAAGTGGGAAAAAATTTAGAAAAATCAAAGTTAGGCAACTTGACGTAAAAATTTGAATAGGTTATCTATATTATTTCAAAAATATGTAAGAATAGAATCTATAGCAAATTGAATGTAGTTTCTAAACTACTAGGTTTATTTTTTATTTTTAAAATTCTATTTGGTGAAAATTTGAAATTTCAATGGAGTAATACTTAAATTTCAGGGAAAAAATAAGAAGTAGGTGTCTGCCTGACCACCCTAACCACAACAAAACGATAATATTTTTTTACAAGATTTTAGACATAAGTAGTGGACTCATGTCCAGATGTGATGCATTTTTTTTGTAATTTTTTTCCAAGTAAATAATTAATTATGATTTTTTTATTACAACTTTTAAAAAATATAAAAACTTGTATGTCTGACCACCTTAACTTGGTCAAAACTTGATGAAATTCATTTTTTCTTTTTTTAATCCTATAGTATATGAAGCATAGAATGTGATGCATGTTTTGGATTCAAAAAATGTGATACCATTTGAAAGCTATAGATATTTTTCAATCAGCCTATCAATCAAGACTTTAGTCATAATTCAAATAGAAAATGAATAATAATAATTTATTAAATTCAAAGTAAAGTATAATTTATATTAGTGGAAATTTGAGAATCTCCTTTAAAAACCCTTTTCATTTCATCAATTTTGGGTAAAAAAAAAGTCATCAGCCACATACCCTACAAATACCCATCATATCGCCACTTTTTGGCTCGTCATGATCCTGCACATACCCTCTAGAGAACAACAATCAACATAAACTGTATAACATTAACTATTTTATTGTGTTGCAACCATAATGAAAAAAATGAAACCATAAATTAAATGATATTGGTTTCAAAATTATCCTAGATGGTAAAACTGACAAAACAAGAAAAAAATGCAAGTTAACAAACCCATGCAAAACTAAAGTCTTTTCTCAAAAATACCTTATTGAAAACACAACAATCTATCCTTTTCAACAAAACCTTATCAAAAATGAAATAATGCAACCTAAGCTAGGGGTATGTGTAGGATCATCATGGAAAAAGCAGGCCCTTAAGTGACGAAAAATTCAGAAAAATTAGAGTTAGGAAACTTGACATAAAAATTGAATAAGTTATAATCTATATTATTTCAAAAATATGTAAGAATAGAATCTATAGAAAATTGAATGTAGTTTATAAACTACTAGGTTTATTTATAAAAAAAAAATCTATATGGTGAAAATTTGAAATTTCAATGCAGTAGTACTTAAATTTCAGGGAAAAAATAAGAAGTAGGTGTCCACCACCCTAACCACAATAAAATGATAATATTTTTTATAATATTTTAGATATAAGTATAGGACTCATGTCTCGATGTGATGCATATTTTTTGTAAATTTTTTCCATATAAATAATTAATTATGAATTTTTTATTACAACTTTTAAAAATATAAAAACTTGTATGTCTAACCACCTTAACTTGGTCAAAACTTCATGAAATTTTTTTTTTTAATCCTATAGTATGCAAAGCATAGAATGTGATGCATGTTTCAGATTCAAAAAATATGATACCGTTTGAAAGCTATAGATGTTTTTCAATCAGCCTATCAATCAAGACTTTAGTCGTAATTCAAATAGAAAATGAATAATAATTATTTATTAAATTTAAAGTAAAGCATAATTTATATTGGTGGAAAGCTTAAAATCTCCTTTAAAAACCCTTTTCGTTTCATCAATTTTGGGTAAGAAAAAGGTCGCCAGCCACATACCCTACACATACCCATCATATCGCCATTTTTTGGCCCATCATGATCCTACACATACCCCTAGACAACAACAATCAACAATACCCTATGTAAATCAACACAAACTGTATAACATTAACTATTTTATTCAGTTGCAACCATACCCACAAAACACAAGGCATAAATCAAAAAATATTCATTTCAACAACGACCCAGATGTAGAAACCCACAAAACACAAAATAATCACATTGACAAACCCATACAAAACCATAGCCACAGAACACAAACCATAAACAAAACAATATTGCTTTTAACAAACAATATAGTCTTCTCTGAACAACACCCTATTGAAAATGAGACAACATAGCCTTTTCAACAACACCTTATCGAAAATGAGACAATATAGCCTAAGCTAGACAACAACAATCAACAATGCCTTATGGAAATCAATATAAACTATATAACGTTAACTATTTTAAAGCTAGTCAACAAAAATCAACAATTCCCTATCGAAATCAACATAAACTATATAATGTTAACTATTTTATTGCGTTGCAACCATATCCACAAAATTGCAATTTGGATTGAACACCGACCCAGATGCAAAAACCCACAAAACACAAAAAATCACACTTACAAAGCCATGAAAAAACATAGTATTTTCTCAACACCACCTTATCGCAACTTGAAACAATACAGCCTTTTCAACAACACCTTATCAAAAATGAAACAATGTAGCCTAAGCTAGACAACAACAATCAACAATGCCTTATTGAAATCAACATAAACTATATAACATTAACTATATTAAAGATAGACAACAACAATCAGCTATGCCTTATGGAAATCAACATAAACTATATAAGGCTAATTATTTTATTGCATTGCAACCATAGGTACAAAACACAAGGCATAAATCAAACAATATTCATTTCAACAGTGGCCCACATGGAGGAACCCACAAAACACAAAACTACACAATAACAAACCAATGCAAAAAATATAGTCTTTTCTCAAAACAACTTATAAAAAATGGAACAATATAGCCTTTTTATCATAACCTTATGGGAAATGAAACAATATAGTTCAAGTTAGAGAACAACAATCAACAATACACAAAACCCATGCAAAACCATAGCCACAAAACCCATGCAAAATGATAGCCACAAAACGCCAACCATAAACAAAACAATATTGCTTCTAACAAACAATATAGTCCTTTCTCAACAATGCCTTATCAAAATTTGAAACAATATAGCCTTTTCAACAATGCCTTATCGAAAATGAGACAATATAACGCAAGCTAGGCAACAATAATCGACAAAAATTGCATAACATTAACAATTTAATTTCATTGCAAACATAGCCAGAAAATGGAAGCCATAAAAAGAAACCCACAAAAATTCATAGTAACAATCCCAAGCAAAAATATACTCTTTTCTCAACAGAACCTTATCAAAAATTAAAAAAATATAGCCTTTTCACCAGCACCTTATCGACAATTGAAAAAATATAGCCTTTTCAACAACACCTTATCAAAAATGAAACAATATAGCCTAAGCTAGAGAACAATAATCAATAATGCCTAATGGAATCAAATATAAATTGTATAACATTAACTATTTTATTTCATTGCAACCATAACCACCAAACGGAAGCCATAAATCAAACAATATTGGTTTCAACAATGACCCAGAAGGAGAAATGCACAAAACCATAGCCACAAAACCCATGCAAAATGATAGCCACAAAACCTCAATCATAAACGAAACAATATTGCTTTTAACAAACAATATAGTCTTTTCTCAACACCGCCTTATCAAAAATTGAAACAATATAGCCTTTTCAACAACACCTTATCGAAAATGAGACAATATAGCCCAAGCTAGACAACAACAATCCACAAAAACTAGATAACACTAACAATTTTATTCTGTTGCAAAGATAGCCACAAAATAGAAGCCATAAAGAGCAACCCACAAAAATTTATAGTAACAAACCCATACAAAAATATACTCTTTTCTCAACAGAGCCTTATCAAAAATTGAAACAATATAGCCTTTTGAACAACACCTTTTTGAAAATTCACAACAACCAAACCATGCAAAAATATACTCTTTTCTCAACATAACCTTATCAAAAATTTAAACAATATAGCCTTTTCAACAACACCTTATCAAAAATGAGACAATATATCCCAAGCTATACAACGACAATCGACTAAAACTACATAATGTCAACAATTTTTTGTTGCAAATGTAGCCACAAAACAAAATCCATAAAGAGAAACCCACAAAAAATTCACAATCACAAACCCATGCAAAAATGCACTCTTTTCTCAATAGAACCAAGTATCAAAAATTGAAACAACATAGCTTTTTCAGTATCACCTTTTCAAAAATGAAACAATATAGCTTAAGCTAGAGAATAATAATCAACAATGCCCAATGGAACCAAACATAAACTATATAACATTAACTATTTTATTCCATTGCAACCATAACCACAAAATGGGAGCCATAAATCAAACAATATTAGTTTGAACACCGACTCAGATGGAGAAACCCACAAAACACAAAAAATCATAGTTACAAACCCATGCAAAACCATAGCCACAAAACGTGAACCATAAACCAAAGAATATTCATTTTTACAAATAATATAGTCTTTTCTCAATAGAACCTTATCAGAAATCAAACAATATTGCTTGCCACAAACCGCAAACCACAAATGAAACAATATCACAAAGGGATTTTTTGATATGCACCTCTTCCCGCTAGCTTTCTCTATGTTGCCTTGTTTCTTGAAGCTTGCAAAAAACTGCATAACATTAACAATTTTATTTTGTTGCAAACATATCCAGAACATAGAAGCCATAAAGAGAAACCCACAAAAATTCACAGTAACAAACCCATGCAAAACCATAGACACAAAACGCAAACCATAAATGAAATAATATTATTATTTACAAACTATATAGTGTTTTCTCAACAATAGCTTATCAAAATTTGAAACAATCAACAGTACCTTATCAAAAACCAAACAATATAGTCTGCCACAAACCGTGAACAACAGATGAAACAGTATCACAAATGGTTTTTTCAATATGCACCTCTTCTCGCTTGCTTCAAACACACCTCTTCCCACTAGCTTTCCTGCAAAAAATGGGCACCCTCACAGAATAACCTCTACCCACCTTCACAAAAGTTGGACAATGCTTGATCCAACTTTCACCCTCACAGAAGCTTACCCTCCTCACCCACGACTCTGATAGCAGGTATAGCAACAAAACGAGACCCAACAATGCCTTATCAAAAATTTCACAGACATTCGCTATGTTTCCTGATGTCTGAAATGGTAGGTGTTATTACAACCATCACCAGTACACAGAAAGCATACAATAATTAATGTTGATACAAACCAGCATTTAATTTCAGTGGCCTTCTCTATCCACAGGTGGAAAATCCACCAACCTACTCCCAACGCGCGCCAACCGCCTCTCCCACCTTTTTCACGACCACTGGAAGGCTTAAAAAATGGAAAGCTAACAAAAATTCTGCCCAAAGTTCAAAGACATCTGCCACCTTTTTCACGACCACCAGAAGGCTAAAAAATTGGGGATGCTAACGAAAATTCTAACCAAAGTTCACACAAATAGCCTATCGGCTAAATATTGGCTCAAATATATTTATTTGTATATGCCCCTCAAAAAATGACCACTTCAAGCTACTTGAGCATACATAGACCCATTAGACATAATAGATAATGGTCATCCAAATAAATAAAATTTATTCTTAGAAGCCACATTTTCACTTCAATCAAATAAAGAGAAACACGTCACCTATGACCAAAACATATGACACCTCTTATTCCTAATTACCTATGAGAAAAGGTAATTAGTTATACACTTTTCATAGCTGGTCCCACCATCCTCATCACCTTCAAAGCATTATGGTGCATCCATATTTACAATCAATAGTAAATTGTAGATGGAAACTCCTAACATCCATTCCTATATTCCATGTTTCAACATATTATCCTCACTCACAAAATGAATACCTGCAAAATAAAGAATTTCAAGCTTGAAATATTGATGACATAGATGCAAATCCAATAAAAAATGATGTTTGATAGGTATGGGCCACACTAGTTATAATCAAACTCAAATATGATAAAAAAAAATTGAAACTTTTGTTCAATCACATTGAAACAAGAGTTTCCAATCCATCAACACACAAGAATGACAAATAAGTAGGGCACATGTGGCCATCTCAATATGTGATTCTATAAATCATTATGTGCATAAGAGTGAACTCATGGCCAAAATAATGCACATAGGATAAAATCCTATCCATTATGAACTGTTGATTTTTGGCTCACTAGGACTTCTCTAACTCTTTTAGGGTTTTTCACCTAAAAGGAGAGAGGTTGGGCCAAAAATGCAAACTAGTTCATTCAAATTATCTTATGTGCAATGTTGATTAATATAAATGAAGTAAACTAAATGCAATTGAATGATCTAAATGGATGAAAATGAATGCAAAAGTGAGATTTAAGCTATGTTTGAAAACACACTATGATATGCAAATAATGAAGTAAATGAAGAAATAATGCAAAACAAAAAGAAATAGGCAGAAACGGATTGCACCTGGACAATATCTGATGAATTGGAATGTTGTGGATGCTGGTTGAGATCACTAATTTTTCATAGTGGGACTCATTCACCCAGGGTGGCGAATTAGTACCCCTCCTGGTGAAAAAGTGTCAGAAATGAGTTTTTGTCTGTCGGGATCCAAAATCTAACAAAATTTAGATTTCCAGTCCTAAGGTGGGACTCATTCGCCACTAGTGGCGAATCAGTCCTCTCCCAAATTTTTGAAAAATCAAGAGACAACTCTACAACACCAGATCTAGAAATCATTGATTGTCGGGTTATCGAGGTCAATTCTGCAAGAAACAAACATAAAACCTTCTCCAAGCTTGAAATAGACTTGAGTTGAATTGAAGCACCTAGTTGACTTGTAAACCAACCTTCAACACCAAAAATCTTGGAAAATTTGCATACCTAGGTTTGCAAACACACATGCAATAGGGGGAAAATGGTTGAGGGTTAGCAAATAGGGGTTTTCCTTGGTCAAACCCCACTTTTGGTAATCAAACCCTTAATGAAACAACAAAATGAAAGAGAATGATAAAATATAACATGCAATAGCTATCAACTTACCAAACCCTTGATAATGCAAGTCTGAAGTAATGTCAATGGATGCTCCAAAGTGCTTGAATATTGCTTGCATTGATGTTGTAGAATGCTTGAATGCTTAAATATGATGTATGAATGTTGGAGAATTGTAGGAGCTATAAAATGAGATGAAAATCACATATTTGTACACACTTGTGCCTTAGTTAGCCATTCATACCTCATCACAGGCTAACATCAAGTGATTTTGAATAAAAACCCGAAAGGAAATTTTAAAAAATTTGAATTTGGAGCCAAGGGGGACTCATTCGCCACTCATGGCGAATGGGTCCCACCTAGGACCTGAAAATATGTGTCGAGAAATATGTTGTATTTAATATTGTTTGTCAGGATAATATTCAAAAATACACTTAATTAAGTCACATGAGGGCATAAAGGGGTCAAATAAAGCATGATAAAGGGATAAATAGTGAAATTGTGCCTAGAAAAGCTTGAAATCTTGTTACAAGACTTTACAACAGTTCAAAATAGGACTTTATTAGTGATGAAAAGGTTATTTTTAGGTGAATTGCAATAAATGGAGTCTAGAAGAATATAGAAATGTCTTACAACACTTCACAATACCTTCACAAGACGTCATTATTTGAATTTTAGTACCTAAACATGCATGTTTAAGCCATGTTACAACATAAAATCATAGCACAATATATCAAATACCATGAAACAAGACCTAAAATGCCATGAATATGACAAGGGGCCATTTTTCTATGACACATTTAGCCCCCACTTTAGTGAGAGGATGAACTTGCTTCAAACTCACACTAAAGTAGCCATGAACATCGAGAGGAGGGTTCAAATGAACTTACGTTAGCAAGATGGAATGACAACAATCAAGAGGGATGATCAAGCCCCCAGGATGAAGATCCCATGGCATACTAAGCATAAGAACAAAAAAACACACAAGTGTTGAAATGAAAGAATTAAATGAAGCTTCGATCATCAATCCAACTAGTTGTGAATTAGATATAGGCTAATTGTTCGAAAAAGAGAATGTATACTCACTCTGGGGTGACAGAACTCAAGATGGTCTGCTGGGTGAGAAAGCCCAAATGTACTCACTCTAGGGCCACAAAACTTCTAGTTGTCTATGGGGTGAGAAGGCCCAAAAGGTAAGATACATACGCTAGTTGGTATGCACTCACAAACACAAAGGTGGCTATGGGGAAAAGTCACGTCGCTAGTTGGGCTTCCTGCTCAACCATATTAAAGTTACACATGCTGATAACTTTAACAAGGCACCAAAAAGAAAAATGTCATGAACAAAAGGAAATATACCACAGGCATGCAAGTTGTGTTATGCAAGGTGGCAAAAGGCGAAAAATGTAAAAATACAAAAATGTAAGGATGTTAAGTGTAAAATGTTCGAAGGAGTCGTGTTCAGTTCATGCAAGGTCAGTCACTTAGGGAACATTGTGTCTAATGTCTCCAAGAGAGGACCAATCAAAGAATATTATATTTACAACTTAGGGGATACAGTGCATCGCATCAGGCCACCAAGAGGAATGTAATATGTTGAGATAGATCACAATTATGTAGGACATCAAGGACATCACACCCAATGTCAACCAAAAAGTGACAAACGCATCATATAAACGACAAGGCTACACTAGGAACCAAGAATGCAAATGAATTATGGTAATGTATGCCCCCCACTTTAAAGGAATTGCCACACATCATTTTGTGAGCAATTACTTTAAAGTAGAGAAGGAAACAAAATGCAAAAAGAAAACAAGACATCAGAGCCAACTTGGAAAGCCCTATGCCAAGTCATATGTTTCGAAGTTAGGCTGTGTCATGTAAAGAAAAAGGAAAGAAAAATAAAAGGGAGTTGCTCCCTAGAAAAGAAAACACACCAAACACATAAGGGATCTATGGATTTGGGGTCAGTATGTTCATTGTTTCAATGTTTTTATGAAAGAGCTTGGAACTTTCATCATTCCGCAAACCACATAGAATTGGAAGAATGACACAAAGAGAGAAAAAAAAAAGGAAAAATAAAGTTTGTTTTGGGTCAACATGGAAGAGACAATGCAGTCTCAATGCTTTGCATTGTCCCCAAAAGGAAAACACAAGCGAAATGAAAGAAAACGAAAAGGAGAAAGAAAAGTAAAACGATTTTGGGTCAACATGAAGGAGACATTTCAGTCTCAATGCTTTGCATCATCCCCAAAAGGAAAACACAAGAAAAGATAGTAAAAAGAAAAAGGACCGATTGGGTCAACATGGAAGAGACATAGGGCATCTCTATGCTTTGCTTCATCCCCAAAAGGAGAACACAAAACAAAAGCCAAAAGGACAAGGACCTTTTGGGTCAACATGGAAGAGTCATAGGGTGTCTCTATACTTTGTGTCATCCCCAAAAGGAGAACACAAAACAAAAGTGAAAAGGACAATGTACAACATATAGAAGAATAGAGGTACAAATAGAAGTGTACAAAGAGAGGGAAACATCAAACACATGATACTAGGGAACACAATAAACACATGAAAAGGAAAAAAAAAGAGAACAACAAAAAAGGCTAGCTAGGCGAATGCAAGTCAACCATTTAACAAGTCATCCGCCTCCCAATCATGTTCAGTATAATGTGATAGCAGATGACTGTCCAAAGGAATAGTTGCAAGGGCCGAACTAGGAATCGTATGAGGTTCTTCACTTGTTGGAGAGGATCTATCATTTAGGCTCATCATAGATGAAAATAAAGAGTTTAAATCATTATGCACTTCATCATCTATTTTTTCTATTGTTGCATCATCATCATCATCATCAAGATTAATGACAACGGGAGGACAAGGGTGATTTCTAAGGATGAATGTATCAAAAGCTTAGGTTTTTGGATTGGTTCATTTTATTTGGATTGTTGCACTAGACTGTTGTGTGGTAGGTCAGGAGGAGGTTGGTCATCTATTACTTCTGTCAAAGGTAAAGGTTGATTTTCTTTATTTTATTCCATGCAAGTTTGATGAGTAAGGAGATGACGACAACGCCTACGTTCCCTAGCACCATAGTTTATTTTAATTCTATTTTAGAGTTGTTGAGGTGTAAGAGTAGATTGAGTCATCATAGGTTCTTCTACTTCTGAAGAGGGAAGAACAGAAGAAACTGAAGAGGATGGATCAACCACTTTCTCTTTTGGTTTATACACTTGTTTAAGGCGAGGAGGCATGATAGGAGTTGTTTCATTTTCCCTTGGTCATTTACATGATGGAAGGGAAGTGTCTAGGGGTGGTTGTTCAAGAGGTTGTATGGTTTTCTCAATGTCAAACTCAAGTTGAAGCATGGTTTC
Source organism: Sequoia sempervirens (assembly GCA_007258455.2). NCBI lineage: Eukaryota > Viridiplantae > Streptophyta > Pinopsida > Cupressales > Cupressaceae > Sequoia > Sequoia sempervirens. The sequence continues at coordinate 207,715,492 of VDFB02281492.1, forward strand.
ATCTATGATAGGAGGTGCAGAAGTTGACGGGGATGCATTACGAAGAGACAATTCAGCTATCTTTTTGGCTTTGAATTTTTGGTAGGTTATATAAAAGAAGTCCTTTTGAGGTGTGATGGGTTCCATGGGTTCAAGCGAAAAGGCTTCTAATGAAAATTTACCTTTAGATGATAAGGGATTAAAGCCACTATGGTGTATGGTAAATATTGCATTGCCACGTGGAAACTTCAAACACTTGTGAACAACCGATGGGACTTCTTTCATTGAGAAAAGCCAAGGGTGGCCTAGATGGAAACAAAATTGGTAATATTGTGGAATAATTGAAAATGTTACATCTGAAGTTTTAGGTCCAACTTGTAAGGGGAGTACAATCGATCTAATCGTAGGGCATGCAAAACTAGTATGTGTCTTAATCCATGTAGTTGGTTTATTATAATCATCTTGATATAGCTCATGTAATACTAGAAACTCCTTTGTGACCATATTCTCACCACAAGCGGGATCTATTAATATCTTGTTAGTGGGCTTATCATATATTTTTCCAGCTATGTAGAGAAGACCATCAAGAATCTTTTGTAGTATGTCTTTAGTAGAAAAAGTGATATCAAGAGATTTAGTGGTTTGGCCCTTATGAGGGATAACATCTATCATAGCCACAATTTGATCCATAGGACCATCTTTAGTAACAGGTGGAGGTATATCATTTGTTCATTGTGTGTATCAATAGTCATTACATCAGTGTTTGAAGGTTCACTAGCCTTGACAAATGAAGTAGTGTGTTTAGGCATAGGATTGGTGAAAATTTGTAAGTTTTGGTTAGGGGGTGCAACAGACTTATTGCCTTGATCATTAACACCCACAATGGACAAATGGACTGCATCAATGAGGTCTTGAATTAAATTTTTTAGACGCTTGTAGTGTTCAGTGTCATATCCATTCTGGCAATGAATAACAATAAGCATTAGGTATGAAGGTGGCTGGTAAGGGTTGGTTTGGGTCAAGCGATCGGATGGGTGGCAAAGTGAGCATGTGTTGTTGGATTAATTGGTTCATTGTGTTATGGAGGGAATCAAGTAAGGGAGTAAATTGTCTCTTCGAGTCCCCATAGTTATAAGGCACCGCTATTTTAACAGTTGCCACTTGAGTTTGAGCTTGTTGGGTTGGTTGTGGTTGTGAAGGAGGAGGCAGAATAAACTGTAAAAGGCCTCTATTTTGTTTGAAATTTTTTTTTGTTATTTTGGTTTTGATTGTTGTGTTTAGGTTTTTTAGCTTGGTTAGAAGTGGATTTGGAATCACAACTTGAAACTGAGTTATGTTATTCACACAAGGTTGTGCATAAATGCATAAATGAAGGGAATTTCATCATTGTTAGCTTATCCTAAAGGTGTGTGTGCAATTTTTTGATAAACATCTTTTGTAGATGTGCATCAGGAATCTTCACATCAAATTGAGCATACACAGATTGGTACCATGAGATAAAATCCATTACCTTTTTTCTGTGTTTTGTCTACATTGCATGAGGTCAGCCATTATCTTTTTAGGTGTCATGTGAACTTGAAAGTGATTAATGAAAGCATCCACCAATTCATTGAATGAACGGATGGAATTATTAGGCAAGTTGGAAAACCATTCTAATTTAGTGTCTTTCAAGTTCCTTGGAAACCGTTTGGCTAGCAATAAATATCATCAAGGACAAAGTCACTACACAAAGCTATATAAGCATTAACATGGTTGACAAGGTCTCCTTTACCTCAGTATTTCTCAAACTGAGGCATTTCTATCCCTTGTGGCATCGAGGTACGTAAGATTTCTAAGGATAAAGGGATGCTACAGACATGATATGTGGTTGGAGTGGATTGACCTTGGATAATGGTGGAAAGTTGGTGTTGCATAGATGACATAGTATTAAGGAGTTATGTAAGAATAGGATTAGGGTAAGTGGGTTGAGGCAGAAGAGAAAAAGGTGATAGAGTGTAAGTGATGGTAGGTGAAGTGAAAGGAATACTATGAGGTGTGAAGGTGGTGGAGGGGACTTGCAATGCCACAAGAGAAGTACGGATGCTAGGTGGAATTAGGAAAGAAGTAGTCAAATAATTAATCTATTGCATAGTTGTGTGGACTTGTAGATTGGTATAAGTTGGTATAGATACTATGGTTGAAAGGGGAGGAACTTGAGGTCCTCCTTGGCTTACAAGAATATTTACGAATTGAGTATTAGAAGAGACATGTTTATTGTAAATATCGACAATTCTCTTCATCACTTGCAAGCCATCATCACTTTCAATCAAATGATGAAAATTGTCAATGGTACAGGTATGGCAGTGGAGGATATGTTTTCAAGTGACAAATCTTGTTGTAAATGTGAAAAATCCTCATGAATATTAATGACCTTTTCTTGCAGGAGGGAATTGTTTTGGGTGTCAACATGCATTGGATGAAAAGGTGAAGGCATAAAAGTGGTATTGTTAGTGCCTAATGCACCATTGTCCATAGTAGGAGTAGGAGCTCATGAGATCCCAAGGTCCACAATGAAAGTGCTATCATGGGAAGCCATGAGTCTAGAACTTCTTTTCACTAAAGTATTATCAACGGGGCACCAAACACTCATACAAGTACCACAAAGGAGAGGTGAATACAAATGCAAGGTAATCTAAGATGTCTATTATACAAAGAACAAAAAATATGCTAGTTGTAACAAAGATCTAACTATAGAAAATAGAAATGCAGACAAATGCTAGAAAATTGCCAAAAATGTTGTTCAAAAAGTGCAGAGGGATTGATTCACCCAAGGTGGTGAATGAGTCCTAGTATGATATGTTTTTGTGTTTTTTAGAAATTTGAATATATGATTTTAATGCTCTACAGAATGCAATCAAAGATGCAGAATGCAGAATTTCAGTTTGTTCAATGAGATGCAATGCAAAAATGAAATCTAAATGAAGTTTTCATTAATGCAATATGAAAATTCCTAGAATGCAAGAACAAAACAATGTCCTAATTGAATGTTAATGCAAAAGGAATCTACGATGTAATATGCAAATGAAATAAAAAATGCAAAGTGTTCAAAACACGGGTTCACCAAAATGAACTGTTGATTTTTGGCTCACTAGGTCTTCTCTAACTCTTCTAGGGTTTTTCACCTAAAAGGAGAGAGGTTGGACCAAAAATGCAAACTAGTTCATTCAAATTATGTTATGTGAAATGTTTTTTAATCTAAATGAAGTAAACTAAATGCAATTGAATGATCTAAATGGATGAAAATGAATGCAAAAGTGAGATTTAAGCTATGTTTAAAAACATGTTGTGATATGTAAATAATGAAGTAAATGAAGAAATAATGCAAAACAGAAAGAAATAAGTAGAAACAGAGTGCACCTGGACAATATCCGATGAATCTAGAATGTTGTGGATGCTGGTTGAAATCACTAATTTTTCATAGTGGGACTCATTCGCCCAGGTGGTGAATTAGTCCTCCTCCTAGTGAAAAAGTGTCAGAAACAAGTTTTTGTCTATCAGGATCCAGAATCTGACAAAATTAAAAAATTTAGTCCTAAGGTGGGACTCATTTTCCACTAGAGGTGAATCAATCCTCTCCCAAATTTTTAAAAAATTAGGAGACAACTCTACAATACCAGATCTGGAAATCACTGATTATCTGGTTGTCGAGGTCAATTCTACAGGAAACGGACAAAAAACCTTCTCCAAGCTTGAAATAGACTTGAGTTGACTTGAAACACCTAGTTAACTTGTAAACCAATCTTCAACACCAAAAATCTTGTTAAATATACATACCTAGGTCTGTAAACACACATGCAATAGGGGGAAAATGGTTAAGGGTTAGCAAATAGGAGTTTTCCTTGGTCAAACCCCAGTTTTGGTAATCAAACCCTTAATGAAACAACAAAATGAAAGAGAATGATAAAATATAACATGCAATAGCTATCAACTTACCAAACCCTTGATAATGCAAGTCTGAAGTAATGTCAACGGATGCTCCAAAGTGCTTGAATATTGCTTGCATTGATGTTCTTGAATGCTTGAATGCTTGAATATGATGTATGAATGTTGGAGAATTGTAGGAGCTATAAAATGAGATGAAAATAACATATTTATACACATGTGTGCCTTAGTTAACAGTTCATACCTCATCACAGGCCGACATCAAGTGATTTTGAATAAAAATCTGAAAGAAAGTTTTAAAAATTTTGAATTTGGAGCCAAGGGGGACTCATTCGCCACCCATTGCGAATAGGTCCCACCTAGGACCAGAAAATATGTGTCAGAAAATATGTTGTATTTCATATTGTTTGTCAGGATAATATTCAAAAATACACTTAATTAAGTCATATGAGGGCATAAAGGGGTTAAGTAAAGCATGAGAAGGGGATAAATAGTGAAATTGTGCCTAGAAAAGTGTAAAATCTTGTTACAAGACTTTACAACACTTCAAAATAGGACTTGATTAGTGATGAAAAGGTTATTTTTAGGTGAATTGCAATAAATAGACTCTAGAAGAATGTAGAAATGTCTTACAACACTTCACAACACCTTTACAAGATGTTATTTGAATTTTAGTACTTAAATATGCATGTTCAAGCCATGTTACAACATAAAATCAAAGAAAAATATATCAAATACCATGAAACAAGACCTAAAAGGCCATGAAAATGACAAAGGGCCATTTTTCTATGGCACACATTCAATAACAACTGGATATGATTTAGTCTTAAATTGGTTATGGGTGAGCTATTAAATAAATCTCAAAGGCCAACAATAAATATAGAATTATCTATGTTAAGGCATAATCCAACAACTTCATCCTTATAACCCTTGTCAATTTTGAAGCATCTAACTCTCGTTTGCATTTTTGTGACCACCTTTATATTTTTTTCCTCCATCAAAATCACCCACCACATGTATTATATCCTCTTACAAATAATTCCAAGCTTAAAATATTGATTGCATCTAGATGTAAATCTATTACTCAACCAAGATTTAAGAAAAAATTGGATTCGCAAAATTCCCAAAAACCAAAAAATATTATCAAACATGATAGGAATTAAAAAATATGGCCTATATAGAATTCAAATTTTTCTCCACATGGGCTCCATTAGTCACAATCAAACACAAATAGATATTAAAACTTGAAAGTCTTGCTTGGTCACATATAAATAAGTATATATAGTCCATCAACACACATGCACGAAATAAATTTAACCTAGAATGTAATCCATTACTTACAACTTAGTAGATATAAAGCTTAGGTCTACTACATGAAGAGGGCCCATGGTCTTAAATTCAACATTTCTAAACTTATAATTGGTTTGTGGAGAAATTAATAAAAATATTAGTCTACCTTTTGTAATTATTAAATTTCTATTAAGATAATTAGAATATTAAATATTTAATTTTAACATTATATTTTTAAATATAAAATAGATATAATTAATTTATTTGAAAACTATTATACTCTCAATTTTTAATTTTTATTATTAAATATTTATTTAATTTTGTTTATCATATAATTAAAAGTTAAATAATTTTAATTCATTTTAAATAAATAGAACATATATATTTTATTATATTAACACAAAACATGTTTTTTTCTCTTAAATGATCAAGAAAATTATTCTTAACAATTTTTAGTATATCATTAATTTTAAACACTTTTTAATTTATTTAATTTTATTGATCATATATTTAGAATCTAAATACTTTCAATTCTTCTATGATTAACACTATCTAAAAAAATTTAAAAAAAAAAAATTATAAATATATTAAACATTTTAATATATGAAGATAACTTTTCTTTTTAAAACAATGAAAAATTATTTTTAATGACTTTTAATTTTTCATTATTAAACACTTTTTTAATTTACATAATTTTATAATGTATACTTCAAAACTAAATACTTTCAACTGTTCTCTCGTTAGTAGTAAACATATTAACACATAAGCATGGCATGTCCTCTCGGAAGGGCATGAGAGTCATTTTTAAATGTGCCTCTTCAGAGAAGACACCCAAGAGAAAACAATATATAATAGAATATATGATATAGGATATGAGTAAACTTAGAAAATCCTGAGAGATTATATTGGAGATGACGCAGAATCATTGGCATTGCAGTCCTCCTAGCGAGGAGATTCAATGGTACAGTCAAGATATTTGGAATGCGTTGTTGGATATCTACGATAAATATGGCAACCTTAACACCACCTTAACAATGTTGTGTTCCAAGTGTGGCAAGCCTGAGCCTCTTGATACTCCCTGTACTAAATTTTCTGAGGCCTTGTCTATTGAGGAGGTAATAACAGATCCCAAATTTAACTGCTGGAAAAAAGCTAAGAAGGAATTAAAAAGGATTTTGGAAGATATGAAGAAGTTCCATATGCCTTTCAAGAAGTCATTGGAAGATAGATACACACACAGATTGATGACTAAGGAGCTGGAGTACCCTCAACCAGATTACTTCACCGAATGGATTCATTTAGATTACATCAGTTTCTTGAAAAATTATTGTCCTCCAGCCTTTATGGATATGATTGTATACTTCAGGTATCATAAGAGAGATCAACATTATGAGAGAGATGATTGTATTTTCTTTCAACGTTTGTTCATAAAGTATATGGACTGTGATAGAGTACACAAGGAGGCCAAAAGGTTGTTGAAGTTGCACAGTCCTCTGTAGTGCTATCCAAGGCAAAGCACAGGTTTCAGACATATAATTACTTTTCATTTTGGCCCAACAAATAGTGGGAGAACTTTTGAGGCTTTGAAAAGATTCAAGGGAGAAGGAAAATCTGCAATTTATTGTGCCCCACTCCCCCTGTTTGCAATGCAAGTTTACTGAGATGTGAATAAGCAAGGAATTTTTTGTGACCTTCAAACTGGAGAGGATTTTAAACATCATTCAAGCTCTATAAAATGTTCTTACACTGTGGAATTGGTGGATCTAAGTAAAAAGTGGGATGTGGGTGTGATAGATGAGATTCAGGTGATTGGAGATATTAGTAAAAGAATAAATTTGATTTTCATAGTTGCCTATAATGTCTTCCCAAGAAGGAGAGGTAGGATTTTCATATCTCTCAATCATTGTACCCTTAACACCAACATTTCCTCCTCATAAGTGTGATTTTCATGATTGTCTATGATTGTATCTTCTTTCACTAAAGCATTCTTACAAGTAGGGGAGGTGTTGGGAGATGAATGGAGACTAGGTAAAGTAGTGTCAATGATCTCATCTTCTTGTATCATAATGTCTTTCCAAGGGAGAGGAGGAAAGGAACAAACAAGACCTTCATGATTCTCAACGATAAAGTATCTTCTTTCACCAAGATACCTTCGTCACTAAAAGGAGAGGTATCGGGAGAAGAACAACTATGATTGTCATGGTTATCTATGTTTGTATCCTCTTCTATCACATCATTCCCACAAATAAGAGAGATAGGAGGGGGTATAGGTTTAAGGAAAGTGTTAACATTTTCACTCTCTTTCACTAAGAGACTCACATAACTGGGAAATGTATTGAATGAATGACTAACATACTTCTTGACTAACTTTTTCTTTGCAAACTTGGAAAACATAGATACTAATATTTGTGAAAATTAATCTCTATGAACTCAAAATGAAATTTTTAGATTGAATAAACTAAAAATGAAATGTTGTGAATGCAATTTTGAATTTTGACAATACACTAAAATGAAGCAATTTAAGCTAAATGCAATGAATTTGATGAAAAAGAAAATCAGGAAACTAAAATATGAAAGTAACAGTACCAAATAGAAGCTAGAAACTGATATTTTAATGTCCAAAAAAATGTAGATCAGTAGCTAACAGGGACTCATTCACCAGTAAGGGTGAATGGGTCCTAGTTAGATGTTTCTAAGATGTTTCTGTGAATTTCAAAGTGAATTTTGATGCTTTTTCAGTTGCCAGAAGGTTCAAATCAGACCTGATCAGGGACTCATTCACCTGTAAAGGAGAATGGGTCCTGGTTAGGTATTTTAAAACTATTTTTTAATGATTTACAAGTTCTCAATTATATCTTTCAGTTCTAGGTCTGAGACAGTGAGCTTCAGCTTCAAATTTTCCAAAAATTCAATGTAAAAAGTGTAATGAAAAGATGAAATGCAAGGCCTAATTTGAAATACAATTTTATTTTTTTTCAAATTCAATTGTATGATATCTAAATGAGATGCAAAATGACTAATTTGTTATTATAATTTTCAGATTTAGAGAGATGCAAAACCATGCAAATCTAAACCCTATATGATATGCAAGATTTTAATGCAAAAAAAGTAACCCTAAATGAGATCTTAATTAAATACAAATCTAAATGAAAATTAATGCAATATCTAACTTAATATGCAATGAGAGACTCTAAAAATCATAAAATTGCAATGTTCAATATGTCGGGTTCACCAAAGAATGTGTAGGGAAAAATAGGGTAGACCCAAGTGCATGAACAAGAGGATCTACCGCTAATTTTTATAAGCCCTAAACACTCAAATTATGTAAAATAAGATGTCAATAACAATCAAAAATGTTACCTAACTGTTATATCAATTATGGGGGAATTTTTTAGAGCATAAAAAGTTGTGTACCTAGCTAAAAAGTTGTTTTTGAGCTACAGAGGACTCATTCACCTTCAGTGGTGAATGGGTCCTTTTAGGGTTTCAGAAAATTGATTTCAAGGTCCTATTCCTTGATGTCTACACTCTCAAATTCCCTGTTATCAAGTTTTGGAAGTCAGTATGCAATTTTGTAGCTTCACTTCTTTGATTTTGCACTTTGAATGACAACTTTTGCAACTTTGACAATTTTGCTTTAAATCTGAACCTCCACTTGATCTTCAACCTATAAATCTACAATCGCACACTGAAGGGCATAAAAACTTGTTGTTTTTTAGTGAATGGGGGTTTGCCTCAATCAAACCCCTTATAGGTAATTAAACCAAATGATGAAATAAAGCATGAATATGAAATAATGTAATTGATATCACCTTGGATGATGTCTTGTGAAATAAATTTGCAAACTATCATGTAGTGGCCATAAAGAATTTAGATCTTAGATGTGAAATTATGCTTGTAAATAGATCCTCAATGCTACATTGACAATCTTAGCTTAACAACATGAATGCATGCATCAAACCCTTGACATGATGATATGATCTTGAATTGTTGCAATAAACTCTTGAAATCTGCCTTGAAATGCCTTATGAATGCTCTTGAAATGCTCTATAATTATCTCTTGAGATTGATATAGAATGCTTCATAAACTTGCTAGGTGAAAACAATGTGAATTAACCCCTTATTTATACTAAATTAAGAGATTAACCCCGAAATTCAAAGAATTAAGGCCGACACCAGATCTAGAAAGAAACATTATTAAATTCCCACCATAATGAAATTCAAAAAGGGGGTTCTCATTAAGGGGGGGCCCATTTTCCACCTTGGGTGAATGGGTCCTGGCTCAATTTACCAGGACCTAACCTTGGGGGATTGAAAGAGGGCCAAAAACCCATTCTAAATCAACTAAAAAAGGGGGGTCCTATTAAGGGACGACCCATTTGCCATCTAAGGAAAATGGGTTCTAGCACAGTTTACCAGGACCAAACCTTTCCCAATGAAATATTTTTTTAATTAAATTATGATTGTCGTGATAGATCTTCGAGAGGTGTCAAAATCAAGGCTTAAATTTGAATTAAAGGGGGTTAATTACTCCAATTATCCACAATTAATCAATGGCCACCTAGATAAGTGTGAAAGTTCCTTATAACACTTTACAACACTTAAACAAGGTACACATTAATGTACATTTTATTCAGAAAGGGGTCCATAAGGCTTAATTAAGCAAATACACCCTTGAAAAGTGTGAAAGTGTGTTACAAAACTTTACAACACCTTTGCAAAGGATCAATTAAGGCATGTTTTAGTCAAATAAAGGTCTTAGAATGTGTGAATGTGTACAACACATTACAAAACCACTCCAAGACATCATTAATTCAGTTTTAATGTCAATTATCAAACCAAGTAAGGAAAATAGCTTACTTTTTCCATTACTACAAAACTGTGCTTAGCAAGATTTAAATATCTTGATTCTCTATTATAATTATTACAAGTTTTGGTATTCTCTAGGCCATATTCCTCCAGCTCAGATGTACATCCATCCATTCCACCTTTCAAAGTGAAAATTCTTACCCTTTATGTCATTTAATGATAAATCATCCTCATCCTCAAACATAGAATCTTGTCTTTTATTTTTTCCTCAGTCACTCTTCCTTTCTATACTAGTAGCCTCCACCAAGAAAATCTTATCTTTAATGCTCCAAGTTTGTCTTCTTGTCTCACTCATGAACATTATAACTTTTAGTGCTTTCATGACCCCTTTAAAATTGGTCACATAATGTGGTGACAATAATTTTTCAATTTCCCCATTCTTTACTATACTTAATGACACTATCAACTATGAGGACTATCACACGTAGCATCTTTTCCCTTTACTAAGTAAAGATCAATGAAAATTGGAGTATGTGCTATAGCATCATCAATTTTTTTCAAGAGCTATATCATGCTTCCCTCTAAGGCCTTACTGTTGAGAAAATATATCTTTCATATTCCTTCAATGGACTATCTTATTATTATCATCCTAATCAAGCTCATAAAGGAATTGAGATTATTAATATCTCTCAACAACCCTTATTCATATGTATGTAATTGTAGCTTCTTCAATTTCCTCTTGGGGTCATGCAAGGTAAGAATTCTTCATTTTATTCCCTATCATAGACTTGTTAACAACCTCTTGAAAATATTCTATAAATTCCCATTCACTCCAAATGTTCATTTCAAAAATACTATGTGCACTAGAAGGCATTCCCCATGGTTTAGCTATTGTCCTTTTGTACTAATCATGCATTTTTCCAACACCTCAAGACCTCAAAAATCTTGTGAGTAGGCTTATGGTTAAGATGAACTAAGACCATTATTTCCCATTATCAACCTTACATTGTGAAAAAAAGATAGGAGGATCTAATGACAAGTCATGATCATGACAAAGACCAAAAATATAGAAGTGGTATGTTAGGTGCAAATAAATCAGAGGAGACCCGTTTGTTTCCTTCCTATTCTCCCTTTGATGAACCATATGTGATAAGGGTGTGGATCCACTTTAGATTATTTTTTCTAGATGAGATGACATACAAGTGTAGATCAATTTTTTGTGGATAGGCACTCTCTTACACTTCTAGGGTTTTGCACCTAAAAGGAGAAAGCTATCCCACAAAAACTTAGGGGTTTCACTCAAGAATAATGCAAATATGATTGAAATATTCCTAAATGGAATGTCCTAAATGAAAAAAACTCATAAAAGAGATGACTTATTAATTCAAAACTTAAGAAATGCAAGGTGTTTGAAAACACACTATGATATGCAAAATGACCTAGAAATGCAAGTAAACTGTAACAAAAAGTTGTGAAATAGAAAGTGTGCACCTGGAAATGTGTTGAAGAATAGAATGAGGACTGTAAATGCTACTGATCCTAAAATTTTGACCTACTAGGACACTTACGCCATTCTGGGTGACTTAGTCCTAGATCTGGAAAACTGTTTTAGAGCCCGTTTTAGCCAAATGGGTATCCAAATCTACATAAAATTCTAAAAATTAGGTGTAGTAGGACTAAGTCACCATTGATGGTGACTTAGTCCACTTTAGCTTTTCTAAAAATTTGAAAGTGGAAATGTATTCTGTCCTGCACTTTTGTTCCCTCCAAAGTGTCCGGGTTCCTAAACCCCAAATTCTAGGCTGGGCTTGAAAGTGACTCTTCGAGATGATGGATTCACAACTGACATGAAGATTTTAACTACATAATAAGATAAAGAAACAATGGCACCATGAGATCCTGACATGAACAGTCTGAAGAATGTCTGACTGACACTGATGATGATGAATCATATTTGCACCTTTATAGAGGAGAGTTAAGTGAATGGCTAGAATAAGGATCATGATCAAGGGCTAAGATTAAATTAGAAAATAATTTAATCAAGGGTGGAGGTTAATTGAGAGAAGAAAGACTAATAGATAAAGACTTGAGGTGGAAGATAAGATTGGCACAGAAAAAGAGGTTGTTGGAGAAAATTAAATAATAAAGATAGTTTAATTTAGGTGGCCAACATAGGAGAAATAAATAAAATATTCATTTTATTTATTTAAAAAGAAAGGTGAGAACAAATAATGAGATAATTAAATAATTAAAAATAATTATTAATTATAGAGGAAAGGTGGAGTGTTAAACATTAAAACAATTATTTAATGGAGAGGGAAGGGATAATTAAATAATTAAAATAATTATTTAATTGGGGAAATAAAGAAAGGTTAAATAATTAAATAAATATAACATTTATTTAATTATAGAGAGTAGTGTTAAGTTAATGAATAATTAAATAATTGAAATAATTATTTAATTATAGAAGAAGAGGGAAAAGCTAACTTTTGAATTAAAATAATATTTGATTTAAATGCTTAATAAAAGTCAAGAAAAGTGTGAAAGTCATTTACAATTCTTTACAACACCTTTACAAGACATGCATTTTATTCAATTTGCAAGGGTCCAAGATCTAATGTGAATGTGTTGACCACATTACAACATTAAATCAAGGAAAAAACTAGGCCAACATTGATAAGAAAGACACAAATGAGTGTAAAAATGTCCAAAGATACATTTTTTTGTGACACATTTAGCCCCCACTTTAGTGAGAGGATGAACTTACTTCAAACTCACACTAAAGTAGACATTCAAGAGGAAGGTCCAATCATACCAATGTGGATGAAAAGAATGACAAAGGTCAAGACATCGATCCAGCCCCCAGGATCCAAGATCCTAAGTCAAACCAACATAATCACAAAAGGAAACACACAAGGTGTATAATATGTAGCAGAACAAGATACACGAACATGCAATGGCAAGAACTAAAAGAAAGGAGAATGAGAAGAAATAGAAATAAGAATGAGGTGGATCAAGCTTCAACTATTTGTCCAACACGATGTGGGTCAGATCTAGACTATTTGTCCAAAAATGCATGCTCACTCTGAGGCGATGGAACTCTTGGTTATCCGTCGGGTGAGAAGTCCTAAAAGGTGAGAAATATACAGTCACACACACACAGGTGGCTATGGGGAAAGTCATGCCTCATAATGGGCTTCCCACTCAAACCATACCAAAGTTATACATCTTGATAACTTTAATAAGGTGCCACAAAATAAAATATTTTTGTAAATTCTTTTGAATGTTATGTACAGATTTTGTTAAAGGGTATTTTTCTTTGTTCATGTAAGGTTTTCTTCTTAGGGAGCATTGTACCTAATGTCTCCAAGAGAGGACAAGTCAAGGTGTCAGATCATTGTGCATGGGATGCCTCATTCACATCATTCCATGTCAAAATATTGTACACTCTTAGATAGAATCAAACCCAATGACACCACCAAGAAGAGGACACATCACAAGAAAAAATAAAAATCACGCCATGAAATTTTTGCCAAAAGATGTCATCTATGTATGCCCCCATTTTAAAGCAATTGCACACCAACACTGTGAGCAATTGCTTTAAAGTAGCCAATGATAAATTAAAGAAGAAATGAGAGCCAACTTGGAAATCCCTATTCCAAGTCATATATTTCTGAATTGAGCTACATCATGAATAAGTATGTCACATGTGATTCAACTTAAGGCATGTCATCCACATCCCAAGCTTGCTCTTCTATGTTCATGAAAGGTTGACAACTAGCCAAAAGAGACAACGACAAGTTACATGCAGGGATAAGAATTCCTAACCCCCCACTTAGTGTAGGACAAAGGTGAGCCTGGAATGGATGGTGATATGTTCCTCCTTGCAGTAGTGAGTATGTTATGATCCTACATCTATTACATGGCAAGGAGCAACAACAAATGTTATTTATGTTGACTGCTTGATACATATTTAATGAGATATCTATCAGTTTAGGATGTATCAAGGTTAGAGTTTTCTTGGAAGAATTATTTGTGATAGTGCTGACATTGAATGAAGGTTTTTGTTTTGAGGGACAATAACCAAGATCATTATGCATGATAGCATCACATCCTTTTCCAAGTTGCTTTAGAAGTTCAAAACATCTTCCGAAAAGTTTTGTCACTTTTGTTGGATTTGGTGGTTGTTCAAGTCCCCAAAGTTTCTCTTGGTGGTTGAAGTGAATGTTTTTGAATTTTGTATATCAGATTCTTTTGTTATGATGATGTATTCCCCCATGTATGTAGAAATAAAATCAAAGGCTTTCGAAGCTTCTTCCAATAACTTTGTGGCTTCTTCAATTTGCTTTTGTCTTTCTATATTGTTTTTCTTGGTACTAATCATAGCACATGTAACCTTTTTCTTTTGAGGAGTAGAAGGTGACTTGTCACAAACTCCTAACATTTGGTTCAAGGGTTGATCCATATCAAGCAATTCAGGATGCTTCAAAGTGAGGTTGATTTTTGGTTTGCACATGATAGTGTTCATGTTTTTTTTGCACCATGATATTCTGCCTAGCAGGAGAGTTTTTAGGAGAGAAGCAAACAAGATATTGATCACATTCCATTAATAGGTTTTGAAGAGTAACTTCATCACAAGGAGAGGAGGCATCAAGAGAAGAAAAAGCATCACATTATTTTTTTTGATGATTGGATACTTTTGCTCAATTATGTATTCTTGGATGGCGGAAACATTAGAAAAGGGAGCAAGAAGATTCCCATGACTTTCAATGAATCATTCGTCCAATCCCAAAATATCTTCTTCACTAGTAGAAGAGACATTAGGAGAAGAACAAGTATGATTATCATGATTATCTATGATTACATCCCTTTTTCCAATAATGTCTTCCAAAATAGGGGAAGAAAAATAAAGAGAATTTTCATAGGTCTTAAATTTTTGATCATCTAATGCCAACATATCCTCCTCACAAATAATGTGATTGTCATGATTGCTCACAAAAACATTTTCAAAAATAGGGGAGGAGTATTATCATGATTTCTATGCTTTCACATTCTTCTATCACTTCATTCTCACAAATAGAAGAGATATTAGAAGGTGTGGGACTATGGAGTGTGTCAACATTGTTATTCTCTTGCACTAAGAAACTCTCATAGCTAGGAAAGAGATTGGAAGGATGACTATCATGCTTGCTAATAAGCTCATAGAAAATTGAATGCATGATTTTTCCCCAAAGATTCTCGTGATCTTCTTCACCAATAGGAGAGATGTTAGGAGAGGGGGAAATTTTATTGTTGTCCATAATTTCATTCTTTTTCTCTAAGATCTCATTCACTTGTGCCATAATTTCCACCCTAGTAGGAGAGCTTTTAAGAAAGTGACAAACAAGAGGTTCATCACATTTCATGGTTAGATTTGATAAAGTAGCTTCATCGCTTATAGGAGAGGCATCAAGAGAAGGATAACTAAGAGTTTCATGGTTACCAATGATTGGAATTTTTTGTTCAAATAAATATTTCCAAATGGTAGGGGCATCAAGAAAGGGAGGAATAAGATTCTCATGAGTCTCAATAAGGATTTCTTCTAACGCTAAACTATCTTCTACATGTTTAAAGAATATATTAGGAGAAGAAGAGGTTTGATTGTCATGGTTATCTACATTTACATCCCCATGTCCGATATTGTCTTCGTGAGTAGGAGAGGTAGGATTGTCATAGATCTCAATCATATCTTCCACACAAATGTGTTTTTCATGATCATTCACGATTGTATCCTTATGCACTAAAGCATTTTCACAAGTAGGGGAGGTGTTAGGAGATGAATGGAGACTAGGTAAGGTAGTGGCCTTGATGTCACCTTCATGTGTCATAATCTCTTTGCAAGGGGGAAGAGAAGGAAGACAAGTAAGACTTTCATGATCTTCAATGATTGTGTTTTATTTCCTCAAGATACCTTCATCACCAATGGGAGAGATATCGAGAGAAGAACAATTATGATTATCATGATTATCGATGCTTGCATCCTTTTGTGTCAAACCTTTAGTGGATGATCCTAGTGAGAGGAAGTCCTTAAGGGCTCCATCTAACATTTCTAAGTCATCACTACTAAAGGGTTTGGATGTTATACTTTTTCTAAATGTAAGCATGCTTTTAATTGTTTCTTGTGATGTTTTTTGTTTTTTGTTTTTTGTTTTCATTTGCTAATGAATTTGATCTAAATGAACTAGGAACTAATGTTGAAAATGAAAATTGCAACAATCTAATGCTATCCATAATTTCCATGAGTGAAAACAATGCTTATTTATAATTATAGAAGCTATGCAAAATTAAAATGCAATGTAAAGACATAAGATGAAATGCAATTGTTTAGATTACACAAGGTAATGTACTGATTATATTATGCAATGTTCTGAAAATGAAATGTTGTGAATGCAAAATTGAAAGTAATCAATGCATGAAATGAGCCAAATTAAGATAGATTTAGTGAAATGTATGTAACAGGAACTTAACCAATTGATATAGAGAGGTAATGGCAGCAAACAGAAGCTTAAAAATAAGGTTTTTAGTGCTGTGAAAGGCAGTTTCAGGGGTGAAAAGGGATTGTCACCCAAGGTGGCAAATTAGTCCCAATGGGGATTTTTTTCAAAAAAAATAGATTTTTTTGATTGATTTTTATGTTTTCTATTTTGTATGATGCATACCTAAGATGCAAATGTAGAATTTCAGAAATTTTTAATGATTTGAGATGCAAAAATGCAACCTATATGCACTTTCACTAATGCAAAATTTGAAACCCTAGAATGCAACTTAACTAATGCAAAATGAAATGCAATGTTAATGCAAGATAATTCTAGGATAATGATGGACTCCAAATAAAAAAAATAAGGTATTCAAAAAGCAGGTTCACCAAAATGTACCGCAAATTTTTGGGGATATGCACTCTATTACACTTCTAGGGTTTTGCACCTAAAAGGAGAAAGGTATCCCACAAAAACTTAGGGGGTTCACTCAAGACTAATGCAAATATGATTGAATTATTCCTAAATGGAATGTTCTAAATGCAAAGAACTGATAAAAGAGATGAATTATTAATGTAAAACTTAAGAAATGCAAGATGTTTGAAAACACACTATGATATGCAAAATGACCTAGAAATGCAAGTAAACTGTAACAAAAAGTTGTGAAATAGAAAGTGTGCACTTGGAAATGTTTTGAATACTATAATGAGGACCGAAAATGTTGTTGATCCTAAGATTTTGACCTACTGGGACACTTACGCCATTCTAGGCGACTTAGTCTTAGACCTGGAAAATTGTTCCAGAGCTCGTTTTAGCCAAATGGGTATCCAAATCTACATAAACTTCTTAAAAATAGGTGCAATGGGACTAAGTCGCCACTGATGATGACTTAGTCCACTTTGGATTGTCTGAAAATCCAAAAGTGGAAATGGAAGCTCTTGGTTTGCACTTTCTGTTCCTGTAGGTGTCTGGTTCTGAAACTACCAAATTCGGGCATGAAAGTGACTTTTTGTGGATATTTTGACCTATCCAATAAGTAGATGATTTCAACAAGTTTGAAACCTATTCTCCAATCATGTACAATCCATCCAAGCACCTAAATCTGCAATCACACAAGGAAAGAGGGAGAAAATGTTGATTGTTAGGGATTGGGGGTTTGCCTTGGTCAAACCCCATTTAGGTAATTAAACCAAAATGATGAAATAAGATAATAAAGCATGAAACATGAGAAAATTCAATTATAAACTTTCCATGATAATAGATCTTGAGTTGTTGCAACAATGGATGAAGAATATTGCTCTTGAATGCCTTAGAAAGCTATCTTGATGACATAGAATGTTAAAACCCTAGCTTGCTTGACTTGACAACATGGATGAAATGATGAATTCCTTATGAATTAGGGTTAAAGGTCTCCTTTTATAGAGGAAATTTAAGTGAATAGCTAGAATAAGGAACATAATCAAGGGCCAAGATTAAATTAGAAAATAATTTAATCAAGGGTGGAGGTTCATTGAGAGAAGAAAGACATGGGTAGATAAAGACTTGAGGTGGAAGATAAGATTGGCACAGAAAAAGAGGTTGTTGGATAAAATTAAATAATAAAGATTATTTAATTTAGGTGGCCAACATAGGAGAAATAAATAAAATATTCATTTTATTTATTTAAAAAGAAAGGTGAGAACAAATAATGAGATAATTAAATAATTAAAAATAATTATTTAATTATAGAGGAAAGGTGGAGTGTTAAACATTAAAAAAAAATATTTAATGGAGAGGGAAGGGATAATTAAATAATTAAAATAATTATTTAATTGGGGAAATAAAGAAAGGTTAAATAACTAAATAAATATAACATTTATTTAAGTATAGAGAGAAAAGGCTAATGAATAATTAAATAATTGAAATAATTATTTAATTATAAAAGAAGAGGGAAAAGCTAACTTTTGAATTAAAATAATATTTGATTTAAATGCTTAATAAAAGTCAAGAAAAGAGTGAAAGTCATTTATAATTCTTTACAACACCTTTACAAGACATGCATTTTATTCAATTTGCAAGGGTCCAAGACCTAATATGAATGTGTTGACCACATTACAACATTAAATCAAGGCAAAAACTAGGCCAGCATTCATAAGAAAGACCCAAATGAGCGTAAATGTTCAAAGATACATTTTTTGTGGCACAACAAGAAAAGGAGCTCATTGTCATCTTAGGTCTATACTTTAAGGATGTTTGTCCTCTATCTACCTTCAACTAGGTTTTAATGTCCCTATATTTCTTCCTTTTCACTAAGCTTTTTAATGTCCCTTCAACTCCCTTACATTGCCTTCTCTTCATAGGATTGTGTTCCTTATATGACTATCCATTTAGACTCAGATAAAGCAAAGTTTTTTTATATGACTATCCAAATTTAGACTCAAATAAAGCGAAGAAAAACATAGATTACAGTTGCATATGATAGGACTCGCAATAGTCTCATGAGTATCCCAAAATTTTAACAAAACCTATGAACATAATGGTCATTGTGTTGTGCATACAAAAGATACCATAATCTATCACTAGTTTCCATATTGGTGACAACAAACCCTTTTGGACTAAAATTTATCAATATCCTCTCACTTTTAATGACTCCTTCAAATAACAAACCATTTTATTTATACATACATCATGAAAAGAATGACGATACTTACATTTTTAGAGAATATATCATTAAGGGCCTACATTTGAGGGTTTTGCATATGTAGAGGAAGAATGAATGAACTCTTGGAAATCTCCTTTCTTCACTACAATGTTTCATGCATCATTTTATCCTCTTTGCACTATGGAAAAGGATTAAATGGACCTAAAATCCTCCAAACTGCAACGTGCCATAAAATTCCCCCACTTGTTTACAACATGGGTGAAATTAGATTTGACTCTTTTAGCACCATTGTTATAGAAAACCCTAAGTTTTTTCTATGCGGGTGAAAGAAGCAAAATTGAATAACATTATTTGTTTCTCTCTCATCTACCATTTGGTGCTCTAAATGAAATAGTGTAAATTTAACATTTAACTTGACTTTTCTTCTTTTTTCTATGCATAGAACCTAAGAACCTAACAAAAAAAATTATTCCTTACTCCTTAATGAGTATTTAGCATGATGAACCCCTTTTCACTTTGTAAAATGACCTTTTAACCAAAATTTCAATAGTGCCACCGTATATAATTTGATAAATGATAAGGAGATTACTGGATAAGGAAGGTACATAACTTGTACATCATTGAGTGTTCCTTCTTCAATTTGAATAGATCATTTTCCAAACTGTGTTGAGATATAGGTGTTATTTGCCATCAATATTAGTGGAAATAAATAAGATTCAAATGTAGAATACAATTCCCTAGATGCAGCCATGTGATGCGGTGCCATAAAATCAAGAATCCATTATGTGATGCGTTGTTTGCAAAATTAATGAGTGTCATACCCTTATTCTTATCCTTTGCTGAAAATGCAGATGATGTTGATGCAGAAAGGGAAGAACCACTTGTCTTAGACATTTGAAGTTGAGTTTGTAGAAGAGTCCTTAAGTCATCGATTTCCTTTTTGTCACATTGGCATTCTTCATGCCCTAATATTTTAAAATAAGTACATGGGCTTATCCTTAGAAATTTTCCCTTTTGATGAGGGAGATGAATCCAATGAAGTTTTTGATTTTGATCTCTTAGCTTGATCCTTGGTTTGTTTCTTTCCCTTAGATGATTGAGCAACTAATGCTTGAATTTTTGAAGAGGTGATATTATCCATAGAAATTAGTTTTTATTATTCTCTTGTGATTCTATCACAAAATTGTTTGAAAGAAAGCATTACATGTGTTGTTCTAGGGGCATCTATTATAGATTAGAAAGAAGAAGCAAACATTTGATAAGGATCTTTGAGCTTTGATAGAATCAAGAAGACACATTCCTTATCTAATTTTTTCTTACCACAACCCTAAAGTCTAGAAAGAAAAGACTTAAACTATACCAAGAAGTCTTTAATAGATAGAAATGAATCAAGAGATAATATTGTTAATTCTACATCCAATTGTAGAATCTTGAACTCATCAAATTTACCAAATAAATCTTCAAATTTGTCCCGCATTTGCTTAGAGGTTGTACAACTAAAAAATGTGAAATTGAAAATTATCAAAAAAATGGAGACTAATGATGCTCATTGCCTCATCTAACTTATTATGATAAATAAGCTGCTCAAACTCCCTATTAAACTGCATTTTTTTCATTAGTCATTTGTCATAATCCCTTAATTTAAAGTAGTTGTACTTTGACTTTCTATGTGTGGAAACCCTAAAATTATACACAAACAACAAGGAACTTGAATTGTGCCTTAGCAAACGCCCTAAAATTATATTGTATCTAATTATAGATCCCCCAAAAAGATGCAAAACAAGAACTACAAGCTTGTGTCAAATTTGGAAGACAAATCACCCATTTATAAATCATGGATATTTTATAAATATTGATAAATAGAATTTCCAAAAACTCCAAATTTAGAATCCTTGCAAAATTCTGATGGATTTCAAAAGAATTTGCAAAATTTCGATAAAGTTTTAAAAAAAATTGACTCCCTTTACAAAACTTTGTAGTCAATAGGTAGCAAAGAAACTTTTAACTATTCATGAATGCCCAAATAGCCTGAGTCAATACGCATATTGGGACCGTTGATGGTGAGAGACCCAATCAAAAAGCTTTATAACCATTGGATGAGCTGGAAATGCCTTTGTTGTGAAAAAAACGTCGAGTCAAAGGCATTTGAGGAAAAATTTTAACAGCAAACACAATAATCTTTGCTCGCTAGTGTTACGTGGAAACTGAGTGGGGGGTGCTCACAGTATGCAATGCCTTTATGTGAGGATTTGTGTGATGGTTTTAGAAACCAAGGCATGGGGGCATGAAGGAGGCCTCAGCGACTGCAACCTGGATATGGGCGCTTCTAGAAGCTTGGATGGAGACCAGGGCGTGAGGGACTCAAGGCCAATATGATGTGTAGACCGCAAATTATAAAATCTTTAGTTTGTAGTCGTTGAAAGACCAAGTCAATGGAGGTGAAGGGGCCGCACTACAGAGGAAAATAAAGATCAAATATCTCAAATCTATTTTGTAGATCAATGGAGTTAATAGTATGTAGTTTTCACAGTCCATGATAATTTAAATGTTAGATTTCTGATTTAAAACTGTGTGTTGTTTTTAACATCGATGTTTCGGATCAAACTCTATGATCCATCATCAGAATAATGCAGAAAGAGAAAAAGAGTCATGGAATTTAATCTGAAACGTCGATGTTAAAAATAACACACAGTTTTAAGCAAAAATCTAACATTTACATCAATATAATTGTTTCTCAAATCCACATATCATGCACAATGTTACAACTAAAGATGTAACTGCTAGATGTAAATAATAAAGACTGTCTGCTTCATGAAATCCTACAAACAATAGAAGGTTGACTGCCAAAAATTCATGGAACTTTGGTAACAGAGGTCAATTGTAATAAAAGAGAAGGTCTCTATAATTTTCCTTAGCACATTGTTGCTTCTAAACTCCAAAGTCAATAGATGTAGTAGGGAGACCCTTGGTGGAAGTGTTAATAATTCATCTCACAATTTTGCAGCCCTGAGTAACTATCAAAACCTTTTACACCAAAATTAAAGCAAGTAAAAATGGCAACCATGCTAAATATTTCCTGCAAGAATATAATTTTCTAACAAAAATGATAAATTGGTAGAGAAAAAAAAATCAAATTTTTATAACTTTTTGTGTAATATGTCAAAATTTACAAAAAATCAAAATTATCAAATTTAACGAAATGAAAGGTATTTTTTGTTTCTCAAGCTTTTTGGATGTGATGGCACTACCCATTTGGCTCTATGATGCTCTGTTGATAGGGATATATGCAAGAATCACCTTGATGTAAGAAGGAATGTGCTCTTATGACTCTAATACCATGTCAAAGAATGCCAAGGTCAAGGAGCATGAAATAACTTCCACAAGTGAATAAAATATGCACAATAGTATGTCTATCAAATATAATATGAAGAGAGTATAATACAATGATCAAGCCTTGCTTATATAGGAAAGGATGGAGAGGTGAAAAGGTAGGAGTGAAACTCTGACTACCCCTCCAAATATGGAACACTTGTGAGCTCACTTGACAAGTGTGTGAGCAAGTGTTAATAGGTGTCTCAAGTCATGAGGACACTTGTCTAAACCATGTGAAATGAGAGAAAAGTAAAAGAAAACCCAAGTAAAATTAAGCTAGTGAATAGGTCAATCCTAGAAAGTTGATTAGCTAGCTAGGTATGATAATGACATTATTTACACGAACATAAACTTCATCAAGAGTTGTACATTTTATTTGTTTACATCATTTTGAAATTTAAAATATAAAGACCACTTTTATGTGATCAAAGTTAAAAAATTTTGTTTATGTTGGTTGGTTCCTTTATAAAAGTGTGACATAGATTTATACTTTCACCCATATATTGTTTTAATAGTTGAATATTAGAGAGAGAGAGTTGTGAGGAGAGGTATATTGCATTTTAGAAGCAGAAACAACATGCTCATTTTTATTTTATTTTATTATTCTTTCTTTATTTTGGTTTTAAATAAAAAAATTAATACACATCTAATTTAACTATAATGAGATTTTATAATGAAATATTATTTTCATCTTAGAAACTATATAATATTAGAGAAGTTTGTAATCATCTAGTTAAGTGATTTTTTTAAATGGGTAATAGTTAAAAATTATTATCAGTTCCTAAATCTCAACTAGGTAAATTAATTGATTTAACTCAACAAGATTCTTTATGTATCCCCATTGTCAACTTTTTTTAATAATAAAACATTTATTTATGTTCAAGTGAATTTAAAAATTTAGTTAGAGGTTTAGCCATTTTAATTACTATGTTAATAATTTAGGTCAATGCATTAAACATAACCTCAATATTTAATTAAGGTGATGATTCATTTTTATTTTTACTTATATATTTGAGTAAATAATTTCAATATTATTACTATCTATAAATTTCCTAAGCTGATATTGAGGCATCTTCAATTTCTCGTCGATGTATTCACAAATAGACTAGAATTATGTTATTTTACAGATTCTCTACAATAATTAATTAGTGTCTCTTAAGTAGGGTGAGCTTGTATCTTGTCTTAGGTAGTGGCAATCATCTCAATTTTGGCAGCGCACTATAGTAATATATTTAAGTGTAGGGTGACATCATAAATGTTTTAGTATAAAATATTTTTGGATATTTTAAAAACCAAGTTAACATTATGTTAACTCTTGAGTTAGAGTAGGTAGTTGGCATGTTTACTCAAAAAAATGTTTATTATGTGTGTTATGTCCACAACGAAATGTGGGTATGACATAAAAAGATAACATAAAATTGATAGATGCAAAATCTACCATTGAATGGTGTAATGCTACAGTGATTCCAGGTAAGAAGGTAAGCCTACAGTTCCTATATTTTCATGTTGGTAGATGAAGCTAACATTATAAAATATGAGGATTTTATACATTAACAAAATTGAGTGTGTTTCACTCTTTTAGAAGTTCAAATGTAGGTTCATGCACTATTCATTTATCTCTACATTGAGACAAATGGTGTCCTTTTGTTCTTCATGTACATATTTTACTTGGAATGAGTGTGATTTAAAAGAGTGGGTTGATAAATGGTGTGCTTGAACTCTAATCCCACTTGACATGTATCAACTTCCAAGAGCATTACAAAACATGGAGATAGAATTAGTTAACTTTGAGCATATTTAAAATCTAGTTCAACCAAGTATTATATGCATTATTTAATAAAATGAATGTTTTATCTTATTTTGTAGTTTTTTGTATTATGTACTAAATTCAAATTATTAAATGCACAAATCTATGTAATACATGTTTACATAGTTATTCAAGATGAAGACAATGAAGAATGAATGTATTATTACTTTCATCATTGTGTTGAGAAAAAAAATTGGGTGCCCCTATCATAGATGGACAAGATATTATCCTATATGACCAATGGTTATTACTAGAGCATGGCTTAGAAGGTACCTAATGTAGAAGTTTGATGTGTGATTATTTGAGGACTTTGACACATATAGAAATATTATTTATTATTTTAACCTTGTTGTGGCATCAAATATTCAATTGATCAAATATGGGGTGGACCATTAAATAAGAACTTGAGAAAAGTTTTCAAGTATAACCATAAGGCAATACTCAACACAATAAAGAGTACATCAAATCTGCATAGTTCATTGGATTGAATTATTTGAATAACTCAAATGTTGTATATAGTTTGTAAGTGGGCTATGCACTTTTTAATTTATTTGATTTTAGGTTGTTGTGTACTTTTTAATCTAGGAATTTTATTTGATCATATTATTTATCTCTTAAAATATGGGTTAGTTGTGCCAAATAAAATTTCACCTTCTTGTTGTTGGTGTTGTTAATAGTTAAATATATATTATTGAGGTAAAGATAAGCTTTTAATCTGAGGGATTGAGTGATACCATACCTCTTTTGGGTTTTCTTAGTTCATTTCCAATCCATCCATGATTAAAAAGAATACTTTTATTGGGTATAAGTTCTTTAACTTATTACTTTGTGTTCAAATGTAATACTTCATATTATGTAGCACTAGTAGGTTGTCCACTATTTCTAAGTCCTCCATCTCAGTTACCTATTTAATTTTTCCCTTCACTTGTAATTAGGTTAGAATATTTCCAAATCAAAACTACAGCTTCCTTAGTCCATTTTTAATCCACCCATGATTTAAAAAAACACTTTTATTAGGTATAAGTTCTTCAATTTTGATTATTACAATGGCTCATATTGCAAGGTCATATAGGGAAATTACAAGGCCTCTTATTGCACCTTGTACACACAACCCATGATTTCATAAGAAAAAAGGGAGCCTCCATTTTTATTTGATCTTTTGAGTTTGTTTCTAGTCCCTTTTTTTTTAGCTAGTTTAATGAGCTTAGTTTGATCTTGGTTGTTCAATTTGGCCTCAGTCTTAATTGTCTTGATAGATGTAAAGTGATTTTTTTATTAAGTGAGTGAGTCAACTTTCCTTGTTCATATGGGTTAATGCTTATTATCTATCATTTTTGGGATGATTCATGCTTTCATATGTTTTTGAATCTTTTCATGGTTTTGGTGTTACCTTTGATTCCTTTAGGTTCATGTTAAGAGATGATTAGATTCTTGTTTTACCATGTTAAACCTAATCAACATGTGGTATCATACCTTTTTTGGGATATTTTATTTTGACTCATGGATTTATTTATCATTACATTCCTCTTTTTATGACTTCAAGGTATTCATAAAACTATTATCTCTTCCTAATAGGCCCAAACGTGTAGATCTACAACCTAGGAATGATGATAATATATAATTTAAATGTAAAACTTTATTTTAATTATCATAAAAGGATGTTTTATCCTCTAGATAGGTTGCATTAAATTTTTCACTCATACATAGATTTAAAAAAGAAACATGATTTTCTAAAAGTAGATCCATATCCTTTCGACATATGTAGTTGTACATACAAGGCTCTTAAGCCACTTATTTTATCATTTTATGTTTAATTTTTGCCTTATTTTTCTAAGGATTCATGAGGATTTCTCTTTTTTCTCTTTTTTCATGTATTTTTTATTTCTCATTGCATGGCATTTATGACCTAGATTCATAATTCTCTTATTTTCATTAAGCTAAGCTTAGACTCGAGAGGAGGTTCCTAGGGTATACCTTAATAGGTATTAAAATCACATAAAATGAACAATTAAACCAATTGACAGCAAAAACCAACCTATTGACTTGGCCCCAAAGCTTGTCACTAAAACAAGTACAACTAGCTATCTTAAAACCTCTATATAGCTAATAAAAAATGTGCAACCATAACCCACATGAGATAGATTCATTTGAATAGATCCCTTGAAGATAAATCCCTAGCTATAATATGAGGTCATGAATACACAAAACTAATCCTACTCCTACACTACTAATTTGTGTTTTCATTTAAATGATGTGTAATTGGTAAAGGGGACTCCAAACTAGTTCCTATTTATTGGGCAAGCATCCATTAATGGCTTCCATGATAACATAGGTGCATACATTTAGCATATTTTGTAATTAGGATTTTAATCTTTTGAAGCTTGCATACATTTAGAATAGCTTTGCATACACCCATATTGATCATCTTAGCATATATCATGTTAATTTAGCATTTAAATAATTGTTTATTACATATCTCTCATCAATTTCATTGATTCTCTCCAATAGAATTGATTGAAACAAGCTCATTATCCAAGGGATTGGGAAAGGGTCGCCATTCCACATCAATACGACACCACTCCCCCAATAGGATAAGTTTCAATGTCTTAGATTAGAGGTTTTTCAAGCTTTCATGATTTAGAATGTTAGTTTTAATGGATTATTTGTCTTTTTTTAAGTGAATGATTTTATTGGGATTGATTCTTAGTGGGTTAAATATGCCTCGAATCAAAACTTTTCAAGAAATTATGAAAAAAATCATTGATCACTTCTCCTTTAACCTTGACATGGACGTAATCCTAGAAGAGTTGTACACTTTTTAACAAAAAAAAGGAGAAACTTTTGCTAATTTCTTACAACGATGGAGACAAAGAGCTAGTAAGAGCAAATGGCCTCTTCCCGATGAACAACAAGTGGGGATCATCATAGTAAATCTAGATCTAGATATATCCTTCCACTTGAAAATGCAGTGCATTACATCATATGATGAGCTTGTCCCTAGAGCTCTTAACATCAAGAGAGATTTAATCTCACAGGGGAATACCCAAGCTTACAAAGACAACCGGCCATCAACTAGTTCAAACAACAAGTCTCGTGTCTGGGCTAAGAACAAGAACGTAATGAACGATGGTGTGGTAGATGCTAAGGTGGTCCTAAGTACTCCTAGGCTAAACAACAATCACATTTCTAACATTCAACCAACTATACTACAAAAAAAACCCCCTCAGAACAGTCAAATCAACAACACCGAATCATAACAAAGGCAAACCCCTAACAAGAACAACTATCCTAAATGCAAGTACACACAGTTATTCGAACCCATTGAAACAATCATGAAGAAATTGGTAGATTCAAACCTGATAACGCTTCCTAACATTGAAAACTACTAAGAACTACAAGAGAAAACATCCTGATACAACGACAATGACCTTTGTGACTTTCACAAGATCAAAGGACACAAAATGACAAACTGCATGAGGCTCAAAAACATTATCCAAGACCTTATAGAGAATTGTACCATATATGTTGAGGTACTAGTCAAGAATCAAGATCTTAAGATATATAAGAACCCTATGCCAGATCATAGCAAAGGGAACAATAACGAAAAAGCTAAGGATTATACAAATGTGTAGCATACCTATTCTAATGTAGGCAGTTCCTGTGATAGAGTTATCACCGTCATCACCATCAAAGGGCCTAGTGCGGAGTGTGGAGTCACCACATGACATGGAAAAATCACCATCCAAGGAGTCCCATCTCAATCTAGGGCATGGATTACTTTTCCAACATTAAATCCCAGTAAGTACAATCTCCTAAATCAACTTAAGAAGACCCCCGCACAGATATCAATCTTATAACTATTGAGACTATCACTTGCACATAGGGAAATCTTAAAGAAAACTTTGTCAAAATCACCTGTCCCTGAGGATATTGATACATATCAGTTTCAAGCTATGGTAGGGCATATTGCTAGTCACCTTCTCACCTTCTCAGAACAAGACCTACCATCACAAACATCTCATAACCGTTCTTTACACCTTGAGGTTATCATTCACAAAAATTAGGTCAAAAGAGTCTTAGTAGATGGAGGTGCTAGTTTGAACATTTGTACGGGCTTTAGTTGATCAAGAGCATGGGCTATTCATAGGATACTATTGAGAAAGAAAAGAGCTCCACCATCAGAGCATATGATGACCAAGAGTGGGTATCACAAGGAATCATTGCATTACCCATCTAAGTAGGACCTATCATTGTAGAAACTACATGTCAAGTATTAGACCTTGATCTTCCCTACAACATCCTACTTGGTTGATTGTGGATCCATGCCTTAAAATTTGTAGCCTCGACCTATCATCAATGTGTAAATTTTCCCTTTGAGGGCAGAGAAATTACCATCCATGGCGATCCTAAGCCCTTTTACTACTACAAGGACCTTGAAGCTAAGTTCTACAAAATATCCCAAATACTCAAGAATGATGAAGGGCATACACCTTCTACCTCTTTTGTTGACCCATCATCCCTTGCATCTACCAATGAAACGAAAACACCCATTGCACATAATATTCTTGATATCAAAGTAATGATTCAAGATGATGGTTGTGGGAACTATAAGCTAATGAAGAATACCTTTCTCTTAGGAGAGCTACCTCTTTCTCCTCAATCTCATGGGAAACCCACATCTAGCAAAAAAGAGCCTAAAACAATCAAGATGGCAGCTACTACCTTCACCAAGTGGGGGGATTTGAACTAAGAAGATTTCAATGAAGAGGATGTCTCTAAACTCCTCTATCAGGATGAACAATTTGTCCCTGCTCTTCCCATGGAAGATGACAATAAAGGCTTGCATTTTATGAAGGGAATGGGTTATAACAAGAATGAGAAGTTAGGATAGAATGATAATGGTTTTCTAGAACCCATTATTCCTGAGAAATGACTAAAGAATCTTGGCCTAGGTTGTACTACTAGCAAGGTCACCCTTATTGGAAAAGGTACTTCCAAAAAATGAGTTGAGGCTTTCTCTTGGTTACCTACATCGCATGATATGACCCTAGATGGCTTCCCCCTTGATGTTGCTAACCTATTTGAGAATAACTCCCTTTTCATGATATCCATAACATCCTTTGCTTCGAGCAATCAACTGACTGAAATGTATACCCACAACTCATTGACATGGACCAACAAGGACCACTAATTCTTGATTTATTCAAAAATAATGAAGCAATCTCAGAATTCATGGGACTTCGCAACAACTTGCCATGGGTAGATCACAAGGTAGGTTTTGAAATAGATCCATACATAGGGGCATACTATGGGGAGACGATTGAATCTTTCAGTCACAAAATTGATCACATGCAACTAACATGCAGATCTTTGAGTGAAAACCACACTGTGGCACTCTTTGATCCTAAAATAGTAAAAACAAAGGATGCATCCAAAGGTGAAAACCTCTCTGAGGTGCCCAAGGATGAGGGATTCAATCTCCCCCTCAGTGTGATGCATCCAAAGATGTCAGCAAGATCACTTTCTATGTTGAATCCTTGTTGGATGAAGAACAGAAAAACCTCACAACATTCCTAAAAGAGTGAAGAGCCAAATTTGCATGGTCATACATAGATATTCCAGGGCTCAATCCAAAATTAGTGCATCACTTAGCAGTCTATCCTGAAGCCAAGCCGGTAAAGCAGAAATTAAGGAAGATGCACCCTCAAATAGCATTCTCGGTGAAACTAGAGTTACAAAAGCTTCTTGACGCTGGATTTATCTAACCAATAGATTATCTTGAGTGGGTTTCAGACTTGGTACCAGTCTCAAAACTCACTGGGGACATCAGAATATGCACTGATTTCAGAGACTTGAACAAGGCATGCCCGAAGGATGATTTCCCTCTTCCTAACATCGACCTGATTGTGGACTTAACAGCTAGGGATGAAATGCTATCACTCATGGATGGTTTTTCAAGCTACAATCAAATCATGATTTCCAAGGAGGATCAACATAAAAATTCATTCACTTTTCCATAGGGAACCTATTGTTGGAACATGATGCCATTTGGGCTAAAAAAATGTAGGAGCAACCTATCAAAGAGCAATGACCCTCAGCTTTCATGAACTGATCCACAAAATAATTGAAGATTGTGTGGATGATAATTTGGAAAAATAAAATAAAAGAAATGAGCACGTACAAGTCTTGGGACCCATCTTTGATAGACTTGAAGAGTATAAGGTATGACTGAATCCAAAAAAGTGTGTCTTTAGAGTTACATCAAGGAAACTTCTTGGCTATATCATCTCACAAAGATGGATAGAGACTGATCCAGCAAAGGTAAAATCCATCCTAGAAATAGAACCACCATAGACACTGAAACAAATGAGAGGATTACAAGGAAGATTGCAGTCCATCAGAAGGTTCATAGCACAACTATCAAATAAAATCCACCCTTTTTTGCATCTTCTCCATAAAGGAATAACTTAAAAGTGGGATGAGAAATGTGATAAAGCTTTCCAAAAAATAAAAGAATACCTATTGATACCTCCAATACTCATGTCATTGATCCCAAACAAACCATTGATCCTATATATCTCAGCAACATCAACAGCACTAGGTGCTCTTCTAGCACAACATGATAAAAATAGAAAGGAAAGGGCTATCTATTACATTGGAAGGACCTTGGTGGGATATGAAATGAACTATTCACCCATTGAGAAAGCATGATTGGTAGTGGTTTTTTCTTCAAAAAAGTTCAGACATTACATGCTATCACATCAAATCAAACTTATTGTAAAGATTAACACATTAAAATACATGTTATCCAAAGCAACTCTCACGAGATGAATGACCAAATGGGTAATAATCTTAACTAAATTTGACATAAAGTATGTGGAGCGCAAGGAAATCAAGGGACAAGTGATCACAGACCAACTAGTAGATGCACCTATCTATGTTGAGAACCCATTGATATCTGAGTTCCCAGATGAATCAATGTTCCTTGTTAATCTCACATATCAATGGAAAATGTACTTTTATGGATCAGGAGCGGGTATTCTTTTCATCACCCCTCAAGGTGATTGCATTCCAAAGTCATACAGGCTATCATTCCCATTCACTAACAACATTGTTGAGTACAAATCCCTAATCACAGGTCTAAGGATAAAAGTCTAGTGGAAGATACAAGAGATGAAAGTCTATGGAGACTCACAACTGGTTATCAACCAATTCAATGATGACTATCAAAATAAGGATGACAAGCTCACTCCTCACCAAAAAAGGATGATAATATTAAAGACCTTTTCATAGATTAACTTTTGAGCAGATTTTTCACATGAATAGTCGAGCAGCAGATGCTATGGCAACAATGGGGCCACTGTTAGACATGTCAAACAATGTCCTACAATACGAATTCTTGATAGAACAACTTCTCATACCAACTTTTGAAATCCTAGAATCTAAATTCATGTGTTTCATTGTTGGTCCTGGATCCTCGTGGTATCATGACATCTTTACCTACCTAAGCAAAGGAACCCTCCCATCTGATATCACCTCAAACCTTAAACAAAAATGTGTTAAAAAGGCATCCCAATTCATGATCCTAGGAGATACCATTTACCGTCGAAGCATCGAAGGGACATTACTATGATGTCTTAACCAAGAGGAATCCTTGACCGCTTTAACAGAAGTACATGATGGCATATGTGGTTCCCATTCTAGTCGTATGACTTTAGCTAAGAAACTATTGCGGAAGGGCTACTACTGGCCAACCATGGAAAGATAAGCTCATCAATATGTGGAGAAGTGTGTCTAGTGTCAACAACATGGAGATCTGATTCATGCTCCAGCTCAAGAGTTACAACCAATGATCACACCTTGGCCTTTCTCATAGTGGGGGCTTGACTTCATAGGAAAGATCACTCCAACCTCATCTAACAGCCACAAGTTTATCATAACAACCACTGAATACTTTACCAAGAGGGTTGAAGCCATTCTTATGACCTACATAATGGGGAAGCAAATTGCTAAGTTTATCCTGAATTACCTAATTTTCCGTTACGGTGTTCCACAAACCCTTATCTCAAACAATGGAACACCCTTCAAGAATCAGGATGTGAAAGAGCTATGTCAAAGATTCAACATCCAACACTGATTCTCTACCTCGTATTACCCCCAAGGAAACGGTCAATCTGAGGCTACAAACAAGACCATTCTAAAAATCCTAAAGAAAATAGTCAATGAAGTTGGTCGTGACTGGCATCTGCAATTAAATCCCGCTCTTTGCACCTATCAAACCAACATATGCACACCAATAGGTGAAACCCTTTTCTCCCTGGTCTATGGATCATAAGCCATTCTTCCTATTGAGGTTGAACTTTCATCACTTTGTGTGTCACTACATAACCTAATCACTAATGAAGAATACAAAGTATCTTGACTAAATGAGCTAGAATTTTTGGATGAGCGTCATCTTGATGCCCTTAATCACTTTCAAGTATATCAAAACTGACTAAAACAAAGCTATAACAAGAATATCAAATGTTAGTCTTTTCAGGTAGGGGATCTTGTCCTAAAGTAGAATCAAAAGAATCTTCCTGATCAAAATAGTAAGGGAAAGTTTGAGCCTAACTGGTTAGGTCCCTTTGTCATCACAACAAGCTATGGATTTAGAGTGTATCAATTATCAATGCCTGAAGGTGAACCCTTACAGGAACTAACAAATAGTGTGCATCTTAAAAAGTTTTATGCATAGTCTTGAAGGGTATAAATTTGAAAATACAAAAAAATCAAAAAATGATCAAAATCCAAAAAAAATGAGAAAAATGATTGAAAACAATAAAGAAAAACAATCATCCTCTAGTGAAAACCACTTCGGTGGCACTTTGGGTAAGTACCTTGGTGAAAACTTGGCAAACAAGTGCCTTGTGTAAATAAATCACCTCCATCTATTCTTTGGCTCTTTATCTTATCATTCTTTGCATCATCATCCATCCATCACCTCATTCATCATCCTATTTATTTCATCACCCATTTGTGTCCTTATCATAGCTTGATGTTGTGATGTATAGTATCCCCTTTAGTACTACTTGGCATATTCCTAAGGTCAGTTTGTCCTACCTATATCGAGGTAGTCTATTGCGTCACACTTGGGGAAATTTTTTCTGGATCATATCAAGTTCTTGTTATCTTAAAGTTATTGGAAATCATAATTGAAAATCCCAAAAACATTCATAAAACGTTCATCAAAAAATCAAAAAACATCCAAAATCTTGTACAACTAAAATCCAAAAAAAATTGAAAATTGTAAAGACAAAATCCAAAACATCTGAAACACATCAAAAACCCTAAAAAGGTCAAACATCAAAAATTCAAAAATAGTACCTTGCTGAACTACACTGACTCTGAGCTTGAACATAGGCAAGGCCATCATTGATGTGCCCCTGAGACACCTTAGGTCAGTCCTTTAGGATTTCATCATAATAAATTGGCAATACATCAACTGTTCATCTCATTGTCAATAAGTCATGTTAGTCAAACTACATGGTCTTTGTGTGTATAACGTAGGCAATGCTCATCTTTGATCAGCCCCCAAGGCCCCTAGGATAGTATTTTAGGTTAGGTTCTTAGTTGAAAATCAAAAAATCCCTAAACATTCAAATAATAGAAAATCCCAAAAACATTTGAAAACTCATAAAATACAAAAACACTCGGAAAACATTCAAAAGACCTAAACAACATCAAATATGCCTGGAAAACCCTAAATAGCCTCAAATAACTAAAAACCAAAACATTCACATAAACTTTGAAAAAGACCAAAAATAACCTCAAAACATTTTCAAAATACCAAAAACATTGAAATATTCCAAAAAATCCAAAACCACCCATCCCATCTCACTTTCACTCGCAATAAACTTCCATTCATAATAAATCAATCACCATCTTCAACCTTTGGCAAAACAAATAGAAAGAAAGTATCGCAAGTCGTAAAGTGAGAACCTAAGAGTCAAAATCTAAAGTCTAGGTCATAAATAAATGATTCAGTGAAGTTTGTATCGACGGCTTATCAAAATCTTATCCTAATCAAACCACCTGATCAGCATGTCCTAGGATGCATCATTCCTGTGATGGACATCAGCATCAGAAATCACCTTAGCTAAATTAAATTTCTAGGAGATATAGATAACACTAATTGTTTGTCTTTGATATGTTCTTATGATTTATCTTAATGACCCATTCCAAGGACCTCTCGATGATGTCTCAAAGATTTAGAGAGAAAGGAATGGGGCATCGATCATTATTTTTCATTTTTTGTGCTTGTGGATATTCTTGTAAAATAATATTGGTGCATACTTGCTTAGTTGTGTGTATGGAGGTTGTTTGGAGTAGATTATTGACTATTGAGTACGCTTTGGTCCAAGATATTCTAAAATTCTAAACTACATTTCGACGAGGTTTTTGTATGTCAAGATGTGAATAGGAACTATCCTATCTATTTGCAGAGTCAAAGTCCATTACACTAGATACAATGCCATCCTGATTATCAATACCTTGATACATCGTGTCTATGTGTTATATCAAAAATAAGGAATGACGAAAATCCCAATCTCAAGATATGAGAAAATCATCATCATGCATGCCTCGTGACCATAATCTAATAAAGTCTCGATGCATCATGGACTTGTTGGACTTCTGAATCAATCTTGAAATCAATGGTCAATCCATTCATCTTATTCTTCTTATTCTTCTATCTTTACTAACATTTATATCCAAGTATTGAATTTGTGTGATATATCAAAATGTACTTGAGGCTACCCATGGCTGATGATTATCTATACATCATCAAATATATCTACATCAAACATCTGCACTTTTTGGTCCTCTCTAAGCTAAAATGACCCTGAACCTATATTTTACCTTTCTCGAGAAATCAACCCAAAATTTAAAATTTCTGCTCGATTTCTCAAGGGGGCGGGGAACCAACTTATTCCTTCCACTGGGGCAACAATGGGGCATCCAAAAATTAGAATTTTTTTATTTTTTGATCAGATTAGCAGTTTAATCCAGAAAAGCATCAATCTTTGAACCAATGCAATGAGTACATTGCTTCAAAGAGGGGCAAAATGTAGACACCTAAAAATGTGTCAATGGATCACATTGTCTAACTAACATCATTTCGTCCTCAAACCCATCCTTTTTTCACTTGTTTAATTAAATAAGCCTAATTATTTAATTAAATGCCTCATTTTCACCTATTAATCTAATTGACCTAATTGGGTTAATTCACCTCCTCTCACACTAACATTTCATATGATTTAATTAAATAATGCAAATTATTTAATTTCAACCCTAAGTCCTCTTACTACTGTTTGATAAGGGAATAATCACTCACTACTATTGCACTTACCCTAATGACATATAAGGGAATAATCACTTACTACTATTTGATGATCAATCTCAATTATTTGTTGTCTCTTTTCATCTATCTAAGGGGTAAGTGAACGATATGGAGTTATGACCCACTATGACAAACATCAAGAAAAATCAAACTATACATGAATATATATTCAAATTTACACTATGGGATAAAACAAGAAATGAAATATGAAATTTACTAATATGGCTTGTACCTCTGTGAAAGGAAATGAAGATAAAACTATCATAGCAACACCCACCTCCATTGTGCCATGAATATCTAGAGGAGATTGAATTGGTGTCATCAACTAAAAATAGAATATTATTTTTCCAAAATTAATTGACATGATTTATAAACATAATGATTAAAATAGTTAATCTTACCTTAGTGGAACTTGTATGACTACTACCATTAACATGTCATGAAGTAGGTCTAACATCCACCAATTTGTCATCAAATATGAATTTTAAGATTACCATTCATATAAGGCAAAAATATTTGCATGTATTATATTTACTAATTCTTTACTAATTAGATACTTGTGGGCTCAACGTGGCCACATAATTGGGAGTTGAAGGGTCAATAGATGTAGGGTGAAAACTTTGACCAAAATTTTATTGCATATAATTTACATTAATTTTCAATCATCATAAATATATATAATTAATCTTAGATTTCAAAAGGAAATATAGTAAATTGCATTCAACCTTATTCAAAATTAATTGTCCATCAATGCAAAATTTCCTATCCAATAGCTCATTTGTGAATACCATATCATCCAATATGGACATGTCATGCTCTTATCCCCATACATCTTAAACATCTTCAAACCCATAATTGCAGATATACTCATAGTTTTAGCAAAGGTGAGGTGATTGTCAAGACCTAGGAGCCTCACCCTCACCACCCTATGCTAAAGGCCTACTATTTTGTAACAAGGTTTGTGTGGGGGAGCTAGTGGACTATAGAGTCTCCACCTCAACACTCTCCTTCACAATTTTTGGGATTGTGATGTGTTGAATTTTTGGACTAGCAAGGGGTCTCCATGCCTAGTATTAGAAATGATGTCCCCCCCTCTTTATCTTGTGTAGAGCCCTTGCATTTTCCCTAGAAGTCAAACGTGTCAAAGTAATTTGTGATCTCATTGAGGATAAACTCAAAATAGTGTTTCCTCAAAAAATATTAGAGACCGCATTGTTTTTGCATAGAGGATGGGAAAAATATTTCTACCACTTCATCTATTTCTTTTTTATTTTTTCCTTGGTGTTGGCACCAATGGATAGGGATCCTCTTGTAAATTTAATGTAAGCTCGTACATTACTTCATGGATCAATAAAAAATGCACACAAATCAAATTTTAGTATTTTCTTTTCTTTCACTTATTGGTATGATAAGTTTGAGGAATATAAGTATTCCTTCCTCTTATTAGACCATATGTTAATTTGGCTACTCACATAATATATATGAGAGATGATAGATTCCAATGAGGTGGTGAGGGTCATTCAATGGGAACTAGTTACATTTATATTTTTCAACCTATTGATCAATGCTTGGAGTTCCCTTTTATTATTTTCAATTTTACCTATTAAGTTTTCTTGCATTTGAGGAGAATGTCAAGGAATTGATGGAAGCGTTTTTTGAGGGTTTGATTATCCATACTCTCTAATAAGGTTTTTATTGATTGGTGAGCTAGGGTTTGAAGGATTTTCAATTCTTGAAAATTAAGAAACATTGAATCAATATGATGGACAAATTGGTACTCTATTCAATTTCTACACTTAAAAGCCAGAAAAACCTACCTCCTTGATCTCACAAATGTTACAATATTTTGATGATGAATTGATCAACTCGAACACACATATGTGTTATTCCTAATTCATATTTGCTTATTGTAGAGATATGGGGTCAGGTTCAAATTGAAGGGCACACAATATACTGAGGGGGGATGAATTAGCATATTTAAAACTCTTTGATTCAACATTAATTACCATTAATAACTTCTCCAAACATGAATCTCAAAGCATCAAAGAAGCAAGTTTTAGTAAATCAGCACATATGCACATATTCACACAAAGAACACCAGATATACGTGGAAACTTGAAATAGGAAAAATCTTGGTAAGAAGAGTTTCTTGGAGCTATTATCCAAATCCAACCTCACAAAAATAATGAATTACTTACAATCATGAAGTAGGAACCAACCTATCAGAGACATCAATCTTCGATTATGTTTGTAGGCACCAACCTACTCGAGACATCAATCCCCAAAAACCAAAATTGAGTACAAAATCAATAGGTAAGACACCAGTCCTACCAGATTATAGAGATATGATTTTTGAATCTTCAATATTAATTACACAACTTACACTTGATTTGATCTACCTTCAGATACTCTCCTACACAACATATGATCTTCTAATAATGGCACACAATGATTAGGATGCAACTCCCATTACATCATTCAAATATATCATTCACACTTACACACACATTATTGAATGAGTCCTAATCATAAATATATTCATTACAATACCTTAATAATATTTCACATTAGCCAAGAACCTCTTAACACCATCTGCAATTAGCCATGTTAGCTAAGGGTAGACCTAATTGATATGAAACATGTAGCAAGTCAGTCCTAAATTAATTTTGTTGCTGCCAATAATAGATGATATTATGCACTTATTTTAGAGATCTTAAAATGGTCCTATTTCATCTTCACACGCTTCCTCTAGCTAGTGCACACTTCCCTTCTCTGGTGCAAACACTCAAATGTTATTCACAATTATGCAGTCAACATAGACAATACTTTGTTACATCTAATTTTTTGTTTACGAAAACTAAACCTCTAAAATTATGGAATTTGATACAGCATGAGTAGATTTACTTTAGGTCCAAGCTATAGGGCATAACATTCAACTGCGGTAGAATGTGGAGAAAAACACTATTACAATATAATGTAATGCATGAGTGGCAATCCACACAATACTTCCGCAAACACTTCCAGACTACTTCCAACAACTAGAATAGATACAATATAGTATTTCAAGCATATTACAAGTAGTTTTCTTCACAGTATACATCACACTAGCATGTTGTTCTCAAAAGCTCTGATAGTAATACTTCCTAATTTCAAAATCTCAAACATGTTGCAAAATTTGACTCAAACTTACTGGCCTGATAATCTTCCCATGGGTTAGTGTTTGACCCTTCATCGGTCTGACAATTCCTATTCGATGGGACATAGTTCACAGTCCCATCAATGGTCTAAGAGCTCTTCATGAGTTTGGCATTTGTGTTCAATCGATGGGAGATCATCATGTCACTGGGATAGAATCCCATGTCTCCTCGACATCCCTATGGTGAGTGCTACCTTGGCGATATCGAAGGGATGATTCTCTAATGTTGTGACTTTGGATGGTGTCACCTCTATAACGCGATGTTGCATATCTTCATCAGTGGAACCTTGTGTCTTTGGTGAGACTTGAAGTATAGTTTGTTTGATAAGCTAACGATGTTGATCAATGCTCTCTACTAACTCACGGTGCCTTGGTGGGACCCGATCAGTACCTTGCAAGGGTGCAAGGATTGGTTCATCAGTGATGACTTGACATCACGGTGGTAGTGGGGACCATGATGGTTAGTAAAGCGTCGTCAGTGTGATTTTCTTGTATCGGTTGAAGGTGTTATGTTGTCCCAGGGATATGATGATATATTTTGATTAATGGTTGCAATTAGAATGATCCATTGGCATCCGCTAGCCCACACCTTTTGTGGTGGGTCCTAAGTGACTCCCGTGGGGGAGCAGGGATTGGCTAAATGGTGTACGATTAGTGACTGGATGACTTGGAAGGTTATGTAATTATCAAAATTATTTTGATGGTTGAAATTGTATCAAGATCGTTTGTTTGTAGCAACTGAATTAGTTGGTTTCCTAGATGGCCTAGAATGTAGAACGAATGGAATTTGACATTGGAATGTTGTAATGCAGTATGCGTTGTATTGTTTGATTAGTGAGCGAGGTTGATCAGGGAAATGTAATGTTGTTGAAGTTGATACTGTTGAATTGACATCTGAAAGCACAAGTCTATAACTTTGTATGTAAACGTCATTTACTATAATACAAAGTGACTTTGCTTGGTGTGTGGATTTTTCTCCTGTAAGGGTTTTCCCACATAAATCTAGTGTTCATTATGTGTGTTGTTTAAATTGTCTACTCTGTTATTTTGGTTAATGTGCATCTTGAATGTTCTGTAATTGAATTTTTAATGAACTATCTACATTTTTCTTCTAATAATTGGCATTAGGAAGGCATTTCTACACTTAGCTTTCCTTACAATATATGGTAGAAGTAATTATATTTAATTCTCACCGATCTATTGATATCACTCCTTTGACATTAATGACAACACATGTTCAACAATCTACCCCTTTTTCATTGATGGAAAATAATAAAATGATGTTATCCCACCAAAACTCTTAATCTAGAACTCCCCATATGTGATACAATCTAGAGTTCCTGAGCTTTTGAAAGATATATCATTTTGGATTCCTTTCTCCCCCTTTGACATTAATGGCAAAGGACAATAGTTGACAAACATAGCAATTGGAATTTGTCTAGATTCATTCCTTTTCATTTTGAGATTCTCTCTACCCCTGTGTCATTTCCTATCTAACAATTGTTCTTCAACGCCACCAAGCATACTTGAAGTAGGGAGTCAACACTCCCCCTTTTCCTATACTTCCTCTTGATTCAAGAGGAGGGAGCAAAAGCTCTCAACTTTTTCTAAAGATACTCAAAGGTCTCCTTGGGAAGAGGTTTTTTGAAAATGTTTGTTATTTGTTCCTTAGTCTCAACATACTCCAACTTCACTTCTTTTTCTACAACCTTATCTCTCAAAAAATGATACTTAATTGCAATATGCTTTATCCTTGAATGCATTACCAAATTGTTAGAAATATTTATAGTAATAGTATTGTTAAAAAGAATGAAAATGGGTTCATCAAGTTATATTTTCATCTCCTTCAGGTTCTGCTTCATCCATAATACTTGAGTGCAACATGAAGCTATTGCAATGTACTCTGCTTCTGTTGTAGATAAAGATATTAAATCTTGTTTTTTTACTTAATCAAGATACAAGACTATCACCACAAAAGAAAGCTTCACCACATGTGCTCTTTCAATCATATATACTTCCTATCCAATCTACATTTATGTATGCAGTTAGTGTGAAGTTTTCACTCTTAGGATACCACAAACCAAAATCTATTGTAGCCTTTAGATATCTAAATATTCTTTTTACAACCTTGATATAAGTTTCTTTAGGTGCTATCTAAAACCTAGCTACCATCCCTACTGCTTGCATACAACAAACTACTAATCATTGACCTATATAAAGTCTGATTTTTTAGAGTAGATTCATCATCCTTACTCAATTTACACCTAGTAACCATAGGTGTACTCATTGGATTGCATTATTCCATCTAAAACTTGCTCAACATCTCTTTTATGTACTTGTTCTGAGAAATTAATATACCTTTGTCTGATTGAGAGATTTATAAACCAAGAAATAAAGACAACTCACCAAGCATTGACATTTCAAACTCATTTTGTATTGCATTTCAAAACCCTTTGCACATAGCATCACTACTAGTGCCAAAGATAATTGTTATCAATTAGATTTGCACCCTGTTGAACCTGAAGTTCAACAATCTACTGAAAACATGGGAATAATCCCAAGGCGTGGGTACCTTATGTGAGATCAAACCTCCAAGAAGGTTGGCTTCCTAATTGGTAATCACCTAAACTACTCTACTATTCTGCCAAGGAAAAGGGGAAGAGAAAATGCATAAACTAAAAATTGATAATGAAAATAAAGAGGTGATACACCAAACTAAACTAGGACCCGAAGCTCAAATTACAAACACTTTCTTACAATGATTGAAATCAAAACTTGTACAACTCACTCTTGTATGTCTTTGCATAAATTTTTTATAAGGAGATCCAAATGCTCAAAGTCCTAGGAGGAAGATAACTTCACAGTTAAAAGCCATTTGCATCTTTGACACATATTATAACCTGTATTAACATACTTTTGCATAAAGGTGCTAAACATGAGACAAAGCTATGAGAAGATGAATTGTACCTCACAAATAACTTGATCAAATCAATTGAGGACACACAATAAAGCAAAAGAGTAAAAAGGAAAAAATACTCCAATCACTAATATCCAAGGTCTTCATTGTTATTCATGTCCAAAAGAGCTACAAAGTATGCCAAAATCTGTCAAAGGATTGAAAATTCACTAAGTAAAAACTAGTGCATAATTAGAACTAAGTGTAAAATGAGTCAAAAAGTGACTATAAACATCTCCCAAGTAGTTGCACCAAACTAGGAGTTAGAAGCTTCCATGGTCATATGCCTTGAAAAATCCAAAAATATAGCTCCTAAATCTCCTCCAAAAAGACTCCAAAGTGTTGAAAAGGTTAGTCTTGACCAAGTCCATCATGAAGGCATGCAAAACCACCCCCAACATGCTCTCATATCCTCCAACAAGATGAGTAAACACCCCCTATATTCCCTCCTTTGGTCGACCAACTAATTCAACAAATTCCTATGTGTTTGCAAAAGCATAAAATCTCAACTATATGCTCTTAATGCGTTTACAAGGCATAACACCTTTACTTTGCATTTAAAATAACATTTATAATTAAGTGATTTATAAATTATCATTTAATGTTTTACATTTAAAAAAAACAATGCAAAAATGAATACAAGGCTCAGCCAAGGAAGTCAAAGCAAAAAATTTACAAAGTCATGAATTACACCAAAAAGGCATATATGACTTACTAGTGTAAAACCCTTGACCACGACATGTATTAGTTGCTTCATTTATTTTTTAAAGGTGAAAAATCACCTTATGTGGTTGACATAAGGATTAGGGTAAAAACCCTAACACAAAACAATGAACACCTTGATTTTCAGCCTCACTTGCATCAACCAGCTTTTGGAAAGAAAACTTCCCTCTCGGCCACCATGGAGACTAGGGTTCGAGCTCTGGAAGTACTCCATTCCTACTATTTTCTTGTTGATTTCCCTTAGAGGATCACTGGGTAAGTTGTTTTGTGTTAGTGTACAAATATTTCCTTCAAAGATAAATGTAAAGGATGACTCAACTTGCCCAAAAAGAAAGACAAACAACACCAACAGTTGGAGAAGTTACCATTGATTTGGCAACTTTCCTCTGAATTTTAGAGGCACAACTCCCTCTTATGATATGCAATGAATAAAGATGGGGTATGCTTTTAACCAGAAAGCAAAAAAGGAAAATCTAACACCTACAGATAAGAGAGATTGATTTAAAATGAAGTGGATGCAAACAAACAACACAAAGTTCATTTATCTCACACCCACAAGTGAGAACTAAGGAAAGAATGAGCAACAAATTTTCCCCTCAAGAGATGAGTTAATCTGAATTCAAAGCTTCAGAGATAACCACATGCACAGTTTGATATAACAAATAGAACATCGAAGAATAATTATAAAGACTCAAAGTTCATTTGTAATCAAGAGAAAACATTAACAAATTCACAGATCTGAGAACATCTTCTTTATTTCTTCAATGCCAAAATCTCAGCTCAAATTATCAACATCATATATAGCAAATTGAGATTGAAAAGAAAAAAAAACTACTCACATTTCCCCTTTTTCCCCTTACAACATTAATAATAGAATTTCTCCCTGAGTCACAAAGTACTCCCGAGAGTTCAAAATCTCAATTCCCCCCTCTAGCTATGGTTGTTATTTAAAGAGTAACTACTTATGAGTAATGGTTTCTTGGCATAGACTGTTTTTACAAAAAGAAACTAACAATTACTTTTAAACCAACATGACATGACACATATTCATATTAAAGCCAAAATTGGAAAAATCCAGCCTAACTAAACCATCTGGTTATCATGCAACAGGGGCTCTTAGTAGGTCTAGTTACATGTGTAGGAGAGCGTCATGCTCCTTAGCCTTTTCTTCTTCTTCCTTGGTCGATACAAATCACCCCAATATTGATTGGATGATCAAAGAATCACACGAGCATGTTATATTGAAGGCACCGGGGAATCAGAGATTATGGTGCCCTTTATGCCTCTATCGGCTTTGATATCCTTAGAGACATAGGCTTAGATGCCAATATTGCCAACCTCACAAAGGCATATCGGGTGATAGGACCTATCAAGTCCAGCACCATATGAATAATATGTTGTGTACACCTAATGTGTTGACAACCAAAAGCTCGATACTCCATATAGCAAGG
The DNA here is from genome assembly GCA_007258455.2 of Sequoia sempervirens. Taxonomy (NCBI): domain Eukaryota; kingdom Viridiplantae; phylum Streptophyta; class Pinopsida; order Cupressales; family Cupressaceae; genus Sequoia; species Sequoia sempervirens. The sequence continues at coordinate 207,759,532 of VDFB02281492.1, forward strand.
ATAAAAAGTTTAAAATTTCCCAATTTCATATAGGTGGATAACAAGTGGCTCTGATTGGGGACTAGTTTTCTTAAGGAAAAACAAAGAACTCCATAAACTTGAGCAAGGACTAGTGCTAAAACCATTGGGCATGGAGTTAAGAAATATCATCAAGAGAATAGGGAGCTACTTGTAGAAGGGCGGAGGGGAACAAGGCACAAACCCAAAAACAGGACAACCAAACAAGCCAAACACGAACACACCAAAATTTCCTAATATATACATGGTCATAAGACCCTACCTCAGAGGAAACCCAAGGTTGCTCATACAAAACCATTCATAGGATAGGAAAAATATGTTCCTCTACAGAACAATGGATTGTGGTCATGTGATGTGCCTAAAAACATATGCCATTTTACAATTGTTGCCATATCAAATCTCCAACTAATGGATTGCAAAAATTTCTCAAATACACACTAGTGACCAAAGATCCATTCTTCACCAAATATTTTTGAATCATACTTTACTCTTCCAAGGTTATCATAAATTAAAGGCTGCAATTCAACATTAGTTACTGTTTCATTTACTTCCTTCGAGCATGGAATCAAATATTCAACTTATGGGCACACTACTACTGACTAAAGTTCTTGATCATTATATTCTTCCATCATTGGGTCAAATCTATAACAAAAATCTTCTTTCTTTGCATAAAGAAACTCATCACTCGGAAATTCAATGTAGTGATCAGGAATATGATAATGCAAACCAGGCATACCTTCACCACGCTCAGTCATTGGATTACCAAATTTTTCAATTTCATCTATCTTTTCAATTGGACCAACATCACCGGTAACAAGGAAATGAAATGAAACCATATGAGTTTGCATAGCATTTTCTCCGTAAAAGGCATGACAAATTTCCTCTTCATGCAACTTCTCTTCCTTGTGTTCTTCATCAAAAAATTCAAATGATGAATATTCAGGCTACATGTAAAAATTTGATTGTTTCATTTCTTCCCTACTGGTTGAATTTTTGAATCTTTCCTCAACCTCCTTGGGCATTGAATTAGTATCATCAATCTTTGAATAATAAAAAATGAAAACTTCCATGTCTGAACGATGTTTTAAAAACCCTTTTTCAGCTTTCTCAAAAAACCTTTCTACCTTTGGGTCTACTTCATCAATATCAAAGGTAAAAACTTCTGATTCTAGAGGGAACAAAGACATGGATATAGAAACATTTGTACCTTCTTCCACATTATCAGTGCCACAGTTGGATGCATTTGTTTTAATTTCAGTAACATGGCTATCTTCATCCACACTTCCACACAAAAAGCCATCATCTGAACCTTCTAGGCATCAACTAGGAATAAAAACAATATCCGAATTTGTCGATGAATTGCAAGATTGTTCAACATTGCTGGTTTGCATGCATGTCAAGACAGGTTATGGCTTTTCATCCTTGGTATGTAAGTAACAAATCCCCACAACATAAGTTCTTGGATGCTTGCTTTACCAAGAACTATCGGATTTTGATAAGAGGATGTAGGAGACATTAGTCTTCCTTTTTCTTTAACAAGATTCCTTTGCAAGAGAGGTTTCTTTTTAGAATGAAAATTCTAATTGAAAAATGCTTCTAAATTTGAAAATTTTGCATTAGAATCATTCTTACATTTCTTTTCTTCAAAAAACCCAAACAAAATCAAATTATCTTCAATTTCAATAGCCATTCTTTGTGCATCATCCACTTTTTGCACTTTGCTTCTTTTTAAATGAAAATTAACTTTTGGGTGCATCGCAGCAATAAATACACATAACTACATACCTTCATTTGGTTTTTCATTTTGAGGAATCTTTTTTAAATTTTGGTTAAGTATTTCCATAAACTCTTTGATAGATTCACCTTTTTCCTTCCTTATTTTGAAAAATTGAATCAACAATACATATGTATCAATTGCAGGCTTAAACCTTCCAAGAAATTTTACCTTCAAACTATTCTAGCCAGTGATACATCCATCTTCTAAATTTTGAATCCAATTTTTTGCTCGTCCAGCAAGACTCTTAGCAAATAACCACACAAACACATCTTCTTCTTGAACTCCAAGGATTCCACAAGAGACAGTGAACGCTTGGATATGATTGTCTGGATCTTGAGAATCTTCACCAATGAATTTAGGAAAATATTTTCTTGAACCTTTAGGTAATTTTGTATATTGAGGCAAAGAAAATGGTCCAATTTCAGTTCCCCCTAGCTGAGATGCAACCAAATCCATGACATAAAACTGGAATTCTTCTACCAAAGAGATCTTCTTACAAACATAGAGTCGCCAGCCTCCGTCCCCAAGGAGGCACCTTGAGATTTTTGAGAGAACAAAGCACCATCCACTTCAATTTCCCCAGCGAAGTCACCAAAAATTTTGTTAGTGTATAGATTTTTCCTTCAATGATAAATGTAAAGGATGAATCAAGTTGCCTAGAAAGAAAGACAAACAACACCAATAGTTGGAGAAGTTACCATTGATTTGGAAACTTTCCTCTGAATTTTAGAGGTATAGCTCCCTCTTATGATATGCAATAAATAAAGACGAGGTATGCTTTTAACTAGAAATCAAAAAAGGAAAATCTAACACGTACAAATAAGAGAGATTGATTTAAAATGAAGTGGATGTGAACAAACAACACAAAGTTCATTTATCTCACACCTACAAGTGAGAACTAAGGAAAGAACGAGCAACAAAATTTCCCCTCAATAGATGAGTTAATCTGAATTCAAAGCTTTAGAGATAACCACATGCACAGTCTGATATACCAAATAGAACATCAAAGAATAATTACAAAGACTCAAAGTTCATTTGTAATCAAGAGAAAACATTAACAAATTCATAGATCTGAGAACATATTCTTTATTTCTCCAATGCCAAAATCTCAGCTCAAAGTCTCAACATCATATACAGCAAACTGAGATTGAAAACAAAACAAAACCACTCACACTTCCCCCTTTTCCCCTTACAACATTAACAAGAGAATTTCTCCCTAAGTCACAAAGTACTCTCGAGAGTTCAAAATCTTGATCCCTCCTCTAGCTATGGCTGCTATTAAAGAGTAACTTCTTATGAGTAATAGTTTCTTGACATAGATATTTTTTACAAAAAGAAACTAGCAGTTACTTTTAAACCAACATGACATGACATGTATTCATATTAAATCCAAAATTGGAAAAATCCAGCCTAACTAAACCATTTGGTTATCATGGAGCAAGGGCTCTTGGCGGGTCTAGCTGCATGCGTAGGAGAGTGTTATGTTCCTCAGCATTTTCTTCTTCTTCGTTGGCTTATACAAATCACCCCAATATTGATCGGATGATCAAAGAATTGCATGAGCATGTTATATCAGAGGCATCGAGGAATCAGAGGTTATGGTGCCCTTTATACCTCTATCAGCTCTAATATCCTTAGAGACATAGGATTAGATGTCGATATCGCCGACCTCACAAAGCAATATCATGCGATAGGACCTATCGAGTCCTACTCCATATGAACAATATGTTGTGTACACCTAATGTTCCAACAACCATAAGCTCGATACTCCATATAGCAAGGATAAAAAGTTTAAAATTTCCTAATTTCATATAGGTGGATAACATTTTGAAACCAATTTTGAATAGTAATCTCCATTTTTTTGTTGATTTTGGGCCTTCTTGGTCCAACTGTTGTGGCTTTTCTAATGAATCCTCTATGTTCATTTTCTTTATTGATACTTTCATCTCTTTGGTCGCCATTGGGGAGTCTTTGGTTGAAAACCTTAAAGAAAACTATGGAAATCTCGTGGCTCTACCCATATCTTCTCACAGCCACAAATGAAGGTAAGCTCTTTGAACCTTGCATTATTACTTGTTTCTTGCTGAAAACAACTCAATATGTGCTCATTGCAAAAAAAAACATAATGATGAGTGCACTTGTTTCTTTGTGAGATTACCATGGAAATCTTTGAACATTCTCCAATTGGAGGTCATGGCCATATCTTGCATTCTACTTTTTATGAGTGTTTGTTCACGTCAAATAGCTTGAAAACTTCTCTTTTCCTTCTATATTTGTGATTTTGTACAAACCCCAAGTGGGTTTTGACACCTGTGAAGAGAAACACTTCTCTCAGGCCACGACCATGAGAGCACAAAACTAGGTTTTTCCATTTGCAAAACCCACTTCACAATACATTTGCATTGTTTTTTGTATGTTCATTTCTTTTGAACAAGACAAGAATGGAGATGGTATGACTCATAATCATGACTCAATTTTCCTCTACTATATGCAACTGTAGCTCCATTATTTTCTCTTGAAAAAGCAGCTTATTTTATTATGAATTTGCTATTTGAAACAACTGTGTATTTCTCCATTGTTCATTTCCTCCTTTGCAATTTGTATGCTTTGACAACTCAAATCATCATTCTCCAAAGCACTTTTTATGGAGAAAACTCACTCTTTCAACAGAAATAAATAGGATTCCTTGAGTCTATCTTTGAAGTATCTTTTGAACATTCTTGATGGGAATTACCGTATCTTGTTTCCATTCTTACTAAGAGTAAAGTTAAGCTTTTCTCTCTCAAAACAATAATAGATATTGTAGAATATGGTTACTGTAGAATATGGTCACCACAAAATATAGCATACTAGTGTATTCTTATGCTGTATTAAAACACATTTTTCTTAAGAAACACTATCCTATTTGTAGCCTATATACCTGCCTATTGCCATTAAATGAAGACATCTTTGATACCTGATCAGTTGTATAAGAGTTGTTCTTCATAGTAAACATGTTGTCTTTACTATTTCATGCCACCTAATGTTTGTAAATACTCATTGTATCATTAGCAAGATTATTACCAATGCATGTTAGTTACCCATTTGAATCAATGTACTTTCCTTTCTCATGCATTTCTCTTTGGGACAACATATTGACATGGTGGCTTTGGCCTTGCATTACACTCGTCACTTATAGTTGCCCTGTGTAGCTCATAATAGCTCCCAATGTCTCACAAACATGATGGCTATCACATATATATGTTTTATACCGTGCTTTCATAGATTAGCACATCAATGCATTTTTGTAATCTGTTTTGATACATAATATTGTATACATCCTTTATGATTTCCTTGAGCAAGTATATGCCACCTATGACAGTGACTAAAATCTCACTATCATAAATGATGTGTGCTTGCTTGAGTGAGCCATAAGGAGATGAATTACCTTTTGATGCCTCTTTAAAGCACAATAAGACAGCATGTTGGGCTCAACCCTTATGGGAGCCACATTTTACCCCACATGTTGTAAATAGATGAAACAAAACAGTAACAAAGATTTCACCTATACCTCCACAATGAGCAAACATGTTAGATAAAATAGAGCATATGATAGATGTGTTTGATAACTCTCTTGTTTTCATGGACATCTATGGTATGCAAGCTATCTTAATGCACATGAGGATCAAACTATATGTATATGGATAATTGCATATGTATTGACTGGTGACCCTTCATTGCTCTAACAACACTCTTCTCACAAATACAGGAAACTAGGAGCAGTAAGGAGAGCATCAATGGAGATTGGACAAGCGGGAGAGACTAAAGATGATGCAGAACAAGACAATTGGGATTCGTCATTCAGGAAATGATGGGTCCCCACTCTCTATATATGTGCATTCTTTTTTTATATCTATAAATGTGTAGTTTTTTCTATCATTTGCATTCAAATAGTTAGTCACATGGCTTGTGTGGGACAACCATACATTTATATTATCAATAAAGACTACATTTTTTTAAAGATTATGCACTTTCTTCTATGTTATATGCATTTTCATAATGTTATTGTATTAATGTAATCTTATAATAATTCCTTATGCACATGAATATGATATGGAAGAATAAAATGTACCTTTTTTTCATTTGTAAAACATAAACAACTCTACCTGTTTCAGCTAGGAGCTAAAATAAGTAACATTTTTGGCGACATCTGTTATATGTTTGCATGCTAAACTTCTTGACTAGTTGCATAGGATTATCCATTGGGCACAGAGTCACTTAGAAATATGACAAAACTTGAAAAATAGTCTTGAATATTACTGCAACTCATCAGACCAGTGCATAATACCTTGAAAACTTATTCCAACCACCAAAACTTTAGAACAAAACTACCGAAATGTGTTGAACAACACTTAGAGGAAAAAGACTACTAAAACAAACTTACTCTAACCAACAACAAGGCTTAGTCAAACAAAACCATTGACTAGCTTTGTGAAATAACTACCCCTCTTGACCAACAAACAATGCATTACATGATTGTGCATTGTTGAAAGGATATGAAACACAAGTAGATATTCAATAAGCTGTTGAAATGCTTCATGAAAAATGATAATAAACTCACTTATGCTTTGACATTAATCATTCCTAATGTTGTCCTAGACTATACAAGTGAGTTGAATCTGATCACTTCCAGCTACAACTTCATATTCAACTTTTTCTTCAATTGCATCCTCATGCTTGGGTGAAAGCATGACCTATGGAACTTCAATGGCCTCCATACTGGCTAAAAATATGGTAGGATAGCCTCTTGAAATGACAAAGGTTGAACTTCCCTTGCTGGTTTGGTGTTCATGGACAGTTGCTACATCTTCTTGTTGTTGCTCATGAATCTCCTCCTTGTCGACTAAACAAGGCCTTTGGTCAAAAAAGTAGACCACAACTTTCTCTGCATTACAATCCACTTGCTTTACACACCACTATCCTAGCTAGTCGCCCTCATCAACCTCTTACAACAAGTTTTATTTTTGTGATCCAATGTCACAAAAGGGGCTACAATTACTTATTCCTTCATCATTTTCATTTGGAATAGCCTCCTCTTCACCCACATAGCCCTCATTTGTTCTCCAAATAACAGGTCCTCCTTTGAAAAGGGAGATGGTGGCAGGGAAGTAGGGTTCAACTGATGGAGTGAGGTTGACATGTTCATTACTAAGATGTAAATGAGGTGCCATGGGCTGCTCTTGGCGTACAAGAAGTTGATTTGGAACTTCATGGTTTTCTTCCTCTTCTTTCAGAGTTGGCTTGACCTAAAGGTTGGCACAAAACTTCTCCAAATCATCCCAAAAGAAAAAATTATCATGATCCTCTTGAGGAATGTTAACCTCTTGTACCAGCGTGATAACTTTGGGCTCCCTTTCATGGTTTGAAAGCTTTTTGGCTAGGACATCTTCTTTAATATTAGGAACAAGGACATTCTTTTCTTTCTGTTGATTCAATAAAATATGTCCATTTTCTTGAAGAAACTCCTCTTGACAAGGTTGAACTGAAATGTTAGCTTGTTCTTCCTCCAGGCAAAGAAAACATGGTAGCTAATTGAACAACCCATTTGTCACCTCTTCATCAACCTATGCAATATGTTGTCTAGGTTCTTCAACCTATTGTTTTGGTTGATCATGCTTATCCACCTCTTTTAACAGGTTTCCCTCACTATCTTCATGAAATTGTGATGAAAGAGTATTATTACTTACTTCATAACAACCCTCAATTTAAGCCTTTTAAGCTCCACAATAGGCTCACTTTTGCACTCCTTTTCCTAATTGAAGTCTCCATTATCTGATTGACTGTTTTCATCTAGAAACTCATTAGATTGCCCAATGTCTTCTTGTTGTTCTAAAACAGTTTTTGATGTGAGAAAACTCACATTTTCCTCATCATTTTCAATGAAAGGAGGTAAATCATTCATCCAAACTGCAGAATGCTATGCTTGGTCAGCCTCTTGCACCTTTCCTTCCTGTTGTCCTGATTGAACTATTAAAACATTTTGATCATTTTCAACAAAAGTAGGAGGATCATTAGCTAAAAAATTGAAAGATCCATCTTGAGAGATCTTCTCTTGTTCAATATTTTGTTGTTGTAATTGGTAACACTTTATAGCTAAACACAATGGATTTACCTTATTGATTTTTTCCAAGAGGAGTAAGCTATCCTGATCAATGGGCTACTCTTCTTCTACTTTTTGTATTTTAGAACATGGTTCCATTTGTATGGTTGGTGGAGGAACCTCATAGGGTAGAAAAGACGGCCCTTTCCAACTTGGAATCTTAAGGGTAGAAGGCTGCCTGAAACCTGGAATTTTAGACATTGGAGAAGGCTCATTGGTAGGTTGATTAGAATCATTTAACCTGAAACTTGGAAACAAAACCTTGGGAATCTCTTCCTTCAAAGGATGACTCATCATCACAGGAAAAGTTGAACTAAAACTAGGAAAACCAGGGGCTGACTGGGTTTCATATCTTTGTGCCTCCACCTCCTACTAATGAATATAAGCTTGATAGGCGAGATCTTCCTATTGCATATCAAACTCTTGTTGCCTCTTGATATGATTCAGCTACCTACGAAAATCTAGCAATATATTTTCAATATTACTAATCCCCATATTGTCAGGTTTTTGGGGTTGGCTATGAGAACAAGACTGCTAATTTAGAACAAAATAGCCTTCTTGAGACTGGTTTTGGGCATATACTAGCTACCATGTAGGTTGAGCAGGGGTGGGTGGGTGGTAAGCATGTTGAACATGTTGGTTATCTGTTGTTGGTGGGTTATTGATGATAAAACCAACAATATATCCTACTTGGTATGGTTGGTAAGAGGGCACATATGCAGGATTTCCATGGAATGGAGGGTTATAAAACATGTCTCCATGGAAGAAAGACATTATGCAGCATTCAAAAAGTTGAAAAGTAAGGAAAAATTAGATTTACTTTGGAACATACCAACACTTGAACTGTTGAAACCGGTAGATAGTCTTTCCAGAGTCACCGGGTGTGCTGAAAACTTGCCTCCAAAGGCAACAACTATTGTTGTACACACCAAATAGCAGCAATATGTAGTACAAAATAGATTGAAAATCAGTTCTTAGTCCCACTGGGTGTGCCAAAATTGTTATCAATTAGATTTGCACCCTGTTGAGCCTAAAGTTCAACAATCTACTAAAAACATGGGAATGATCCCAAGGTGTGGGTACCTTATGTGAGATCAAACCTCTGGAGAAGGTTGGCTTCCTAACTGGTAATCACCTAAACTACTATACTATTTTTCCAAGTAAAAGGGGAAGAGAAAATGCATAAACTGAAAATTGATAATGAAAATAAAGAGGTGATACACCAAACTAAACTAGGAGTTAAAGCTCAAATTACAAACACTTGTTTACAATGATTGAAATCAAAACTTGAACAACTCACTTTTGTATGTCTTTGCATAAATGTTTTATAAGGAGGTCCTAATGCTCAAACTCCTAGGAGGAAGATAACTTCACAGCTAAAAGCCATTTGCATCTTTGAAATGGATTATAACCTGTATTAACATACTTTTTCATAAAGGTGCTAAACATGAGACAAAGCTATGAGGAGATGAATAATACCTCACAAATAACATGATCAAATCAATTGAGTACACACAATAAAGCAAAAGAGTAAAAAGGAAAAATACTCCAATCATTGATATCCAAGGTCTTCACTATTATAAATGTCCAAAAGAGCTACAAAGTATGCCAAAATTTGTCAAAGGGATAAAAATTCATTAAGTAGAAACTATTACATAATCAGAACTAAGTGTAAAATTAGTCAAAAAGTGACTATAAACACCTCCCAAGTAGTTGCACCAAACTAGGAGTTAGAAGCTTCCTTGGTCGTATGCTTTCAAAAAGCCAAAAATATAGCTCCTAAATGTCCTCCAAAAAGACTCCAAAGTGTTGAAAAGGTCAGTCTTGACCAAGTCCATCATGAAGGCATGCAAAATCACCCCAAGATGCTCTCATATCCTCAAACAAGGTGAGTAAACATAGTCCCATATACTCCCTCCTTTGGTCGACCAACTGATTCAACCAATTCCTATATGCTTGCAAAAGCATAAACTCTCAACTATATGCTCTCAATGTGTTTACAAGGCATAACACCTTTACTTTTCATTTCAAATAACATTTATAATTAAGTGATTAATAAATTATCACTTAATTACAATGTTTTACATTTTAAAAAAATAATGCAAAAATGAATACAAGGCTTAGCCAAGGGAGTCAAAGCAAAACTTTTACAAAGTCATGAATTACACCAGAAAGGCATATATGGCTTCCTAGGGAAAAACCCTTGACCATGACATGTATTAGTTGCTTTATATTTTAGAAAACAAAGGTAAAAAATCACCTTATGTGGTCGGCATAAGGATTAGGGTAAAAACCCTAACACAAAACAATGAACACCTTGATTTTTGGCCTCATTTGCATCAACTAGATTTTGGAAAGAAAACTCTCCTCTCAGTTGCTATGGAGATTAGGGTTTGAGCTCTGGAAGTACTCCATTCCTGTTATTTTCTTGTCGATTTCCCTTAGAGGATCACTGGGTAAGTTTTTTTGAAACCAATTCTGAATAATAATCTCCATTTTTTTGTTGATTCTGGGCCTTCTTGGTCACGATTGTTGTGGCTTTTCTAATGCATCCTCTATGTTCATTTTCTCTGTTGATACTTTCATCTCTTTGGCCACCATTGGGGAATCTTTGGTTCAAAACCTTAAAGAAAACTATGGAAAGCCCATGGCTCTACCCATATCTTCTCACAACCACAAATGAAGTTAAGCTCTTTGAACCTTGCATTATTACTTGTTTCCTACTGAAAGTAACTCAATATGTGCTCATTAAAAAATGCATGATGATGAGTGCACTTGTTTCTTTGTGAGATTACCATGGAAATCTCTGAACATTCTCCAATTGGAGGTCGTGGCCATATCTTGCATTCTACTTTTTTTGAGTGTTTGTTCATGTCAAATGGCTTGAAAACTTCTATTTTCCTTCTGTATTTGTGATTTTGTACAAACCCCAAGTAGGTTTCGACACATGTGAAGAGAAACACTTCTCTCAGGCCGCGACCATGAGAGCACAAAACTAGGTTTTTCCATTTGAAAAACCCACTTCACAATACATTTGCATTGCTTTCTGTATGTTCATTTCTTTTGAACAATACAAGAATGGAGATGGTATGACTCATAATCATGACTCAATTTTCCTCTACTGTATGCAACTGTAGCTCCACTATTTTCTCTTGAAAAAGCAGCTTGTTTTATTATGAATTTTCTCTTTGAAACACAACTATGTTTTTCTCCATTGTTCATTTCCTCCTTTGCAATTTGTATGCTTTGGCAACTCAAATCATCATTCTCCAAAGCACTTTTTATGGAGAAAACTCACTCTTTCAACAAAAATAAATAGCATTCCTTGAGTCTATATTTGAAGTATCTTTTGAACATTCTTGATGGGAATTACTGTATCTTGTTTCCATTCTTACTAAGAGCAAAGTTAAGCTTTTCTCTCTCAAAATATTAATAGATATTATAGAATATGGTCACCACAAAAGATAGCATACCAGTGTATTCTTATGTTGTATTAAAACACATTTTGCTTAAGAAACATTATCCTACTTGCAGCCTATACACCTGCCTATTGCCATTAAATGAAGACATCTTTGATACCTGATCAGTTGTATAAGAGTTGTTCTTCATAGTAAATAGGCTATCTTTACTATTTCATGCCACCTTTTGTTTGTGAATACTCATTGTATCATTAGCAAGATGATTACCAATGCATGTTAGTTACCCATTTGCATCAATGTACTTTCCTTTCTCATGCATTTCTCTTTGGGACAACATATTGACATGGTGGCTTTGACCTTGCATTTCACTCATCACTTATAGCTTCTTTGTTTAGCTCACAATAGCTCTTGTTGTCTCACAAACATGATGGCTATCACATATACATGTTTTATACCATACTTTCATAGATTAGCACATCAATGCATTTCTATAATCTGTTTTGATACATGATATTATATACATCCTTTATGATTTCCTTGAGCAAGTATATGCCACCTATGACAGTGACTAAAATCTCACTATCATAAATGATGTGTGCTTGCTTGAGTGAGCCATAAGGAGATGAATTACCTTTCTATGCCTCTTTAAAGCACAATAAGGCAACATGCTGGGCTCAACCCTTATGGGAGCCACATTTTACCCCATATGTTGTAAATAGATGAAACAAAATAGTAACAAAGATTTCACCTATACATGTACAATGAGCAAACATGTTAGATAAAACAGAGCATATGATAGATGTGTTTGATAACTCTCTTGTTTTCCTGGACATATATGGTATGTAAGCTATCTTAATGCACATGAGGATCAAACTATATGTATATGGATTATTGCATACGTATTGATTGGTGACCCTTCATTGCTCTAACAACACTCTTCTCACAAATGCAGGAAAACTAGGAGCAACATGGAGAGCATCAATGGAGATTGGACAAGCGGGAGAGATTGAAGATAATGCAGAACAAGACAACTGGGATTCGTCATTCAAGAAATGACGGGTCCCCACTCTCTATATGTGCATTATTTTTTTATATCTATAAATGTATAGTTTTTTCTATCATTTGCATTCAGATAGTTAGTCCCATAGCTTGTGTCAGACAACCATACATTTATATTATCAATAAAGACTACATTTTTTAAAAGATTATGCACTTTCTTTTATGTTATATGCATTTACATAGTGTAATTGTATTAATGTAATCTTTTGATACTTCCTTATGCACATGAATATGATATGGAAAAATAAAATGTACCTTTTTTTCATTTGTAAAACATAAACAACTCTACCTGTTTGAGCTAGTAGCTAAAATAGGTAACAATAATGTCATCACCATAAATAATAATCAATAATTGATCACCTTCTATTTTTATGTATAAGTTGTTATCTACACTACCTCTCCCGAAGCTTTGTTGTTGTAGATATCTATCCAATCTAGATTACCATGCTTTAGGAGCTTGTTTGAGTCCATAAAGAGATTTCTTGTCACATCTCATTTTGTGTGTAAACTTAACTATTAAATAATTGTATTGCATGATTAGTAGTATTAAATAAAAGCATATGCCTAATATTTACTATTTTATTTCAAAAAAAATGTATATATGTTGAATGGCAAAAAGAAAATTAAAACAGCAGAGCTTATTTTGTATATTATTATTTATTTATATTAAACATATAAAAGATATGTTAATAGTTTTTAAAGTGATTTAATTAAAAAAATAAAATTAATATTAAAATAAATAACTAAATGAATTAGTTAAAAATGAGAAAGAAACTGATCAAATTTTTTATTTAGAGATCTATTTTAAACCCATGCATCACTCATTTTAAAACGAAAAAAGGTGGGAGTTACCCAGTTGCATAAAGGTTTTGGTATGGGAGCTTGTTATGGGTGGCACACTTCAGGAATTGTAGGCATGCATTAAGTGCAACCAATTTTATTTTGGCTAGGGAGTAACTCGAAGAACATGGGAAAAAATGTCAAGAGGATCGATGGCGGAAGGGACAATGGCGATGCCAAGTTCTAAAAAAAAATCTATGAAGTTCATCCTAGATACTGCTGATGGAAGGAGGTAAAAGAATAATAAACAAGGTTCACTAACAATATGAGTAGGAAGTCATAATCAAACATTACAAGGTGTAGATTTTGCAGATCACAAAGAACATTAACGAAGAACAAAATGAATTTGCATCAAACTGATTTCTTCATTGTTATTATCGAATGCATAGGTTTACAACTATATAGCCACCATAGGAGAAGAATCCTAGGAGCAAATCAGGGGAAAAGATCCATTATTTAGCTTATACAAAAGCAATTAGAACAATAGTTAACAACAGTTGTAAGAGCAATTGGAAACAACAATTAACAGTAGTTGATTGCGCTATCAGGAAACAATAGTTAATAGCAGTTGATTGCACTAACAAGGAACATCAATTAACAATAGTTGATTGTGCTAACACCCCCCCTTAAGTCTAACTAAGGAGAGAAAATCCTAAACAGAGGAAAGAGGAAAGAGGGAAAACACAGTGGGAACAAAACCCCCCCTCAAAAAAGAACTAACTGAGCATGGAAACTATGATGTTGCAGTATCCTTCACCCCAAGAAGGTCTCATAGAGAGTGAAAATTGTGCTCAGTGAAAGTCTTTGTGAAGATGTCAACAGTATATTCTGAAGTGTAACAGTACTACAAGTTGATGACTCCATCATGTATCAATTCATAGACAAAGAGCATGTGGATCTCAATGTGTTTGGTTTGCTACCACTGTATGGGATCTCTGCAAAGTTTCAATGTACTATGATTGTCACACCAAATGACAGTCGGACGATGAAAGAGGATACCAAGCTCTTTTAGGAAGTTTTGCAACCAAATGGCTTGAATGGTAATGTTGACTGCACCTCTATATTCGGCCTTTGTTGATGATAAAGCAATGGTAGATTGCTTCTTGCTTGACCAACAAATGGGGCCTAATCCCAAATTAAGAACATATCCTAAAGTGGACTTGCGATCAATGTTATCACCATCCTATTCAGAATCAGTGTAGCCAATGAGCTCCAAAATACAACCTACTAAATAATGAATCCCATAGTGAATGGTTCCCTAGACATATCGAAGTATATGCTTGGCAATCGTCCAATGTAGCTTATGCGACTTCTACATGTATTTGGAAACAACCCCCATGGCATATGAAAGATTTGGACCAGAGTGAGTGAGATAAAGAAGACTCCCCACAAGTTGACGATACTATGTGCAATCAACCAGTGATGTATCTTTGCCATCCTCAAGCTTTACCCCTGATAAGAAAGGCGTGGTTGCTGACTTGCAGTCATTTATGTGAAACCAAACTAGAAGATCTCTCGCATACTTGGATTGAGCAACTTTAATTCCTGATTCATTCTGGTTGATTTCAAGTCCAAGGAAAAAGTGTAGGAGACCCATGTCTGTCATAGAAAATATATCATGCAAAGCAGATTTAATTTCAACAATGGATGTGGTTGAACTACCTGTTATGAGTAGACCATCTACATAGAGCACTATGATCAATAGAGAGTCAATTTTTCTCATCATATAAACATTTGGATCATATTTGCATCACATGAAATTTTGAGGTAGGTGCTTGCTTGAGGCCATAGAGTGATTTCTTGAGTCTGCATACTAAAGATGAATTTTATATATACCCTTGCAGTTGCTCCATGTAGATTTCCTCCTTAAGATCACTGTGAAGAAATGTGTTCTTCACATCCATGTGGTGAACCTCCCACCTTCTTGTTGCTGAAATGGCAAGAGTCATTTGAATGGAGTCCATTTTTTCCACTGGAGCAAAATTCTCGTCATAATCAATGCCATGAACTTGCTAAAAGCCTTTGGCCACAAACCTTGCTTTGTATCTACTCACATGTCCATCTATTGCTTTCTTTTTCCTATAGACCCACTTAAATCGGACAAGCTTGTGATCAAAAGGAAGTAGAACTAGGTCCCAAGTTTGGTTTGCTATGAGCTAGTTGTACTCCTCCTCCATGGTAACTTCCCAAAGAGGATTCCTTGCAGCTTTTGCATAATTCTAAGGGTCAGATGCTAGAGCCACATAGGCATACAATGGTATGATGGGTTTGGTAGCTGAGAGTGCAAGAGGGGCATCATATATCTCACTTAAGCTCCTTGTACTTTGATTTCTCATAGGAGGGTGATCCCACAATAGTGGTTTACAATTTTTGGCCAAACAGGACACTGAAATAATTTTTTTAACTAAATCTTCACTTTCGGGCACCTATAGTTGCTAAACCGTGAGGAATTTGAAGATGATGCAAACTAGAGTTTTGTGACATTTTGTCTGTAGATTCTAAATATATTATTTTCAAAAAAAATGGAATCAGATTGCACTTCTTTTTCCATCTCCCTCAAAAACCTTTTTTTTTTAGAAAACAACATTTTTTAAAAGTGACGCTCACCGTATAACACATAATTTTTTTTCCATGAAGGATAAAATTATAATTCTTTAAAATTTATATTTATAACTCTAATATCTAGTGCTTCCACTTGGTTAGATAGTTTTTTATTGATTTTTTTTTTTTTAATCAAGTTTCAAAGTCAAACCAATTACAATTCAGACATAGGCAGACTGTATAACGCGTAACTTTTTTTGTATGTATCGAATTTCAAATTTTCTTTTTTTGTTGGATCAAGGACTTCAATATCTGGTGCACTCATATTTTTTAATTTTCTTTTTGATAATCTGCTATTTTTCCACATGTACAAATCAAAGAGCTTGATTTTTAGTGAAAAACCTGCATTCACAAGAAATAGAAAATAAATATAATAATCAAATTTAATTTAATTAAAGTTATACTTTTTTGGAAGCTTGTAATAAGGACTACATACTTACAAAAAATAAATTTTAAATGAACTCGTTTGATCCCCCAAAAGGTAAATCAAAAGTGGTTTTTTATCAGCATTTTGATAGGTGTAAAGGAGACTCCGTTATAGGTATGGTTTAAAACTAGCGGGGTTCTATCCAAGGGGGCTAGGTCTAAGGTGGTTTGATCAAACCCTCTTCAATTGGAATAATTTAAATGGAACTTTTCAAGGCTTAAATAATTATATTTTCTAAAAATATGTGATTTCAGCAAAAATTAGGATCTCCCAGAAATTATAAACCACTATTGTGGCAACACCCAGGGGATATTGAATCATCATTAGAAGCCCAATCAGGATTTGGATGTGGATCGACACATGCATTCTCATCTTCCTCTGAATCAAATTCAGAAATATCTAAAATTATATTTGAATGATTGCATGTATCATCTTTGAAATTTGTAAGAGGAGGAGACACCAAGGTGGTGGCATGTTTATCCTGAGATGCATGCGGGAAGCTTTCTTCAAAGTAGACACTTCTCTCAATCAAGAGTATTTATGTTGAAAGATCTAGCAGTTTGTATTCCCTTACACCATTTGGATATCCAACGAATATGCATTCTCTGCTTTGAGGCTTCAAATCCTTCCTCTTGTCTATAGGAATACATGCCCATGCACGTGGTCCAAAAATGTAGAAATGTGTGACTTCTAGTTGCATGTCACTTCATGCTTCAAAAGGTGTTTTTCCTATGATAGATTTGTGAGGAGATCTATTTTGTATTTATGAAGCATAGTTGATTGCTTCAGCCAACAATTTGGAGGGAAGGGACCTTGCATGCAACATACAACTGGCCATCTCTTTCAAAGATCGATTCTTCCTATCAGCTACCTTGTTCTGTTGTGGAGTGTAAGGAACTATGTTATGCAACTATATTCCTACTTCATCACAAAATTTTGGACATTGTTGTTGACCTACTCCTCCCCCAATTATCTGTGTGGAGGATCTTGATCATTTTCCTAGACTACTTCTTTGCATGAGCTTTGAAAAGCTTGATATGCTCAAACACTTCGAACTTAAATTTGAGAAAATACACTCATGTGTATCATGTGCAATCATCAATGAATGTTAGCACATATTTGGCTTGGCTTATGGAGGGTTCTAGAAATGGCCCTATAAGATCACTATGCTCTAAAGGAGAGGAGGCTCTCCATGCATTCCCTTTCTTAAACTTTTCTTGTGGATGCTTTCCAAGAGCACAACCTTCACAAACTCCATCAAAATATTCTATGGTATGCAAGCCTTCTACCATCCTTTTTTTTCTAAGTTGTTGCATATATCTAAAGTTTAAATGACCAAATATTTCATGCCAAATTCTAGTTTCATCATTTGCATGCGTTAGTAGTAAAGTAGAATATGATTTAGCAACAAAGTCGGAAAAAGTGTACAAGCAAGACTGATGATTTTCCTTACTATTAGCAAATTTGGAGTTGTCTTGCATGTCAAATATGCTCATCGAATCTAGGTTGAATTCAACTCTCCTTCTGGTGCTAGAATGAGTCATTTGATAAACAAAGAGAAGATTGACTGAAAGATTTGGAACATGTAGGACATTCTCAAAACTTCCAAGTCCAAGCTCTACCCTCCCTTTTCCAATTGCCTCTACTGGAGAGTCATCTCCCATGAGAATAGGAGGACCATCATATGGTTCTAAAGATGAGAGAACATCTTTTATGGCTTCCATGTGGTGTGAAGCTCTGGAGTCTATGATCCACGCATCTGGAGAAGAATGAATAGCAATTAATGCATGTGCATTACCTCTTGTTTTTGGTGCCTTTTCTTCCTACTTCTTCTTGGCACTTTTTGGAATAAAGTTACCAAGGTTATTTTTTTGAAGTGTTTGCCCCATGAGGTCAATGGTCTTCTTCATGCATGATGATTTTAGATGGTAACCACAGTTGCAATAGTTGCACTTTGATTTCCCCTTTTTGTTTGTCCTTTCTTTCAAGCTGGAAGATTCATCTAGAGGTTTGAAGTTGTCTCCCTTTCTTGGATCAGGTTCTTTCTTCCCTTTGCCTTTGAATTGTTGATTGGGTTTCAAATTGATAGCAAGTACATGAGCTTTGGAACTTTTTTAATGTACCCATCTTTATGAGCTTATCCTACTCATGTATCAGGGACTCAATAAAAGCATTGAGTGTGGGCATCTTCCAAATTGCTCCTATTGTAAGCCTGACTGTGTGAAAAGTGGAGACAAATACAACATATTCTAGACCCAATTTTGACAAAGGAGCAAGAACTAATTTGATTTCTTGTTGAGATTTGTTGATTATGCATCCTTTCAGCTGGAGTAATAAGGCCTCAAACTTTGTGAAAAAGCCTTGAATATTTTCAAATTTGGTCGAATCTAATGAGTTGAGCTCATTTTCAAGGATGTGACCCTGCATCTCATCTTGCTTCTCAAAAAGAGTCTTCAGCATAGTCCAAACCTCATTTGGAGTTTTGCATGCTTCAACATGAAACAACAATTCCAGAGACATGGATAAGCATAAGAGACCAAAGGCCTCATCCATGCGATTGAAATATTTGGATTTTTCAACTGCAGGATTTGGTTCAATCTCCATTGCCATGACTATCTAATACAAGCCTCTACTTCTGAGCTAAAGCATTATCTTTGGCTTCCATTCGTAATAGTTATATGGCATGAGAATTGCAGAGGCTAGAAATTCCATTCTAATTTGACACCTATTAGAAATTTGAGGGTAAATTTAATTTGCTTTGTAGTGCCCAGATTTGAGGGCAGGTTTGAAATGCCTCCTCTAGCTTTGATATGTGCAGATCAAAAGGAGTTTATTCGCTCGACTTTTAAAGGTGAATCCCCTCCCAGAGGTGATACACTGGTTGTAGATTCAATTGTGGCCTTTGATGAAAGATCACAAGCTGTGTACTCACAAACCATTGCAAATATCAACCTCTAGTTGCAAAATCATGCCCTTAGTCATCCTTTGCATAGTGATTTGGGGTTTCAAACACCCTTTGCATAACAAATTTCACCCTTCCTTCTTGCTAAGAAATAAGCTACATTTTTTGTTTTCTCAAAACTAAAGGAAAAGTCTCAAGGTTCAAGAAGATTATCTGTTACCATGACCATTAGATTCCCATGTTTCACTTCACAGCCCAAAATTGAATCATGTCCTTCCATGATCTAAGAATCATGCTTGTTTTTCTTGATTTATATCACATGTGTCATATGGAATTGGTATTCATAGGTTTCAAAATTATGCTCTGATGGATTTACATTCCCTCAACCATGAAAATGTTGTCAAGTTTCGGGTTTTGTTTTGCAATTACTAATTGTTTATGTAAAAGGTTTTATCATTCTTTATGTGCATCCTATGGCCGAACCCTGTATAAAACGTTATCAAAATATTTCCATGTCTTGTCTATGTATCTGCTTTTTGCATGCATGTATTACTAGGGTAATTTCAAACTGCAAGATTTGATCATAATCCTCTTATCTTTTATCATTGAGGGGTGTCTCTAACCTACTCCAAAGTTTCCATTTTGGCATAAGCAAGGAGGATACTAGAAAAGGTTATGAAATAAGTTTAGGCATTACATTTTACTCCCAACATTATCCATTTGCTAATATTTCTACTTTTGATAGTTTAGATGCCAATTAATGTTTATTATCATCAGTAAAATAATTCAATTACTTTGTAGTAGACATTTCTTGTCACTTTAGTTTCATAAATGTGTTCCCATGCTTCATGTCATCCATCTAACAGAAACACCATGGAATGGGGTTCTTCATCTAATACTATATTGTGTTGAGCTTGCTTTGTTGCATATTCAACATCAACATTTACAAATTTTTGAATTTCCATGACTTTGTTTATGACTGTATTCACCTTCCTTTGTGATAGCTCTTCAGTGGTGTGCACCTCATGAATAGCCTTTTGCATCTACAATACCTGACCATCTGAAAAAGCTCTATTTTTCAAGTTACGTCTAATCTTTGCCAAAAATCCTACCTCCTTGTAATGTGGTTTGATGTCTTTTCTTCGATTGAGTTTGTGCCTTCTCCATGCTTCTATGTTTTCTTACATATTTATCAACACATTCACAAATATGGCATTTAACTAAAATTCGCAACAAATCCATCTCATGCACAACCTGCAAGCACCTCGATCTATGCACATTTCCAATAAAGTTTAAAATGATCTCCTCACTATTATGCTTTGATGGATGTTTTCCCTTCATTGTTTTAGCCTCATCTAAACATGTTGGTGTAAAATAACCAAGTTTTCCAGGAGAGGGAGACTAGTACTGGTACTGGTACCGACACCCATATGGCTTTTTTTTTTAAATAGGAGACAGGGGTACTTGGAGACGCCATCTTTTTTAATATAAATAAAAATTAATAAATTAATAATTTATAGAAAATATCATGACATTGAAATTTCAAAACAAGAACATGCCCTTTGCTGCATGTTACCATGATATTAAGTAGTTATATTACGTCATGATATTAAGAAGGCTCAAATACTACAAGGTCTAAATGTAGTTCCCATGGTAAGTATTATTGACAAGAGACCAATCTAGATGGGCTTCAGAGTATAAGTTGCTCAGATTTTTATCTCAAAAGCAATTGACTCTGAGTCTGGAGGATCCTTGATAAAGTCCACATACCATCAAATGTTGGAAATTACTCACTGATTTAGGAATGATAAGACTTAGAAATGTACTCTATTAAAAATGGATACACAATCCTTGTTGCAGATGTGACAGATACAATAAGTGACCAGTTTGTCTCTTTGTCCAGAAGTTTGAATGAATGCCAAAAACAGTGATTTTTCCTTGAAGGCTATGAAGAACAAAATCTTCATTTATAATTTTTTAATTTTTTTTCTAAAAATTTGGGCGAGAGACACCTTTTTTTAGCTTGGGAGATTGCAGGAGACTCCGAGAAACTTCTGCCAGTGTACCATCTGATTGAAGGCGTCTCCAGGGACGTCTCCGGTGCCGGAGACATGTCCTAGCCTCCAAGACATGTCTCAAGGGGTAGGAGATGCATCTCCCGGTAACTATGAAAATAACTAATTGCAAGATAGACCTTGACCCATTGTTAAACTTTTGCATTATCCTCATCGCTGGAAAGAAGGGTTTCAAAACCATTAGAAAGAGTTGGTGAAGTTTTTAAAGCTAGCACTTCAAAGACTTCACTTTATCATGTGATTATGAACAATATGTCAGGTTTCAATAGGGTTGTAACAACCTTGTGGGCTTCGATAGAGGTTCTCTAACCTCACTTAAACTTTGACACACAAAACAAATGAATTTTTATTCTCTTAGTAAACCTTCTTGGCACGATTTGGGATAGTTTATCATAATGTTTCCAATTTAAGGTGGTAGAATCTTCAATTCTTAATGCCTTTTTTCCAAATTTTAAGTTCATGCTCACTTATTAACATTTATTGGAAAGGATGCTATTTTTGTATACACATTTAAAATGTTAAGATTTTATTTTCATACTTTATCCTAATATATTATTGATTTTCCAATTTGATATTATTATCTTTTGTGTCATTTCATGCTTGCTAAGCATATTATTATGTTTATAGGTTTGCCTCTACTTATAATATAACACCCAGAGAAACTATACAAAGCTTTGTCATAGAAGTAGAAATATGGGGTTGTCTAACTAACCAATATAGGTTAATGGGCCTCTCAGAAAAGTAAATCACCTTAGCCTATCAGGAGTGAAAAAGGAACTCTAACAATTGAAGTTAGCTAAAACAATATGTAAAACATGGTTGCAAGACAATATGTCGATGAAATAGTGATAATGTGGTTGTAATTTAAATACATTAAATTTATTATCAAATGAACTTATAGGACATTAAAAATTAGTCTTAGTTGCATGAATAAGAAACTAGTAATACATTTAAGCATCAATTATTACATGAAAATGAGCATAGTAATGCAAGTATTTTTATTAATGCATGAAGTAGAAAAATAGCATTAAACATCAAAATTCATGTTTATAACCAAGCGTAAGTAAATTGCATACTTACCATCATTAATGCATGAGAGATTGGAAACTAGGAAAGATCCTTAGCATGTAAGGAAGGAATTAGTGAGATGTATATATTAGAGAGAAGACATTAAAAGTTTAATGCACGATAACGCTAGTCACATGACAATGAAATGCAAGTTAATATTAATTTTTCTTGTCAAAAGGCCTTAATGCTTGTTCATAGGAATTGCTTGTTGAATATGTAAGTTTATGTTTAAATGCATGGAAGATTTGAACTTGATGAAAGATGATAATTTAGTCATTGACATGTATGTATAAGAATGCTTAGTTAATCATTGTGATCCTTGTATTCATGAGTATTTCTCACTATGATCAATAAGCCTATAATTGTCTTCTATGAGTGTTATCTTGATATGCTCATTATGTATGGTATTGTTTTCTAAGTGCTTGTGAAAATTTACCTTCTTGGACGAGTGCCGAATGTGGGTATCAGGGAGCATAGATTCTACTTTTCTAGATCTACTGCTATTTTGCTATATATGAGATTATGCTTGGCCAAGCTTCTTTAGTCCATTAAGATAGATGGATTCTTTTATTTATATTGCTCTCTGCTATATCCTTGTATTGATCATAGCATGATCTAGTATGATAAATATGCATGTAGATATGCTAGGCATGCACCAAATTCCATCTTTTACATTGATTTATTTTTGCTAAGCATCTCATGCAGGGTCAGTGTTTCTTCATGTCAGGTTGAACTCTCTAGGGAAGCATAAGCTTCGTGGTTGTGCGGAAAAAGCACTTGGACCATGTTCTTGTCTTTTGATCAACAAATAACTCAGTGAGAGTCAAAGGTGGTTAGAGGCCTTACTATTTGCATCTCCTCATAATTATTGACTTGTTATTAGCATATGTACTTCATGATTGTACATCTTGCATGGATGATTCCAGTATATTTTTACATCATTTACTCCCATTATATTGTTTTGTCTTGTTGGCATTGTCTACCTAAGTCAATCTTTTGTATATTGTCATATGTAAAAATGTGATGTCAAGTGATGACATGTCATGTAATGAGGATATTCCTCTTGATTTCTTGTAAATAAAAGTGTTTTCTTGCCAATTATGCTTTGTTCATGGTTATTTGAGATCCGTACATTGCATTTCTTTAGTCAACACACAAAATTCAGTTTTTCTAACATTGGAATCCTTTTGGTTGTTCAATGTAGACTTCCTCTTCTAATTCTCCATTCAGAAATGCAGATTTTACATCCATGTGATATACGGGTTGAAATTATTGAATGATGATAAGGCCAAAAACATTCTGATTGCTTCCAAACTTGCTACTGGAGCAAATGTCTTTTCAAAATAAATTCCCTCAACTTGAGCATATCCTTTGCATAAAAGTCTGGCCTTGTTCTGGATCACTTTTCCATCTTCATTTAACTTATTTCTAAAGACCCATTTGGTACCAATGAAATTTTTGTTTTTAGGTCTTAGAACCAATTCCCAAGTTTTTTTTCTTAATCTGAGTTAATTCTTCCTCCATGGTATCTAATCGACATTTCTCTTTGCTTGTCTCCACATAGGAACTTGGTTCAATTTTTGATAATAAGGCAAAGTGTACCTATTCATTTTCTTTCTCAAATTTTCTCTGAGTTTGAACTTCACTATCCTTGTCTCCTATGATTTGATCTTTAGAGTGGTTGTTTTGGACATACCTAGCCAAAGCCTTTGTAAGTTATATTCTTTGAGTCATTTTCTTAGTCTTCATCATTGTTGTAGATTATATCTTCATTATCTTCTTCATCCAGAGTATCACTAGACTATATTGTTTCATCAATACTTACATTAGAAACTTTCCACAATCCTTTCAATCTTTTGTTATAACATCTATATGTCTTGCTTGTCATATAATAGCCAAGAAAAGTACCTTCATCAAATCTAGAATCAAACTTACCTAAATGTTCTTCATCCCTTTTGATGTAGCATTTGCTTCCAAATATTATGAGATGTCTGATTGAAGCCGATCTTCCTTTCCACAATTCATATGGTGTTTTGGCAACATTTGGTTTGATTTGAGCTCTATTCAAAATGTAAATTGTTAGTTGAATCACTTCTCTCTAATATACATCCAACAACTTTACTTAACATTGTTATAGCCATCTCTTGTATAGTCAAGTTCTTCCTCTCAGCTACTCCATTTTGTTGTGGAATTCTAGGAGAAGAAAATTGTATCCAAATCCCATGGAATTCACATAATTCATCATACCTATTAGAAGTGAACTCTCTACCTCTGTTTGATCTCAAACACTTGATTGTTCTTCCATTTTCATTCTCAACCATATCCTTAAATGCTTTAAACTTCTCGAAAGCTTCTAATTTTTCTTTCAAAAAAGTAATTTATCATTCTATAATAATCATCAATAAGCATCATGAAGTACCCATCACCTTGAATTCTCTTTGTCCTCATTGGTCTGCATAGATCCATATGAATCAATTCCAATGGCTTTGTTGTAGAATATTCCTTAGTGAGAAATTTGGTCCTTGTCTATTTTCCCTCATGACATGGTTTGCAACTAGTAGATGGAGGCTTCTTGATCTTTGGCATGTCTCTTATAATTCCTTTTGAGCTAATCCTAATAAGATAATCAAACTTGATGTGTCCCAATCTTTTGTGCTAGAGCCAACTCTCTTATCTTTGTATGAAAAAACAATATTGTCCATTTACCTCACTGAGATGAAACACATCACTATCAATCCTGCTTCCTTCCAAAACTAACTCATCGGTACTAGTCTTACTAATTTCACAACCTTTAGCACTAAATGAGAGCTTGTAGCCTTTATCACACATTTAACTTACACTTGGAAGTTTGTGCTTCTATCCCTTTATGTATACAAGACATCATGAGTTTTTGGCTTTCCACCATCAAGAATCAAAATAACCTTACTAGTAATCCTGGTAGCAAAATTGTTACCAAAGGGTTACAACTCCTCCATCAAACTTCTTGCAGTGCATAAACTTGCTCTTGCCTCCGATCATATGACTCGAACATCCCCTGCCAATGATCCATAGATTCTTCTCCTTTTGGGCATGTAATGTAGTATGAGCCACCATGAATTTCTCTGATCTTTGCTCCTCTGGTTTATTCTTCCAAACCTTATTCATTTCATTATTTTGACACATTGACTTATTTCCTCTTGTGCCCAGTATAGGAGGAATCACAAAATTGCTTCTACAATTTCTAGCATTATATCCAAAATTGTTACATTTTTTGAAAAACAATATATTGAAATTATACAAAGGTGCAAATGCATTTCTGCTAACAAAATTATTTCTCCACCTTCTCAAGATTTTGAGATAATTTTTCTTTAACTTTCACTTCTTTAGCAATTCTTTTCTTCAGCTTTTTAATTTTTTTGCCAGCGTAGAGCGATTCTTCCATAAGGTCTACGTTAGCATCATCATCATTTTTAGAATTCATTTTTGTATCTCCTTTAGATGTTTCCATAGCCATGAAAAGAGCCTTTTCTCCTTCGTTCCCAAAAGTGGCTTGGTCATCATCATTAGATGAGTAGCCTTTCTCGTTGATAAAGAAACTTTTGATTTTTCTAAAAAAATTTCCCTTTTAAAAATGGCTTCTTCTCATCATTGCTAGATTCTTTGTATGGACACTTAGCCATGAAATTTCCTACTTCACCATAATTAAAACATTTGAAAGGCAACTTACCTTTATACTTTTTGAAACCTCTCTATAACTTTCTGATAAAGTTTGCTTCCTCCATATTTGATCCATCTTCTGAATCAGGATCATCTTACTTTTTAGACACTTTGAATGTCACCTCTTTTCTTACAAATTTGTCAAATTCTCATTTCTCATTTCATAGGTAGTTAGAATTCCATGTAACTCATCCATAGTTAAAGTATTCAAATCTTTAGCTTCTTCAACAACAACAAAAAAATGCATTAAACTTTTGGGGAAGCGATCTGAGTACCTTTTTCACAATCATACCTTCTTTCATTTCTTCACCAAGGCCTTTGATAGAGTTGACAACCTCATCAACCTAGAGTAGGAATCTGGCAATGTTTTCCTCTTCCTTCATTTTTATACTTTCAAATTGACCTCGATGAGTTTGAAGCTTTGCTCATTTGACCTTGTCATCACCTTCATAGATGTTGTGTAACTTAACCCATACATCCTTCACTGTCCTGCAATGCATGATCTTCACAAATTTAGAGTTAGATAAACCACATAAAATAGTATTTCTTGCTTTAGAATTATTCTCACATTCCTTCTTTCTAGCCTAATCTCTTGGGGGACTTTTAGGGATCTCATATTCATCCACAACTAATTACTAAACCTCAAATCCTAGGGACGTCAAATATGCTTCCATCCTTACTCTCCAAAAGGCATAATTGGTTCCATCAAAAAGTGGTGCCTTGTTTGAAGACAATCGTTCTTGAGCCACTGAGTGTGCCATCCTGAATCTACCTCAAGTTGTTAAACTTTTTCAAAGGAACTTAGCTCTAATACTAATTGAAGGGCACATAATATATTGAGGGGGGGTGAATCAATATATTTAAAACTCTTTAATTTAACATGAATTGCCATCAATAACTCCTCTAAACATGAATCTCAAAGAATCAAAGAAACAAGTATTAATCAAGCAACACACATGCACACATTCACACAAAAAACCCCAAATATACGTGGAAACTCGAAATGGGAAAACATTATGAGAAGAGCTTCTTGTAGCTACTGTCCAAATACAACCTCATAAAATAATGAATTACTTACAATCATGAATTAGGAACCAACCTATTAGAGACACCAGTCCCCCATTGTGTTTGTAGGTACAAACCTATTGGAGACACCAATCCCCACAAACATAACTGAGCACCAATTCAATAAGTAAGACACTAGTCCTACCAGATTACAAAGATATGATTTGCAAATCTTCAATACTAATTACAAAGCTTTCACTTGATTTGATCTACCTTCAAACACTCTCCTACATAGCATATGATCTTCTGATAATGACACACAATGATTAGGATGCAACTCCCATTACATCATTCGAATATATCATTCACACTTACACACACATCATTGAATGAATCCTAGTGATAAATATATACGTTCCAATACATTAACAATATTTCATGTCAACCAAGAACCTCTTAACACCATCTGTAATTAGCCAGGTCGACTAAGGGTAGACCTAAATTCAAATTGATATTATACATGTAACGGGTCAATCCTAAATCAATTTTATTGTTGCCAATAATAGATGATGTTATGCGCTTCTTTTAGAGATCTTAAACTAGTCCTATTTCATCTTCACACACTTCCTCCAATTGGTGCATGCTTCTCTTCTCTGGGACAAACACTCAGACATTATTCACAATTAACCAGTGAACACAAAAAATACTCTATTACACTTATTTTTTATCTGCTAAAAATAAACCTCTAAAATTTTGGAATCTGATACAACATGAATAACTTTACTTTAGGACCAAGCTGCAGGGTATAGCATTCAACTACTATAGAATGCAGAGCAAAACTCTATTACAGTATAATACAAAGTATGAGTAGCAATCCACATAATACTTTCACAAACACTGCTAGACTACTTCCAACAACTAAAATAAATACAAGATAATATTTCAAGCATACTACATGTAGTTTTCTTCATAGTATAGACCACACTAGCATGTTGTTCTCAAATTTTTTGACAATAATACTTCCTGATTTCAAAAGCTCAGACATGACATAAGTAATTACATTTAATTCTCACCAATTTGCTGACATCACTCCTTTGACATCAGTGAGCTCCTTTGACATCAATGACAACATATGTTCAACACAAATGAGCTTGACCTCCTCTATTTTTTCTTTTTATCTCTAACATAATGTGAGTACATTATAACACTCACCTGATGTCCTAAATGGACCAAAAAGTGGTTGTGGCCACTTTTTGGTCCCCCATCTTTCTACACACACCCATATTGGGTCTAAAGGAGATGACATGGAGGTTTCACCTTGGAGAAATTGGTTAAATCATATGTTTATTAATTTTCATGCCACATAGGATCATATATTGGGTTGACAGATCATCATTGGATGTACCATTTTTGTTTGTTCATATTTGAGCTAGTTCCATTGCAAGGAGACACATTGTTTTAGCTCAACCCCCAAAAATATGTATATAGATTTGAAGACTATAAAAAATGATTGTAAGATGATGCATTCAAATTCATTACCCTTTTTAGTGTACTAAATTTAAACATTTCACCGTTGATTGCTTCTTTTATGCTTTAGAATGAGAGAATTCTTTGGTATGCAAGAATGGAAAATGAATGCAACTAAATATTTTTAAATACTAACACATACCATTAAAATTGACAAAAATGTGTTTAGTTGTCTTAGGGGGCTAGTTCACCAAATTGGTTTGAATTTTAAAAGGGATGGGGTCAAATTCATGGCCATAAGGTCAAGCCCATGACTATAGAAATGACCTTAGAGAATGAAATAATTATATCAAGGTGGGTAATGGATAAATGCGAGTGTGTACATACATGCATAATATGTGTGATGTATAGGAGAATATATCAAACTATGTGCATATAAGGATAAATGTAAGTGCTAAACATGTGGAAATAAGCGTGTATAGTAATAGTCTAAGACTAAGGGAATGAACCCAACATACATATACATATAAAACTATTCCTCAAAATAAATATATAAAAAAGGGAATTGGCATGAGTATACAAATTTCTTGATTAAAATGGTTAAAATAGGATTTTAAAAGGTCTACAAACCTACTGTAGAATCACAATCCAAATAAATACAAACAAATTCTATAATAAAAATAAATAGAGAGAGATTAGCCCTTAACCCACCACAACCCTTACACATAATAATATATGACAACATATTGTAGATAAAAAACAAAAAAAAAACAATCAAAATACAAATGTAGGAGAGCCTAAGATACTCATTGCTTTTATAGTCTCCCACTCCTCAATGATAAAATTAATGTAATCCTTTATTATTTCTTTTCCCCATTCATCTTATTTTTCTCTTATATATATATATATATTTTTTTTTCTCTTATATATATATTTTTGTTGGTTCTAAAATCCATATAATTGTCCTTTTCATCCTTAAACTATTCCTTGAGCATGTTCATACTTGCTGCATAGGTCTTGATAGTTGACCAACTTATTTGAATGATTTTGAAATGGCTATAAAAATTTCACCATTACAACTCTTATACTAATATTTATTCATTATATGTTTGAATCTAATTATTATTTTATTGATAAATCTCATAAATTTTTAGGTTGGTTTGAGTTAGTCAACATCATAGATAGGGACCCCATCCATTAGATTAATATAAGTGGTTTAAACTACGAGCTCAGTGAACTACTAATGACACAAAGTCTATGAGCCCAACAATGCAACAAGTGTTTGAACTTTGATAACAACAACAATAATAATAACACATTTTTATTAAAAACACCATGCCCTTAACAACAAATCTAATATTATTAGTTCTTGCCAAAGACATGAATATAATGTATTCATTGAATGCAATTTATTTTAGTTATTTAGCCAATACAATGATAAATTTGAGCAATATTTTTATAATCTCTAATGAATTTTATATTTAATAATTTAATTAAAAATATCATTTATATATTTTTCTATTAGTTTTTATATTTTCAATGCATTTAATTCTTATAATTAATTTTCAACTATATCAATAATGTAAGTCTTATTCATACATTAATTTGAGACTCAAGTCTATCAATGTTTTGTTGTTGCTTGAATGACACTGAACATTATTATAACCATCGTAATAGTCCTTCTCTATTGTGAGGTGGGAGAGCAAATTAATATGAATACATGTCTCTTCTATAGAATCACATTATTGACTATTAGATTATTGATTTTTTGGAATATATGTTTTTAAACAATTATTTACAAATATTGAAATATTGTGCTATTATCTAATATCACTTTATTGCTTCAGTACAATAATTGATTAGCAAGAATTCAAGTTATCTACAAATTACTACAATAATGCACTACTTACGCACCACTAATCTTCACTCAATCTACAATTTCAACTATTAAATCAACAATATGAACCAAATACAATGTGATCAAGCACAATATTAATCCAAATATCATATTGTCATGATTTTAATTTGAAGCTATTTAAGTTCACAATTAAACATATTCTAACAACTATATTATCCTATTCAACAAAAACAATTTACTAATTTAAAATTTAATCTCACCAAATATACAAACTAATCAAGCAAAAATCAAATACCATACATCTCTTATTATTTCAATTGACTTTTTTTTTAAAAAAAAGGTGCAAAACACCCATATTATTAAGGGTAAACGCTTTTGACCAGAGTTATGAACTGGGTACAAGAAACCACAAGATACTACCAAACCCGCAAGCGCATTGGCCCAACGAAGGCACAAGGCCTACAAGCACTTTGGCCCAACGAGGGTTTGAACCCTAGTGGCCGTCACTACAACCAAACGACTTGACCACCGAGCCACGCCCTTATCAACTCAATTTCAATTGACTTTTTAATAGAAGGACCAACATCAATTTTTTTTGAAAACATGTTTGTGTTGGTCTTCGAAATCCCTTAGACTGTTTGTTCTTGTGGACGTCATTAAAATTCCTTCAATCATTCATTCAATAAATTTGAACACTTCCTCAACGAACCCATGTTCAATTGCTTTCATTTGAATATAAAATTATGTACTATCTACTAGTTGATATGACAACTTGATCCCTCTCTCCGTACTAATAGTTGTCTGCTTTGTAAGAATAAACAATTTCCTAACAAAGTTATATATCTAGCTTAAATATAATCCAAAAAAAAGAATCATGTAAAAATTAATATATATAATTTTTTTTTTTTTTCTTTCTTTCTAGCTTTGGGAATATAATTCACCAGGTACTTACCTTGGCTAATGGAATCAAATAAGTATAATAATAATTATGAATTAATTAATCAGACTAAGACAGGAGTCCCTGTCAAACAACACTCTACCCCACATGACTATTACGCTTTTAATTCTCAAAATATCAGGTTTCGACCGCGTGACCTGGTTTACCCACAACGGACCTCCATTTGGCGAATTCTGGTGAACTGTTCCTCATGGGAGCTACGACAACGCTGGTATAATAGAACTATAATTTACATTGTTTCGCTTTGAATTGAAACAATTTTATGCAGTGAAACCGAGTGAGATCGCTTAGGATTTGCGAAGAATGAAGAATCTGTACGTGGAGGCAGTGCTGCCGGTGGATTTGAATAAGAATACATCGTGGTTTCAATACCCAGGGGTGTGGACGACATATATTCTCATCCTTTTCTTCTCATGGCTCATCGTCCTCTCGTTCTTGTCTTGCACCGCCGGAATGGCCTGGACAATCGTGCACCTCGCTCATTCTGCGGTAATACGGATCTATTCTTTATATTTATTTGCTTTAAGCCAAATTGCTCTTAAAATTTAACCCTATATTTTCAAATTCACATGTATTAATGGGTTTGAACTTTTAGGTGGACCTTAGATGCAGGACAGTTGCTGTTTTGTTTTTAATTTAGGCATTTAAGAATTTTGGCTCACTAGTTTTGAATACCCTTAGTTTTTCTTTTAGTTTTTATTATTATATGAAATTCTATAAGTTCTCCGTGCTGGGTGTCCTTTGGCTTCGGTGAGGGTCTCTTCCATGAAATTCATTCAGGCCTTGACCGTTGGGATATGTAAAACTGAGAATTGGACATGTTAGGTAACCAAATAAACATTTAGCATGTCTCGGTCGTGGTAATTTATCCATCAAACATTTCACATTTGTACATATAAACATGTAACGTTTCTCTTGGAGATTTGAACACGAGTTTAACTTTGAAAGCCCTGATGATTTGCCACTTGAGTTCATTCTATTTTACAAATAGCCTAAGTTAAGTATGAGGGATGTTAAGTTTTTGTTACTACCATGTTTTGTCTGTACTGCAAAGTAACTAGGTTTTATTTGAAAGAAACCGCATTATGCATACCTGTCAATATATCTAAATTTCTTAAGAGGGGTTCAAAAGTTAGACCCAAAACATTGGATCCTAAGGAGAATAACCTATCTATAGATCCAAACTTCCGAAGAGGGGTCTAGAAGTTAGATCCTAGATGTTGGCAATTAAAGAGGAGAAAACACAGCTGGTTCCATATATGTATAATAAATTTCAAAGCTTTAGTAAATTGGCCTATTTACTCCATGCTTTTTCACCAAACATTGATGAGATATCTCACACTAGGTGTTGGACAAAAGCTTCAAGAGCTTCTATGTGGTTTAGTCAGAGCAACTACTGCACTGCAGCAAAGCTTATATTGATGTTAAAGGATGAGTACCTGCACCACTTCTTTAGCTTAGCTGCTTACTGATTAGGTACTCTGAGCAAAGGTTGGCAATGCTTTGTTTTCTTCTAAGTTTGGTCACGAGGTCAAAACTCAGAGATAACAAATTTGAAAATCATATAAGGTAAATGCAAAGAATCTCCAGAAGGGGTATCATATGTTGAATTGGTGACTGGTTAGGCCATGATCCAAGGTTCCAGAAGACAACTTTTTCTTCCACCTTTGTAATTCTAAGTTTGAGTTTGAATAGC
This sequence comes from Sequoia sempervirens, assembly GCA_007258455.2. Taxonomy (NCBI): domain Eukaryota; kingdom Viridiplantae; phylum Streptophyta; class Pinopsida; order Cupressales; family Cupressaceae; genus Sequoia; species Sequoia sempervirens. The sequence continues at coordinate 207,792,537 of VDFB02281492.1, forward strand.
AGCCCAGTCCCTATTGGCATCTGCTTTGGCTGTGACCTGAAAGGCAAGCTTTTCCCTTACCTTTATAATTCCAAGTTTGATTGGTAAACCAGACATAGGGCGGCTAGATAATGTATGTAGAACAATTTGATTTAAATAAAATTTAACGACATAAATGAAAAAATGTCATTAGAGTAAATGACTACTCATGGAGGTCTTGTGATGACTTAAAAGTTAAAAACACATGGGTAAAATCCACAATTTTTTTTTTCAGATAAATTAGTCAGCTTAAAAAGAATTGAGGGCTTAAGCACAAGTCATTGTAGACAATAGATGCACAGAAGCAGCTCTCTTTCTTAAGACTGGATGTGAGCTAAGGGACACTTTACACGGAATATTTTTTATGATAAGATTCAAATTGACTTTACACAGAATCTTTTTGGGGTTTCTTACATAACGAACATTTTAATGAAACAAAATGATAGTTTTAGATAATGTCCATGTGAGATCCTTTAGGATCAACGGGATTATAAGATTGACGCTTCTTTAATATGTCACAAATGATTTTCTGGATAGAAAAAACATCATTTGCATTGATATTCATAATTTTTTTTTGAATTTATACTTGGATCATTCCCAAGAGAGCTAACTGTATTTACTACCATACCACATGAACATACACAAATTTTATATATAGTCGAGCCATAATGTTTGCAGTTTTTAACTGCTTTCAGTTTCAAAGTTACTTGATGAAAGAGTGGAAAATATTATGTTTTCTTTTAGCCCTAATCTAGTTTGTCCTAATTCAACGTAACAATTCAGATAACATTCTTTGAGAAAGGAAAAGATAAGCAATAATGCTGAAAAGAGTCTCATCTAGTACTTGAGTTTTGCTTTACTGAAAAGAAACTGTTCTAGAATAAAAGTAGGCTATGAAATAAAAATGTGTAAAAGATAAGAGAAGGTGAAGAGAATGTCCTTGATTCAAAGTAGAAGCTGTCTAGACTGAAGGGCAGAAATTAGAATCTGGCAGAGTTCAGGAACAGAGGATGCCTCCACGTTTGTGGTAGAGACTGAAGAATTGTGGTCACATCCTTGTATACACGGCCTTCAGATTTTCAGAGAAGATATGCCTCAGCTTGCAGAAATCCATGATCAACGTAGAACCAAAATCTGTGGTGCATGCAGAACAGAAATCCAAACAGAATAGAAAGAGAAACAACAACCCAAACTCGTAGCTGGACAAGGGGAAAGGCTGGATCTGCTTGGGAGCCTGCTTCACTCAGGCCCCTGTATGATATATTTTAACCCTATGTGTAGTTAGATAGAAGAAAATAATGTGTGATATTATCCTCATGTACTCTGTGCTAGGAATAATAAATATATATTTGCAAGAAACAACAAAAAACTAGGAAGCTTTCTATTGTGTGCAGTGAGTGATATGTGGTTGGATTTGAAAAAGGATATTGGAGGCAATAGAAATAGCATAAAGAAGCTGCAGAGAATAAATAAATATGTGGGAAGATTATAGGACATAAATAGGAAATAAGGATGCTATAGAAAGAAAACAATAGATATGGTGAAGAAATCTCCAAAACAATACTCAGAAGGCTAGGATGCTGTTTTAAAATGGCAAAGAAGATGCTGCTTCAGGCTTCAAGAGATCTGGCTGCGAGTAAAGTGACATATAGTATAGAATCTGTAAGAAAAAAGTGGTAGAAAAGCTAGAGCTGCCAGAAAGAATGAATGTGTTAAGACTGATGAAAATTGATTGCCTTCCACAGGTAGAAGGCGAAGATTAATAGAAAAAAGATCTGATAGAATCAGAACCGGTGCATATGGGAGCCATTTGGAAAATGATAAAAGCTAGGGAAGTCAGATTTTGTAACTGGACTTATGGTTTGAACTTAAAGAGTGCAACTGCAAACATAGTGGCATCCAAGTTGAGGTGGGCCCACAAAATTACAAGAAATTGGTCACGGACAGGAAAAGTGGTTGCTTGGCATTTGTATTACTGGGAAAAAGGCTGAGGAGACAGGTTAAAATGGCACCTAAGCATGCTGTTGTGTGGTGATTCAACTGAGTGCAATACATAGAGTAGAAATTGTGGAGTATGCAATTCCGACTCTACACCTAAACTTCTTTTACATATTTAATGTAAATGCTTAGAGCCTTACATGTTGAGGAGGCAAGCTCAGCAGATTCTGTAAATTGTTCATTATATTGCGCTTAATTGAGCATTTCCATCTTACAAGCTCATCACACATTTTCCATTTTTGACGTCTTAACTATATTGTATCAATGTATATAATACATAGCATGTGCATATGTGACTAAAAGCACATTGTTCTAGATTACCCCATGACCTGCTCTGTGAATCCCAGTATACATGATCTAGCATAAATATTATGTTTAATTGATCAGCATTAATCTGTGGTGTGGACTAGTTGTAATGGTACAAACACCTTAGGGTACATGCTGACAATTTCATCTTCAAAACATCTTGTCAAAAATTGAGCAATTTTATGCAATAGCCTATGAAAAGGATCTGATTTAAATGTCTTAAAGTGGACCATAAGGTACTTAAATAGACTGCTAAAATATCTATTAATTAATCATTATTTAGAGCTGTTTTATGTTGCAAGATAGATTAGGGTTAATCAAAGCAAAGATAAATTAGATTTTGTGGTACATCACAGACTTTCTTTAAATCTGCTTCCACTAACCACAATGAATCCTTATAGAACTGATGATTTCTAGTGATTTTATCTTACATTTACTATGAATGTGGAATGGGGCTTATTTGACTTTAGGCTTCTAGAGCTGTTCTATAAATGACATTAGAAACAAGATTGCTAGATGGCAGGTCCCTGATGTAAACTATGTCTATCTTGTTGTTTTGAATGACAAGATTTAATAATTATATTATTATTATGTTGATTATTTGAGACCATTGCTCAAAATCATACCATTGAATGGAAATCTCAAGTTTTACTAATTATGATTTATATAGTCTTTTGGGAGTTTGATTGTTAGAGATAACAGAAATCACATTGTTGGATCTGACTTAAAATACACATCTTCTAGTTGTTTCAGCAACTACTATCTGAAAAAGTATTATGTTCTGGCAATAGAGTTGAGGTAGATGACTAAACATTCTAAATTCAAGATAGAATAGTGCAGTTGTAGTTATTTAAAAATGTCAAGATTGCTGATTTAAATGAAAACATTTTGGAAAGGTTGAAAGAAAGCAAATTGCTGATATAAAATGTAACAGGTTAAGTTTAGTTTTGAAAAGTTTGAAAGACTGAATCGGTAATCCATTCTCATGGGTTGCAACTACTAAATGAGTCGCTGACTTGTAAAATGTCAAAACTGATTCTTATGGTTGTTCTGTGTGGTTGGAAATAAAATTATCCAGGAGATAATATTTATTTGCCTTTTTTTAGTCAAGTACCATTAATTTTTCAACATGAAGACATTTCGAAGGATAGAATAGTATTTCAGACTATAGTAGGTCAGCTTTGTCTCGAATCTCTCAATCAATTTATTCAGATTATTCTGGTCAAGGTGAACGAGTATTTTTATTTTTTGGTCAGCCAATGTGTTTTCCTGTCATTCTAGACAACTTTGAGTCATTTGTTTGTAGTGCATCTACAAAATATATAAATTATCCTAGGATGTTTGTTTTGATATGATTGTGTTAGAGTGCAAACTAATCCTTAGGCTTTAACTTACGATAACTATATGGGAATCTGAGGAAGCTGGTGCTGCACATCTGTCTGATTCTCATCAGATGTGGAAGAGGGGATATGGACCCTCTGCACTGAAAAAAATTGGACTCACCATATCCAGTGCATGAAGATGAGGAGAATGAATTTACCTTGCAGCTTTTCATGTAGGGGGACGTGCTCACATTGATCTTTGTGTGTGCCTAGCTTCCAAAGGAGGCCTATGATCTCAAAAAGCTGGAACAGGTGGAAGGAGGTAATTAATTTAATAGTCAAGTTATTCATATGTTATTATTCATGATTTGTGTATGCCCCATTTCAGAAAGTAATGTTGTTGAAAGCGTAGTTGAAAAACTCGGACTTGGCAATAACTCGGCAAGCCCAAAAATTTTAATAACTCGGGACTCGGCAAAAACTTGGCAAACATATCATAGACCAAAAACTGAGTTCAATCTCTAAATGAGTTATAACTTATAATGCCACTTCCACTAGCCATGTCATATGTAGAAGTTGCCTCATATAAAGAGATTTTTGGCAAGTTGTGCAATAATAATGTCTAAGTTAGCACACTCTAAGAGTTATATTTCAAAATTTCAAGTCCTCATCACCCCTTCTTGTAATCAATTTTGTTTTTTGACAAGAGATCCTAATAACTAATGGGGATTTGGGAATGGAGATACCAATAGGTTTGAGGGGCAGTGCCCTCACGGGGGTTTGGAGGCAATGCCCCCAGTGGGGTCAAGCGGTAGTGCCCTTCATGGGGGTTTGGAGGCAATGCTCCCAATGGAGTCAAGTGGCAATGACCCTTGTGAGCATTTGGGGGCAACGCCTTCAACGGGGTCAAGGGACAGTGCCTCTTGTGGGGGTTTGCGGGCAATGCCCCCAATGGGGTCGAGGGATGCGGGGTTCGGGGGCAGCGCCCCTGACGTACTCCCTGTGACAATATGGGATGGGGTCAAGGGGTGGAGCCCCCACTGCCAGGCCCAAATTAAGGCCATTAAAACCACACAAACATTCATTGCTAGTTGCCATGTCATCGCATGCACTAAGTCATCAGCCATGTGTGAAAATGAAGTAAAAATCGTTTTTTTTTTTAAATTGCAGTCAAGATTTTTTTTTTAATTTTTTTTAATATAAATTTCGACAAGCTATTGACAAAAACTCGCGCTTTGTTCCAATTACTCGTGAGTTTTTCGCAGAAAAATCGCTGTGAGTTTTTCAAAAAATCGGCATGAGTTTTTGGGCGAGTAACTAGCCTCACCATTTGGCTTGCAAGTACCCATGAGTTTTGCAACTATGGTTGAAAGAACCCTCAAGGATTTGGGCAGAAAATTCAAGCTTGGCAAAGAGGCATATTACAAAATACTGCTATTATAATATGAAACAGAGTGTACTGTATGTTGCATTTCAAAGAAAAAACACTAATGAATCTTTTATACATTTGGTTTTTGTTGTGAAGCTAGAGCTCTAAAAGATTTAGTTTGGGAATTTTTGATAAGCAAGGTTTAATGGTTCTATTGTGTCATGTGAAAATATATGAATGAGCCTTGCTAAGTGAACAGCTCTAACAAAGGCTATTTTTAATGCCTATCTGCTTTTTTACAGTACTGATATGGTGACATTGAAGACATTTTTTCTTTTATAGTATCATACCAAGGCGGAAGTACAAAATTAAGTCTTGATAAGGGCAGAGAGACTATCCAGCTACGATAATATCAGTCCAGTTCAGATATAACCATATGATCTGAATGAATACAAAGTTGTTAAGATACCTGTCTAAGAAAAAGAATTTAAGGACTCTTATTGCATGACAAAAAAAATTCAAACATAAGTCAGATCACTACAGTTCTGGATGCTGCTTTTGAATTTTGGAAGTATTCAGATAGCTGGAATCACATCCACCATCAAGAGCTATGACTGGAGGTACAACATAATATGCAAGGAAGATGAAGTTCTATACATCTAATCGAGATAGGAGGATGAAACGATGGATGAAAATTAAGAAGGAAAGCGAGTCCCATAGCGATTGCATGCCCATATTTTGTTAGAGAAAGCATGATGTAAGTCATCATCCATTACGCACTTAGCTCTTTAGTTTGTAGTTTATGAATTGTGGGCCGTGGTTGCATTTTGTGGTCTTATAAGTTTTCATCACCCATTTGACAAATCTGCCGTGACAAAATAGAAAATTGCAGGTTGAGGCAAAATTGAAAAATCTGGTTGTGATAAAACTTTGTAGTCAATGCAGTTGATGAAACAGGAAAGTTGTCAATAGCAGTGGCAAAGCAATGGAGTCACCATTGCCAGCAGTACATTTAAAATTCGCCTTCTCCTTTAGCTCACATTTGGACAGTTCTATTTATGGTCTTAGCTTTTCTGCATTTTGCCTCTTTATTCTACCCTGATTTTTTTTTGAAATAAATCCCTTCACATGTTTAGAACTCCATAAATGCAAGAACATATTGTTAGTTCAACATTGAGGTCTGATTTATATTAAACAACTTTATTTGTCAAACAGAAATCCACTTTAAACTAGAGGCCTGTAGCAACCTGTTCTCATATATTTGTCTTTGTCTCTAGAAAATTGGAAGTGAAGCCTGAATACAAATTTGTAGGGATGACTTGCCAATGCTTTTGCAGCAAAGGTCCTACCATCTTTTTCCTTAATCTTGAACTTGTAATATATTCTTAATACATACAGATGAATAACCGAACAGCTTTGTTGCCATATTTCTCAAAATCAATCAAGTATTTTTTTAATAGAGATAGTGAGGGTTCTATAGGCTCTCCAAAAAATAAAAGCGATATGCATGAGATCAGGTTAATCAATAATCTCTGACATTAACCCAGGGTTACAAAAAGCCAAGCAAGCTTGCTTGAAGAAAGACAACAAAAATCAAAACCTCCAAAACAGCTACCATCAAGAACCAGCAAACAAAGATAAAATCACAAAGAACCCAGGGCGGTATTCTCCTTGGTGGAAACTGAGACACCTGGTTCTTCTACCATCCTCCTAACAGCTTTAGACATGCCATTCTTAGCAATCGTAGGGAGGTGATATGCATAACATATCTCCAATCATTCCTCCCTAATGACAACTTTAACTTTTTCTATACGAAGTGCCAAATCTTGGCAATACAAAGCAAGGTCTGCATGTTTCTTGGCAAAGGTTTCAGTAGCAGCATCAACTTCACAGGCTTCTTCCATATTATCACCCAACATGATCAGACAGTCATCAGGGATGAATTGGTTCAAGATCCACTCCTGGAAAGCCTTATCAGGAACTCCTTCCATCAATTTGTTCACAAAATCCTCAGTGATCAAGGCCCAAGTACACTGCACCCCTGAATTGGATAGCCCATCTGCTTCAAGAATATTTCTAATCAGGTGCAGGGTAGAGATGTCAGGAACAGTGAAAATGTTTTTAATGTGCCAGTCAGATACTGTGCCTGTTTATAGCACAGCCCTCCTAAAACCACTCTTCATCACCAACAAAACCACTAGGTGGGCCATTGACACTCACATTAAAACCAAGATTGCAAACTGTGAAAATGGCCACCGATTGGAAAGGCCTGGGCACAAATAAAAAGGGGCTGGAGCATGAGCCAAGAATAGCAGAGTGCCCAATCACCTAATTCAACGGAGTGGGAAATAGTTCCCACACAAGCAAAGGAGCCATCGTAATCTCCCCAATAAAAATATGTACTTTCTATTTTTTAATCATATGCAGGTGATCTAAAGTTTGGAATGATAAAATCATTCTTCACAGATGCATCTCTTTCTAACAGCAGAATCAAGTACCACTTGTGTGGAAGGATGTTGATCTTCAATGAGAAGAGCAGTTTCACTCTTTGATTTGTCAGCCTATCCACAACGGCATTTCCTTCCCCGAGGCAGTGATTGAACTCAATATAATGAAAATTGTCAATAAGAAGAAGAGCTTCATCAACAATGCAAACTTCCAGTCCTGCCAAGAGGTATTCTTCAGACCATTGATAATCAGTAAGAAGTCTCCTTCAACCTCAAGACATTTGAAAGTGGATGCGACTGCTAATTTGATCCCATTCAATGCTGCCATTGCTTAATCTTCATTATTCATTTTGCAACCAAGAAAGAATGGGGCCTTTTTGACATAACTGCCATCCGCCAATTTAAAAGCCACCCCTGCACCTGTGGGAATTGGATTACCTTTGATGGCACCATGAAAATTAATCTTAATATTCTTGGATTTTGGAGGAATTTAGTGCACCTGTTTTCAACAGAGTTTCTTCTCGATTGCTCCATTAATTGTGGAACATTAACTTAAGTATTAGTGGTTATTGTTCATTTCATTAATGCTAGACATTTCTTGATGACTGTAGACTACTGATTACACCGAGAGGTGTCTACAGTGGCATCCAACAATCTGTGTAAAAATTTTGAAGCTGCATTTAAAATGACAGGCAGGTGGAAGTCATGTGCAACTAGAGTAGATTTGATGAAACAAAAAAATCAAATAAAAAAGATTTGATGAAACAAAAAGAACAAATAAATAAATAAATAATAAAAATAATTCAAATATTTGCATAAACTAAAAGAACGAATAAATAAATAAATAATATTTTTGATCGCAAAGAAAAATCAAAGATTTGATCACAAAGATAAATCAATCAAAAAAGAAAATTAGAGAATGATAACTCTTAGCGTATTTTATATATATTAATACTTAATATATGTATGCTAGTTGTATTGTCAGCTTGAAAATTTGAAGAAAACAACCAGTACTTAAAATTGGAATTATAATAAAGGTGCTTACAAATTCGAGACTTGTAAGTCATGATGTAAGACAAAATTGAGTATATGATATAATAGCATCGAGTTATTTAATGAAGACAATTCAATACATTTCAGGGATGGCAACACACAGGGGACAGAAAAATTTCTTGAATGTTGGAGAAGGTGGTGAAATTGATATTAAAATATTCTATAAAAATTAATGTTCAAAATTTTAAAATAAAAATAATTTAACAATAGCTTAATAAAATAAATAAAATATTAAAGTTTAAAACTAAAATATGTCAGAACTTTTCAAGCTGAAAATTTTAAAAGTAAATATGCTAAATTTGGAATTACAATCCATTGATTCATTAATCCATTTGATAAGCATAATATGATATTCATTTCACCAGAAGGCTAGAAAGTACAAAGTTATGAAATTTGGAGTAAGAAGCCGCAGTTGAGTATCATAACCATGAACTAAATCAAAATGCCAAAACAGGGAATCTGTAGCAACAGTGAACAAGAAGTTCAGAGATTGGAGGCATCATCAGATGGAAATCTCTGAAATCACTTCTCATCAGTGGAACGGTTGGACTCAATTAACTCTTGCAATGAGACCCCAAGCAATCATTGTGCACATTTTGGTCTTCATTAATCTCCCTTGACTCCTCAAACTCTACATCTCATTATACTATAGGGCTTTCCTTGCACTCAGGTGTTTTGCAATATGTGCAAAAAACAAGCTTCTCTGTGCAAAAAACAAGGCAATATGTGCAAAAACAAGCTTCTCTGTGCTCCTAGATGCGAGTCTATTCCTGTGAACATGGTGGACCAGTTCCTCTCAGCAGCAGAGTAACTAGCAACTTGTGAGGCAAGGCAAATGACAAACGGACACATCATTCTTGGAGGTCCTTATAGTCTCTACCAACCAACTGCTTGCCTTGTGCAAAAGTATGTCCGTCATCTTTGCTTAACTCTTTTAGCCATCAAGTTTAGTAAATCTGATTCACTCAGCTTTGATTAATATGGCCATGGTAGATCTGTAGGATGAGGTCTCTCACAAATTGTGGCATTGCTTTGGTCAATCACAATCACTCATGGATCTCCTCTAGGTTGGGACTGTTGAATCCTTATATCTAATGACGGTCAAGCAGGGGATATAAATTTATAATAGATGTGATGTATCTCGCATCTGACAAAAATGTATCACTGATCACCACCTACCTAGTCCATTCATATATCATGATCATTAGTGCAAGGCTCTTGCCACTTAAGCATCTCTCCAATCAAATGAAGAAAGATGCAAACTTGATTTCCACTAGATTGAGGAATTCTTGCTTCAAAATTGATTGAAACAGGGCCAACGATTTATGTTGGTTGCACATAAACATCTGTACCTCCCTAGCATCTGCCACAATCTGTTTAACCCAAGTAATTTTGCCAATATTCTTCAAGCATTGTTCATTGCATGCATGAAATATGGGGACTAATAGATATGCCTGTAGGTACCCTCAACTAATTTCTCTGCTACCCAACACACATACATTGCATCCATCACTACCTATACTATGATAGAATTAGCCTATGCAATGACATCTTGCAAAATCTGAAATTGGAACTCTTTGTCTTAATGATGTCCAGAACGATCAACTAGCATAAGAAATTAAGGGCTTTTCATATATGCAACTATGATATTGATGAGTGAGTGGTGTTTAATGTTTGTCTACCAATAAATGATTATGTTGGAGCCATGTGACATTCATATGGCCTTCATCTCCTCCATCAGTAAATTAACCTTAAAATAACTTATTCCCAAGATTGCAATTTTCAGTTTTGTTTTGCCAGAAGATGCATATGATAGACTTGCTTTGCATGCCTGGATGAAAGTCTCCTTGAAATAAGAGGGTTGAGCAAAATGAAATGGAATACCATTTGCAAAAAAGAAGTTGCCAATGACATTGTACTCCTTTCTAGCACTTGGAGCATATATGTAATCGGGTTTAAAACTGATGCTGAATCTGTGGCCTTTCATTTCCCACTTGGTTCCACTCCAGTAACCTCAAAAGTGGGAATTTCTGAAGGTGTAGCTACTTTTTCTAGGAATCTTGAGGGAAGTTGCAGTTGATATAGTGATGTCCCCATTGTACAATCTGTCGTCTGGTCATCTATGCCCTCACCTCAAGTGTTATCATAGTACAGGATTCAATTCCTTGACCAACAATTTGTAGGTGTGCTTTAACTCCCATAATGCTGCCCTTACTATTAAGGACACAAATGTTGCATTTCAAATAACGACTCTCTCTTGAATTATGCACATTGTTTATGTCAAGCATCACTACAAACTAATGGAAAGGGCTTCACTTGTTGAATGGCCCCTTGGTATATTTTATGAGCATCTTGAAAGGGCAATTACAATTTAAAGCATTCCCAACTGAACTTTCTGTTGGGGTTTGGCTGCCTACAGCTCATTACTCTATGTTTCTCCCTCTTTCAATGTCCAATCCCTTTACCAGTGATATGTAGGTTTGCATTAACTCTCATAATACTGTCTTTCCAGTTAAGGTTGCAAATATTGCATTTCCAATGTTGACTCTCTCCTGAATCATGCACACTGTTTATGTGAAATGTCACTACAAACTAATGCAGAGGGTTTCACTTGTTGTGAGCATCTTAGGACAATTACAATGTAAAGCATTCCCAACTGAAGTTTCTGTATTTGATGTTTGGCTGTTCTCTCTATGTTTCAGCCTCTTTCACCATTCATTTCTAATTCCTCTTATTACTCAAATATTTCATCTTGGCCTTGAAAAGAGATGCAACACAAAAACAACAATATAAATTGAAAAACATCTTTTTTTATTGTTTTTACCACATCGCATCTTCAGTAAAAATAAAATAAAAATGTTTGTAGGCTTTTGAGGACATTGCAAGTGCAAAAAGAAAGCAGCAATTTTTTAAGCAAACAAAAAAAAATCCACAAACATAAAAACAGCATTTTTAAAAAAGTTTTGAAGTGAGAAAAAATCCTGCATTTCTGCATTTTCTTCAATCACCATCTGCTAAAAAATTGAAAAATAAATTTAACACATCGCTGAAGAATGATGGATTGACTTGCAAATACTTGCTCTTCCTTCCTTCCTCTTTCCCACTTATCCTCTTTTCCTCTTCTTGTTCTTTGTTTGCTGAAATGTAAAATGTAATGGTTTTAGGCTTAGTGCAATTTAGAAGATTGCTTTTGGTTGGGAGGCTTTGGTGGTCCCCAATTCAGGTTGTTGGGTTTTTATTTTAAATAATATTTTTACATGTTGATCATAGAACAGGTTGTTGAAGATGTCTTGATGTCTCTAGGGATGCAAGGGTGTCCCCCTATAGTTTCTATTTTTGGTGACCTTCCTAGGAACATCCCCCAAATTGAGAGGATGTTCCCAGGAACACCTTCTGAATTGAGTGGATTTCCCTTGGCTTGAAAACCCAAGGGATGCATCACTAGGGTACATTTATGAAGATCATATTTGTAATATTTCATATATCCCAGTTTTGCAAACGAGTGCTCCTTGTATGTCATATATAGAAGATCTATCGTTAATTTTGGTGATAATATGCACTCTCTATATGTGATGTTCAAATCTTCAAAGTATCTATCCTTAGTTCTGGAAATTAGGGACCGTTTTGGTCATTATCTCTAATGAAATTTTGGAATTGGTCTAATAATATATTCAACCTGTTATGAATGACAATTTTCCTTCCTAATGTTTTGTATTTGTTTTGTTTTAATATGTTTGAGCACATGTTCCTTGATCCTGAAATTATAACGCAAAAGCTTTTGGAATGTTAATTTCTTGTATTTTGATTATAGCTTTGCTCATAACTTCTTCTAGGTAACCTATCACTTTTTCCATTGGAAGAAGGGCACTCCTTTTTCAGAAGACCAGGGAATATACAACAAGTTAACATGGTGGGAACAGATGGATAATGGCAAGCAGCTGACTCGTAACAGGAAATTTCTTACAGCAGTTCCTTTAGTATTGTGAGTATACTTCCATGTTCTTATAGTTAGATTGATTTTGGGATTCCTTTTTAACAGTAGGATATAAATGTGTTGCATAACTGGCAGGGGTAAACGATAACTGCAAAGAAATTGATATATCAAAACACTCGTGGTTATGTCTTCCTGTCACTATCTGATTTTCTTCGAAAGCCATTGTTAATTTGTGATTATTGGAGTAGCATTAAATTTTTGATGCAAAGTTCCATTGTTGAAATTGATGGTATTTATAGTCCTATTTATTAAATAGGTCAGTAGAAATAATATTGTTATCCAAATCTGTGCAACGGAGAGACATTGTTAAAAGCCTGATCTTGTTTAGCTTAATTAATATGTTTGAGCATGCTCCTTACTTAAAAGAAGAGACTTGCAGTTTGTGTATGGCAGAATATGTTTGAGTGTGCTCCTTACTTGAAAGAAGAAACTTGCAGCTTGTGTGGCAGGAAGCTTATGCTGTATACATAGACTCAAATCTTTTCAACCTTTTTTATCTTATGTAATGAACTATCTTTTTGATAAGTTTATATTTTCTAATGTCATGTTGTTAATCATAGATATTATACAGTACCATTTAGAAGGTTCAATATGTGAAGAATGGCCTTAATAGTAGTTAGGGTTTCTCTTTATTTCTCTCTCGTTTATGGATAAGGGGTTCTGACAAAAATCTTGGTATCCATTAATTGTTTTGCACATACAATAGTTTAGGAGAGCTCATTATCTATCTTGGAATTACGGGTGTGTCCCACTCATATGTGCAAGTGCTATTCTCCATCCCTTATTTATTTCTGGATCTTTGTTATTTGACTTTTATCTCTCATAAGTTGATAACATAGTTTTTTTGACAGGAGTTATGCTATCAGAGCTGTAATCTTTCCATCTCATTCATTTATTTGGTAATTTTATTTTTTTATCCTTGTCCTCACATCTTTTATTTTGCAAACCATACAAATTTGTCTTTAGTTTCTCTTCATAGGATACCATGTTAAAAAGAAACCCTAGCTTATTCACTTGCCCTCTGCTCCTCTATTAACACAATGGCGTCCTGTCATGTCCCTTTTTCATTTAATTTAAGTCTGTAGATGCTAGGTTTGTTCTTTGTCTCTTGTGTCTCCCCTGGTCCTCTGTAGCTGTCTGTTTTTTTTCCTTTTGAGTATGCCTTTCTTTCCAACTTTATTTTTCCTTTCTCCCTGTCAAAGTTTCGGACTTCTCCATTCTGTGATTCCTTTCATCTTTCCCCTGCTCTTTCCTTTGTATTTGTTGGACTTTTGAACCTGTTTTTACCAATATGCCCATTGCTTGACCCCTGACACCTTGACTCCCTGACTTGTGGTATTTCCAACCCCGAACCCCAATATTTCTACATTTGTTTCTGTTATCTTTCCAACTCCTTAGCACATGTCTTAATGTCATTTAATGGTTTGTTTTGGTGCCATAACTTTCAAAGGTGGGATCTTTCGCACCCATAATCATTGTTCAAATTGGAAGATGTGGATTCGCATTGTGGCCAACCTGTTATTGTTGCAATGGATATAAAAGGGTGAACACGTCCATTTAGGGATCATCATTGATTACTTTACACCAACCCCTATCGGGAACCTGATTGAGCACTTGTGTTCAAGCATGGAGATCAGAGAACAAACACCCCTTGGTTTCAAAAGTCAGAGGACGAAACTCCTTTGGCTAGAGAGCAATCTCATTTACAGGTCGCATTGGAGCTTCATTGGTCATAGATTTCAGTCGCATTGTATTGGTTTGCTTTCTTGTTTCCGTGAGTATGAACATGAAAGTTTAATGCTGTTGTAATTACTGAAGTTGCAAATTAATTGAACGTAATCAGTCTTTATTTGTAATAAGAAAAGGATTGGGAGTTATATCTGTTGATTGCTGTTTGCTGATTAGAATGTGATGATAATGATAATGTGTAAACCGTGAACTAAACTTGAGTTATTTAAGATCTGTTTTAATTATTAGAATTCGAAATTGATATTATTGCACCAAATAATAAGTGATTGTAGAATGTTAAAAATTGGGTTCACATAAGTTCTTTGGCCAGGGACATTACACTTCCAACACAAGTAGTGAAAGGTGTTCTCGTGAAAGTGGAGACACTGAAAATTGTAAATTTTAGGTGAACAGATTATATGCACAGAAAAATAATTCAAAATCTGACAAAATAACACAGCAGATACCCTGGGAAAACCCTCCTCTTGAGGGAGAAAAACCCAGCAACAAAGAGACTCTCTTTATATTAAAACAATGACAACAGTTCACTTTACAATTAGGTCTAACATAAGACCACTATTCAGCACCTGTACAAGATGCAATAACAGATAACAAACTGGCACTTCAAGTTCTGGCAATATAAGAGTTCACAACCTGTCCTTAGATCAATTTGCAATCTGATCTTGAAGTACTGGAAAGAATTCACACTTGACAGAGTATAGACCTACAGAAATTCGCACCTGTATGATATCCGTAATTGACTGAATACAGATCTACAGAAATCGCACCTGTATGATACTTCGCACTGAATATATTCGCACTGTATAATCTTCACACTGCATATGTTCGCACTGAATATGTTCGCACTGTATAATCTTCACACTGCATATGTATATACAAATGAATAATATATATTCGCACTTGCACTGTATATACACACTTGATGATATTGAACTTATGTGAATAACCAGACTGAAATTGGATGATTACAATGGACGAATCAATGTGTATATATACAAATGAATGGGAGAGACACATCCCTTCAAATCCTTCATGTCGGCCTCCAAGAAATCGCATCTCTTCATAAATGGAAGTCGGCCTCAATTAATAAACAAATATTAAATGTCTTCTAATAAAAGATTCGACTAACAAGATGAATTTGTATCTTCTCATGTCGGCCATAATCAAAATGAAGTTAATACAAAAACAACGAATATAAATTAAATAGCCAACGGGCTATCATTTAATTTATATTTCCTCAATAGGGCTGAGCTGGAAGGAACGACTGAAGCTGCAATATTATTAACACTCCCTCTCAGCTAGGGAGAGAACTTCCAGCTGCACAATACGAATCATCTCAATATGAGGTCCATCAGCCATCATTGCCTGCAATCAGATATAAAGAGAAGGATATCACCTCAACGTGATATTAGATATCGTCTCGATATCAACCATCAAATGGTAAGTACAAGTGTTCATCACTTGCGTGATGTTGTCACCTCAATGTGACTTTCACCATGGCTCTCCTAGAGGGTGAAACACAAGTACAAGAAGATCATCACGGACTCTCTCACGTGATGTTGTCATGGAGTCACACACATGACATCCACCATGACTCAGCTCAGAGGGTGGAAACAAGGGCTTTCACCTCAAATTCTTCCGTCTCAGAAGAAAATGCATTAACAAGGGCTTGCACCTCAAATTCTTCCGTCTCAGAAGAAAATGCATTAACAAGGGCTTGCACCTCAAATTCTTCCATCTCAGAAGAAAATGCATTAGCAAGGCTCACTGATGCTGAGACTCATACTCAGTCAAGGCTAGATTCTCCACCATACCAAGCTTATCTTGGAAGTACACAAACTTTATCCTGGCGAGAGGCTTGGTGAGAATTTCTGCCGCCTGCTCATCAGTGCTAATGTACCTCAACTGTACAGCCTTCCGCAGTACCATATCTCTGATATAGTGGTACTTGATCTCAACATGCTTGGATCTGTCATGAAACACAGGATTGACAGAAAGCTTCACACAACTCTGATTATCACAATGAATGATAGTAGGCTCCATTGATTGTCCAAACAATCCCAAGGAGCTTACGAAGCCACACTACTTCTCAAGTTGCCATACATGCTGCTATGTATTTGGCCTCTGCAGTACTCAATGCTACAGATGACTGCTTCCTGCTGCACCAGGAAATCATAGCAGATCCCAAACTGAAGCAACAACCAGAGGTGCTCTTCCGATTTGTGACACAACCTGCCCAATCAGAATCAGTGAAACCATGTAACTCCAAGTTTGCATCTGAAGTATACCTCAACCCATATCCAACTGTACCACACAAGTATCTCAGGATATGTTTAGCTGCAACAAGATGTATCTGTCTCGGATCACACATAAACTGGCTAAGTGCACTTACTACATAGCAAATATCAGGTCTAGTGTTAACTAGATACATCAAGGATCCAATCAGTTGTTTGTAGTTGTACAATGTGGGATCCACCAAATCTGAACTAGCTGCAGCCTCCTTCAATATATGAAGATTGGTCTCCATAGGTGTAGACATGGATTTGCAATCCATCATGCCAAATCTCTTAAGTATATCAATGGTGTACTTCCCTTGACTTAGAATCATACCATCTATTTTCTGCCAGACTTCTAAGCCAAGGAAGTAATGCATGAGCCCAAGGTCCTTCATCTTAAATTCAGAAGTTAAATCCTTCTTACATTCAAGAATCAGGTGATCTTCTCCAGTAAGGATTAGATCATCAACATATAAAACCAAAATTAATGCATCACCATTGATTACCTTGAAGTAGAGATTTGAATCAGCATCATTCTTTAAGAAGCCAAAACTTGACAGGTACTGATCAATCCTTTCGTACCATGCACGAGGAGCCTGCTTAAGACCATACAAGGCCTTCTTCAGTTTACAAACATGAGACTTCTTCCCATGAATCTCAAATCCATCAGGTTGCTCTATGTAAACTTCTTCCTCAATCACTCCATTGAGAAAGGCTGTCTTCACATCCATCTGGTGAATCTTCCATCCTCTAGATGCAGCAATAGCAATGATGGTTCTGACTGAAGTGTAGCGAGCAACAGGGGCAAAAGTCTCATCATAATCAACTCCCTCTTTCTGAGAGAACCCACGAGCCACAAATCTAGCCTTGTACTTCTCAATGCTTCCATCTGCAGCATGCTTAATCTTGAATAGCCATTTAGAAGATACCACAGACTTGCCCTCGGGTCTAGGAACAATATCCCAAACATCATTTTTAAGAATTGACTGATACTCCTCTGCCATAGCATCTCTCCAAACTTGATGACTGGATGCTTCCTCAACACAGGTAGGCTCGGATTCTATAATCTGACTCATCAAGGCAACATAACTGGAGAACTTATGTGGCCTTTTGCTTTCTCTGAATGTGCCTCTAGGAGCTGCAAAGTTTTCAGCCTCTTGCATAGTGCAACTGGCCCATAGAGGTCTCTTTCTCCTAATAACAATATCAGTAGGCCCATCAGTAGGTTCCAAGGGTTAAACAGGATCAATATCTTTTTTTGGTTCAGAAGTCTCCCTCTGAATCTCAGGAGTATGGTCAACTTCCATATCCTGAGGAGACTCTTCATTATCAATCTCCATATGAATCCCTCTGGATCTCCTGAATGCAACATCTTCCTTGAATGTGACATACCTATTGATCTCTATCACCTTCTGACCTGGAATGTAGATTCTGTATGCTTTTGAGTTTTCACTGTATCACACAAATATTCCCTTCTTGCTAGAAGGCTCCAGCTTGGTTCTCTTTTCTTTGGGAACATGAACATAGACAGGACAACCAAAGATCCTCAAGTGACTGACTTCAGGCTTCTTCCCTGTAAAGGCTTCTTCTGGAGTCATATTCTCCAAGATCTTATGAGGACTTCTGAACATACACTGTCCGGAAGCTTTCGCCCATAGGAAGGTTTGCAAATCTTGATCATGGATCATGGCCTTGTCAGCTTCCACTTCGTTTTGTTCTTTCTTTGCAACACTGCTTTTGTTGAGGATTATAGGAAAACAGTAACTCCCTCTTAATCCACGTGATCAATACAAAAATCGAAAACTCAGAGGTGTATTCTCCACCATTGTCAGATCTAAGGACTTTAATTCTTTTACCAGAAAGATTTTCTACCAAGGCTTTAAACTCTTTAAACCTATCCAATACTTCCTCAGATTCTTTAGATTTCAAAAAATAAATCCAAGTCTTCCTAGAGTGATCATCAATGAAAAGAACATAATACAAAAAACCACTCGAAGAAGGAACAGACATAGGACCACATAGATCAGAATGAATTAGGTCTAAAATACACTTAGATCTATTTTCTCTACTATGAAAAGGGGCTTTTATGTTCTTACCTAATGCGCAGCCCTTGCATGTGCCTTCGTGCATTTTCTCTACTATGAAAAGGGGCTTTTATGTTCTTACCTAATGCGCAGCCCTTGCATGTGCCTTCGTGCTCTTGAGTGAACTTAGGAAGACCCGTCACCATCTTCTCCATAATAGGTAGGGCTCGGAAGTGTAAGTGAGCCAATCTCCGATGCCAAAGATCACAAAGACTTGAAGAGTCATGAACCAAAGCTTGAAGAGAATGTGTGCAAACCTTGTAGAGGTTATCATGTCTAACTCCAATTACTTGAGCATTCTTGAAGCTAGAGTTCTCCATCCATACTAAAACTTTACCTTTGGAAAAGGCAACTTGATATCCTTTATCTTCCAATGCTGATATAGAAATAAGATTGCGATTGATACCAGGAAAATAAAGAACATTACCCAATTGAAGTGATATGCCGGAATCCAAGTGAAGTGAAGAGGTCCCAATTCCTTTCACGGAGTAGCTAGCATCATCTCCAATGATGACTTGTTCAGAAGACTCCTTCTCCACCAAACTTGATAAATGCTCCTTGAAACCGGTGATGTGTCGTGAAGCACCACTGTCGATTATCCAAGTGTTGGTGTCGAAAGGTACACTACTTGATAATGCTGAATAGAACAAATATTCACTTGAATCCTTTTGAGGAGAGGCATCATCAACATCCGCAACAGTGGCCTGCTGCTTAGGTCTAGTTGGGCAATACTTGGCGAAGTGCCCAAACTTATGACACCTAAAACATTGAATCTTGGACATATCCCTCTTCTTCTTGGATGGAGGAGCATCATCATTTCCCTTGTCCCTATTCCTTTTGAAGAATCCTTTCCTTCCCTCTTTTCCTTTCTTCTTTGAAGTATGGGAGGCGAGAACATGAATATCTTCATTCCTTGAACTTTGACCAATGCCTCTTGCCACCAACCTAGATTCCTCTTGAATGCAATCAGATCTTAGGCGATCAAACTTAGGCAATTTTGACCTTGCACTGATTCCCTGAATGTATGATTCCCAAGACAAAGGCAGCCCATTTGAGAGCAAGCATAGTCAGATCCTTGTCTTCAACCATATGCCCAATCGTTGAGAGCTGATCTCTCAAATTTGAAATCCTCATGAAGTATGCAGTAACAGATTCTCCCTTTGACATCTTCACGTGATGCAATTGATGCTTTAGTGCAAGGGCTCGGCTAGTATTGTTGACTTCGTACATTTCTTCTAAGGTCTTGAGCATATCTCTTGCTGTCTTTAACTTAGAGATGATAGGAACAATATGATCCTTGACAGAGTCAACCAGAATCTTCATTGTTTTGATGTCTTTCTTCAGCCACTCCTCCTTTTCTTCTTCCTCCTTAGGTTCAGAAATGCTAGACTCCACGAACTCACCCAAATCATTTTCACGCAAGGTGAGCATGATCCTGAATCTCCATGAAGTGAAATTAGATGCACCTTCGAGTCTATCTTCAACCTTCTAACCATTCACCATCTTGACTGAAGTAGATAAGTGAGCAACAAAAGGTATGCTGATTAGCAATAATCTGATCACGATCCTCAAACCCGCTTTGATACCATGTAAATTTTAGGTGAACAGATTATATGCACAGAAAAATAATTCAAAATCTGACAAAATAACACAGCAGATACCCTGGGTAAACCCTCCTCTTGAGGGAGAAAAACCCAGCAACAAAGAGACTCTCTTTATATTAAAACAATGACAACAGTTCACTTTACAATTAGGTCTAACATAAGACCACTATTCAGCACCTGTACAAGATGCAATAACAGATAACAAACTGGCACTTCAAATTCTGGCAATATAAGAGTTCACAACTTGTCCTTAGATCAATTTGCAATCTGATCTTGAAGTACTGGAAAGAATTCACACTTGACAGAGTATAGACCTACAGAAATTCGCACCTGTATGATATCCGTAATTGACTGAATACAGATCTACAGAAATCGCACCGCACTGAATATGTTCGCACTGTATAATCTTCACACTGCATATGTTCGCACTGAATAATATATGTTCGCACTTGCACTGTATATACGCACTTGATGAGATTGAACTTATGTGAATAACCGGACTGAAATTGGATGATTACAATGGACGAATCAATGTGTATATATACAAATGAATGGGAGAGACACATCCCTTCAAATCCTTCATGTCGGCCTCCAAGAAATCGCATCTCTTCATAAATGGAAGTCGGCCTCAATTAATAACAAATATTAAATGTCTTCTAATAAAAGATTCGACTAACAAGATGAATTTGTATCTTCTCATGTCGGCCATAATCAAAATGAAGTTAATACAAAAACAACGAATATAAATTAAATAGCCAACGGGCTATCATTTAATTTATATTTCCTCAATAGGGCTGAGCTGGAAGGAACGACTGAAGCTGCAATATTATTAACAAAAATTATATCAAGTAAGAGATAGATACCAAGGTCAACACACTCTAGGAATTAAGATCAGCTATTGGAAACTTCTCAACAATTTACATCCCACAGCCACCTTGCAGTCTGCAACCAGACTGACTTCAATCTGGACCTTTAAAATTTTCTCTAATGGTCAAAAAGCTATAGCAATTTGATTAGGAAGTCCAATCTCAGAGATGTTGAAGTGCATGTCTAGCTCAAAATGGTCATAACCAAATACAATATTACTAAATGTAGTGAGCACCTTGTAGCAGTATTCTACCAGTGTAAGGAAGGTTCAACAAACAATTTGGGCTACACTTTGGACTGCTAGAAACCCCAACAAAAAAATCTGATGACTTTATGAAAGTACTGTGGAGAACTGTTGTTCTCAACTAGGATAAACCACACGATGTTTGACTAATGCATATTAAAGTGCTGAGACATTACAATGTTAGAAGCTAAATATGAGATGGATAATGGTACTCACTCAATTTGAAACATCTGGATCTCATTGTTGCAACTTAATATTTAACATAGAGGTAAAGAGACACAAACCTTACATATGTGGAAAAGCTTGAAGATACCTGGAATAGATGAGCTAAAAGTTAATGCTTTGTCAGAAGCAATTTCTTTCTCTTAGTCATGGAATATGTGCATCTGAAAGAAAATGGAGATTGGCTTATTATATGCTCAAACCTCTAGCACTTTAAACCCTTGCCCCACATGTTCTCAACCTTGGTCAAAAAGCCATGTCTGCCACCTTAAGAAGCTCTATATGTAGCTGATGTTTTGTGTAGCAATGCTGATACTGGTATCCATATGACTGACATTATCCTCTTATAAATACATTTAAAACTTAACTATAATTACCTTGAAGATCCAAGTGGCAGCAGGTCCCTGCTCAAGAATATGACTCAACTCTGGGCAGCTGCATACTTCTAATGAGGACACTTGCTCAAAACTCCTTATGGTTATCATTTCTCTGAGAAAAAAAATTGTTTTCAGAGTCTTGTTGATGGGTGTTTTATGACACAACAAACATTTTAGAACAAAGTGTCACAGACGCTCTATCCTCTCTTGAAAAACTACCTTGTATGCTAAGATTGCAAGTAAGATCATATGGTAATCCCAATGTTTAAGATGAGTGTGGATAGGCTCTGTGGTATGGATGTGATTTGCTGTGGGCACAATTGAGATTTACTTTTGCAAGTCATTCGAAAAGTGGAAACATAAATGCAGTATCATTTTGGGTTTTTTGATTTTTAAAAAAAGTGAAAAAGAGTAAGGGTTTTAGAGATCCTATGCTATTCCTAAGAAATCAAAAGAAGACGAGGATTAAATAAAACCAAATAAACAATACCCTGCTTCGCCACGTTAAACGACAACTACACAGAGCAAGTGCAATCTTCTGGGAATGTGCTTGTGAGTTTCACGTAATGAATAATTACCATCAGATCGAACAATAATTATCCAAACAGAAGTTAAGTATCCACGATAAAGCTCAGTCTAACTTTACACATTGGGTGAAAAGCATCCACTCAAAGAAAGTATGAGCTCGGTTTCACTAATCTCCGTTATCAATCTATCATTCTTCTAACATACATCATAATTCAAATTTACTAAGCGAGAAAGAAAATATGCGACCATGCAACTATTCGACAATCAAGTATTCAAGGCACCTCATGCATTTGAACTTTATTATCAAAGTAGTGTTTTCACAACAATTTCATAAAAACTCTCTTTATTTTCTACAATCTAATTCTCTTGAATCTGCTCTAACTTCTTAATCTCCTCTATCTGATCTATATCTATATCTAATCCCCATTAGAATGAGAGAGTGAAGGGGGGGGTTTATATAGTTTTTCAAAATTACAAAGAACGGCTGAGATTGATTCAGGATCAAAGGCCCAGATTAAACAAAACTAAACCCTAATTAGGGTTTCTAAAACCTCAACCAGTTAACTGAAGAGAACTTTAGACATCTGGAGTGGCATCCTTATCCACTTGTGCGGCCTTGCATTCGGCGAATCTGGACACGATCAAGCCGACCTCTTCGATGGCAATGTTGGGCAGCACACTGACATTGGACTCCAGCAAATCCAAGCTCTCAGCACACTCTGCAAAAATAGTCGCCCATGCTGGTTCCTGTAGCAAGAAAGAATTTCTGACGGCCATGAAGTCGAATACTTTGGTGAAGTTTTCTTCCATGATTGGCCCGGTGGTGGAGAAAATTCTATGCACTTGCTCTTTTAAATTCTTTGGCCGCAAGTGTTTCTTTCGGACAGTATCCTTGTCAAGCATATCCACAGCCATTTCATAAATTTTACTCTGAATTTCCTTTGCTTGTTCTTCAACTCTGGCACCATCCTGCTTCACTTTTGCGAGGACTCCTTTTCTTGAGATCAGAGCATAATACCATTTATTGAAATCATATGCAGCTCCGGCTTCAATAACCTTGTCCTCAATCAACCTTTGCTTTGAGATGCTCTTCAATTCCCGAATACATGGGATGATCCTGCTTTGAATATCTTCGAGACTACTCCATGATTCTGCAAGGTCTGCAACTCGTGATAGCATAAAGGAAGCCTGCTCATTTACTTGTGCTAACTTTTCTGCAAACGCCAATGCCTCTTCTTTCCTTCCAGCCATCCAGTCCTTAGCTTCTCTCGCCGTAGTCAACTCTTCTTCAAAATTTGCTCCTGGTTCTTGTGAAGAATTTGGAGGTGGAAGCGCTGCTTGGTCACCTTCATTTAGTGGCTTGGTCAAGTGCTGGATGTAATCTTTTAGGCGCTGAATTTCTTTTTTATATTCTTTTTTCTTGGCAACTTTTTTTTCTAACTTGGACTTGATGGTGGCCACGGAATTGTCCAAGTCTTTGACCTCTTGCCCTTTTGTTGTCGGACCCATGTCGATGGTCGTGATAGCATATTCATCAGGGGCAATCTCATCTTGGAACTTGTCGGCTGTAGGTATTGCAATTTGTACTGTACGATTGCCAGCCTCATCTCTCTGGATGGTAGAGAATTTCTTGGCCTTCTTCTTTGGTGCAGTTTGCTCTAGTCTTGCCAGAAAATCTGTGTCATCCTCTTCTTCTTCAAGGACCTCCGTTGGCGCCCTTCTTTTCAATCTTTCTCTCAACCACTCTGGGATTGTTGGCTGCTCAGTTCCGTCCTCCTGTTGATCTTGGACGTCTTGTATATCCTGTACTCCCTGCTCTTCCTGAACCTCCGACATATTTTGAACTTCTTGGACCAATTGCATACCCTGAATTTCTTGGACGGATGGGTCATCTTGGATTCCTTTGAGGGCGGAAATCATTCCTTCCTCGAATTCTCCATCCATAATATCTGTATCATTATCTGATTCTAGGATTTTTGTGCTTGCTGGAGAAGGTTGACCATCATCTTCTACTTGTATTGGCTCCACATTTTCGATAGGAGAAGGGATCCTAGCATTTTCGAAAGACTCTTTATCCATGGCGAGTATTTCTTCTATATTTCTGGAAGTGGTCGACTGAAGAGGTTTAGACTTGTGCTTCTTTTGAGAAGGCCCTTCATCTACCATTTTATCCTTGTCTTGTCTTGCAGATTTATCAACTTCTTTCCTCTTTCTTGAGTTGGCAACCTCTGTTGGTCCATCTCCAAGAGATGCATCGACGTTTGAAGAACAGGACTCTGTATCGCCCATCAATTCATAGGTGAATTGCACATTTCTCTGTCTTAAAATTTCTACTTGTCGATCTATCCACCATTGAGAATATTTGAAAACAGGCCGCATGAGTGTCGCCAGGTCGACCATCTCAGGCTCAAACCATTTTATAAGGGGGAGTGGCTCATTTTCATTGAAGCCTGGCTGCAAATAGATTCCATCATCCTGTAGTTGATCGGGTATTTTGAAGAGCTTTGTTGCCCTTATCATGCTTAATGGCAATCTCGACCGCAACCTCCTTACGTCATATTCATCTGCCGCGTTGGCCCAGAAGTCTTCTAAGTCAACCCGATGCTTGTACCTCTCTCCGTCCACAGTTCTGATGTGATGGAGCGGATCAAAGTTGTTCCTGGATTTGTATGATATGAATGGATATTGTTGAATTTCCAGTCGAGCAGCCTCTGCTGCTTGTGCCGTCGGACATGACTCCTCCATATTTCCGATGAAAAAAGGAAAGGTGACAGCTGCTTTCTGCTTTGGCCTTTGAATATTCTGATACGCCTCTAATTGCCTTAGCACTTCCAGCAAAACCATCTTGTTGGTCGGATAGATAGGCAGTCTATAAGGATTTCCTGAGAATCCTTGGATTCTGATGTAAGTGAACTTAGGATACTGAATGAACCAGAATCCATACCAACTGATTAGGCTCTTGGCCTCATGTGAGAGTCTTTGGTGAGTTCCGCCTTGGAGAAGCCGGGTGATGTACATCAGAAAGGCGTCATGAGCTCGTCGGAAATGAGATTTCTCTTTCAGCTGCAGCTGCGGATAACAATTGTAGGCTTTGAATTGCCCTTGGCCATTGCCAACCACGCCTTTGCAGGTCAAACCAGGATACTTGTAATATCTTGCAAGTGAATATACAATGTACGAGCTCATGCGAAAAGTTTTGGTCTCCTCAAAGTTGACTAACTGCTCGTGCAGGCTGTCACTAATCATTTTGGACCAATTGAACATCTTGACTCCAGTGATTATCTCATCAATAAAATAGTACATCCAATTTTCGAAAGGTGCACCATGGGAATTGCCTACTATTCTGTTTAGTAGCAAAACGATGTCGCCATATTCCTCTTTGAAATGGGTTCTGATCAATTTCTTCGGCATCTTGCCTGCAGTAGGCTTGGGCTTTAGTAACCAATTCTTGTTTATGTTGGACACATAGAGATCCTGCTGGCTCTGATAAAGCTTGAGTGCATCTTCTTTGGTGCGGTAGGATGTTCGATTGTACACTGGAATTCCAAAGGTTTCTTGGATTGCTGGCTCGAACAAGTAGGCAAGGACTCTTTCGTCAGGAGCTTCTATCTGTCTGTCTCGTGCATTGTAGTGTAGTGCGCATTCTACCATAAGCTCCGGACATTCTTTTGCTGGTGGAAATCCAGCTGCGTGTACGATTCCATTTCGCATCATCCTCATGGCAATCGGTGTAGGCAGACGTCCATCAGTCCCGTACATTCTTTTCCTGAAGTCTTCGAGGTCAACGTGGCCAAGATCGGTGTCCACAACGTGCTCCCACTTGGACTTGATTTTCGATTGTGTTTGCACACCTTTACTGGCAAACTTCATCTTCACTGCTTCGAAAATAGATCTGCAAAAAGAAACAGAGAATAATTAGAATTCGAAACTTAAAATCACTTCGAAAGATATTCCAGCTAATTATCAATTTAAACTTCGTGAAAAAATCAAGTTGGAAAGAAAATAAATGATAGAGTCTTATGCTAAGAGGAAGTAGACAAAGTAAATCTGCTCGTGACTTCTTGGAGAAGTGATCACAATCACGATGCAAGCTGGTAAAAAGATTATTTCCTTCACTTTTCTGCAGATTTTCTCAACCTTTTTTTTGCCTTAGACAAGTTTCTTCTCACAACTTTTCTTCTCAAAATCGAATGATTGTGCAAATAAGAAGTGAAACCACTTATAGAGGTGAAAAAATCGATCTTTTTTAGCAAATTTGCATTGTTTCCTTCGAATTGAGTTTGAACTCATCTTTCACTTTGCTCCCGGGTGGCAAGTTTTATCTTCAATGCTCTTGTCCGGGAAAGTTTCCAATTTCATCGTCAGTCCAACAAAGCTCTTTGTCTTTCTTTCCAATTTCAAATTTCTCAAGACTTATCCTTTTGGGTGTTGGAAAAATGAATAATTAAAATAATTATTTTATGTGTCAATTCCAACCCATTCGTTCTATGGCGAATTATTTTTGTCCGAGGCAATTTGATTTTCAAAATTTTCCTTGCCAATGCCTTAGGCGAATTTTCATTTTCTCCAAATTTCTTGCCATAATCTCTATCGTCCAATTTATTTGGCCAAAATTTCTATCCTTTTCCAAAATTAATTTCGCCATGTCCAATTTTATTTGGCCATTTGCTTCTTCAAAATTTATCTAGCCAAAATTTATTTCATCACTTAGGCAAATTTTCAAAGTGCCAAGCATATTTTAACATTTTCCAAAGGTTTATACCTAGGCAAAATTTTAATTTTTTCTCACCTCTCTATACATGGCGGACTTTAGCTATGTTTAGGCCATTTCACTCTTTTCTTGGGGCGGACTTTATACTTTTCCTTGCCATTCATTTTATGTCTAGGGTAGACTTTCTCCTTATGTTTGCCACTTAGTCTCTTGGCTAGGGCGGACTTTCCTCATTTTGTTGCCATCTAATACTTAACCAAGGGCGGACTTCATTGTTTAGCATGCCATTCAGTCTCTAGGCTAAGGCGGAGTTCATCTTTTTCCTTGCCATTTCCTTTTTTGCTCAAGGCGGACTTGCCTTGTTTCTTTGCCACTTACTAAGGCGGACTTTACTAGTCTCTTGGCCATACAAGGGCGGACTTTGATCCTTTCCTTGCCATCCACACTTTGTCCAAGGCGGACTTCCTTAAATGTTTTGCCATCTCATCATTCCTCAAGGGCGGACTTTGGCTTGTGGTTGACCATTTGCTCTATAAGGCCAGGCGGACTTCATCATTTGTCTTGCCATTCATAGGGCGGACTTCATGCATTTGCTTGCCACTTAATCTTTGACCAAGGCGGACTTGCTTCTTGGCCTTGCCATTGGATGCTTAAACATGGGCGGACTTGCTATGTCTCCCAGCCACTCCTCATTTCTGTCCAAGGCGGACTTAGCATCACTTTATGCCATTTCCTCTTTGTGCAGGTCGGACTTCACCAGGTTTCAGGCCATTTCATGCTTTGGGGGGGCGGACTTTAGCACATGGATAGCCATTGGAAGGCGAACTTGACCTCCAGCATTGCCATTTAACACTTTGGCTGAAGCAATTCGCCATTAACTTGTGAGCTGAAGGTCTTCTCCATGATCAATTTTCTCACCTTCTCCATGAGTCTCAGTCCTTTTACATGCCTTCACCATGATCAGCTCGCCATGATTGCTCAGATTTCCAGATTCTTTCCACGGATTTCTCATATTTTTTTTTATGAATTTCTCGAATTTCTCAGACTTCTCATCATTTATTGACTGATTTATCATGTTCTTCACCATTTTCTGTGCTTTTTACCAGATTTCTCACCATTCTCGAGCAAATTTTCCAGATTTTTTTTTTTTTTTTTTAAACTTTTCCGTGATTTTCCAGAATTTTACCAAAATTTCAAAAATTTTCAAATCGATTTTCTGAGAGTTTTTCTGATCTTTTCGAACTTCTGAGTGGATTTTTGAAACTCGAGCCCTTTCCAAATATAGAAACTTTCTAAAAATAGAAATTTTCCAAAAATAGCAACTTTCCAAAAATAGACCCTAAAAAATAGGGATCCCAGAATTGCCCAAAAGTGCCAAAAAAGTAGGTCCTAAAAAATAGGGGGCCCGGGGTGAGAAACCCTAAAAACTTGGAGGTGTCGGAATTGACCGAAATGATAGTTGATCTTCGTCTCCCAGTTCCTCTAAGCACGATGGCGACGTTTATACAGTGATCCAGGCTAAAACTCAATTGCTTGACTTGGGTGATCGTTCAAAATTCAGACTCAAAACCCCCAGACGAAGAGCAGACAAAAAGAGGCATGCGGAAGCAAAACCCTAAAAAGCAAAACAACAAGGTTCCCCATTTGCAATGGGGCGAGGTGTGAATTAGGTCACAACAAGTCTTACCATTGGAAATACTCATGTTCATACTCTCTAGTTGATCATTATTTGATTATTTGTTTTGTTCTTTTTGATATGACTAAATATGTATGTTTCACTAGCCCTTTTACTTCATAAGTCTGGCCATTATCATAGGCTTTTACTTCATTTGTAATCTTTAGCAGTATTTCTCAGTTGATCATCCAAGTATCTACTGATTGTTGCCTTCTTGAAGCTGGATTGATTTTGTCTACAGATCCCTTGTAATTTGTCCAATTATAAATATTTTCTTTATTAAAAATGGAAAAAATGAAAATTTGTAAAGAACTTATCTTTAAGGATTTCTTGAATATGGTCTTTGAACAGACCATGGTTGTTCACAAACATTGAAATCTTAAATGCTTCATAAATTTGCCTTAATTCAATCATTTTCTTCCCTTCTTGTTGAGCATAAAGTTCAGAGAATTGATTGCACAAGGTGTCTAAAGTACCTTATCTAACTATCAATCCAATTGCTTTATATATATTTGCATTGTTTCTGATGCTTTGGGCAATGCTCGTAGAGCCCACTAATTCAATGGATTGATCATTGTGGGGCACTGCAATAATTTGATTAAGGATCTATATTTATTTTCTTTTCATCCATATGAATTAGTGGAAACTTCTGCTTGCTTCTAGCAAGCTCTGTCTTGTAGAAGAAATACAGGAGGTGCATCTCATGGAATGGAATGTTTCTCTGGTTGAAGACATAGTGTCGGTATGCCTGGAAATGCCTTTTGAAGTTTTGATCTTTCTAGGAGCCTCCAAAAGAGTCCCTCAAAAAGAGCAAGCCTTCTGATCTTTCTAGGAGTCTCCAAAAGTGTCCCTCAAAAAGAGCTACGAGTTTATTCTTCATTTCTACTCAACAATCATCTGCACATAAGAATATTGCTTGTTTATTACTGATTAAGGATCTATAGTTATATTTTTCTCATCCATCTGAAATGATGGAAACTTCTGATTGCTTCCAGCAAGCCCTGTTGAATAGCAGAAAAACAGGAGATGCATCTTGTACAAGGGAATGTTTCTCTGGTGGAGGACATAGCTTGGGGATGCCTGGAAATGAATGGCATGAGATGCCTTTCCAAGAGTGTCCATCAAAAAGAGGAAATGCTTCTAGGGAATGCCTCCAGGTTAAAAGAGTAAACCTTCAAAGAAAAGCCATAAAGCAAAAATAATAAGAATAAATGTTGAATCCCAAAGACTACCTTAAGATAAAGTTATATTTTATGATAATTGAACTGATAAATGAAACTGTTTACTTCTGAATCATAATGTAACTTCTATAACAGGCCCTTATTGGGTAGTTGATTTTTTAAGGCAAGGGAAGAACATAAAGTTCCTCAAGCATAATACATGCAATGCCATTGAGGTAGAGGGCATCAAATTTTGTCCAAGTTGCTACAATTGCAACTTCAGTTTGCAAAGTAGTTTGATTACTAGTTTCAAAAAATACAAGAATATATTTAACTTCACATCAAGCCCTTACTTATTAATAGTAGTTAATTTTCTGAAGCAAGGAATGGTCACAAAGTTTCTTGAGGACTATCCATGCAATGCTTTCAAGGAGATGTTGGAATCAGAGGTTGTCCAATTTGATTCTCAATTTGCAAAACAGCTAGTTTATTTCACAAAAATATAGGCATATATTTTGGATGACATTTTGTGTGTATGGGCAGTTTGTAAGTAATCTTCATTTTAGTTTGCAATTAAGTAGAGTCAGTTGATCCTTCATGACTAGTTTTGGGTTGTTAAATTTCTTAATTGATCATATAGGTAATTTCAATTGTGAGATGATTTTCTTTGCTTCCATATGTTGCATACATAACATTTTTGGGGCATATTTTATGAAAACAATGACTACATGTGTGATGAAGTAAAGCCATCGGTGACACTAGTGGCCCAACTTTACATCCCTTGATAGAGGTCAAAGTAGATGGCAGTTTCAACAAGTCATCTCTCCATATGGCAGCTTATGCTGTGAAACCAAAATGATATTATATTGATGTCAGCAAGAGGAGGCTTTCTCCAATAAGAGAAGTAATTAAGGGATTTTGTGCAGAAGCAAATAAATAATGCAGGACTAGAGAGGTTATGTCTCTGTTTAAGAGCCAATTTGCACAATTTACATGTGCACATGATGGGTTCGCTAAAGTGGAGCTTTGTATGATAAAGGTTTCAAAAAGACCCCATAGATTGGAGGCATCTTCAGGTCAGCTACATTTGAGTTGCTGATGTTTGCTATATGGTTACTCACAAACAGCCAGTCCTTCTGCTAATGAGGGGAGTTGGAATACTTGTAGTTTAATTTATTCATTGAATAGGAATGAGCTTGGGTTAAAGAAGACAAAGAGCTTGTTATGCATTGACAACATTGATCAACTTAATTGAAAATCAATTTCTAGTTGATGGAAATGTGTTATGTATGGGTGATGATGATGAGGGTGAATCAAATGGCCTTGATAGATTGTCTCCATTTACAATGCCTGCAGATGAGCTAGAACTTGGGAGCGGCAATCTTGGAGGGTTTTTTGACAAGAGGATCTGGAGGATGTGGATTAAATTGATGAGGGATTCAGACATGAACTTGATTCATGATGCAATTTTTCCTGTTGTCAACTATTTATTTTTCAAATGCCAGTTTCCTTCCATATCAGTATGTACTATATAGTTCTGCTCTATTTATGTGACACGGCAGTCTTTAAATTCAATTCTCTTGGGCCATGACATATTGATATTTCATACATAATGTAGACACCTAAATTTGTCTATAACACATCACACATTCCCCTAATTTGCCATTTTCATCATTTTCACTCATTATCCGTATTTCATCACTTCTAATTAAATAACTTATAATTATTTGGTTAAACTGACTTATTTTCCTCTATTAATTAAATAATATTAATTATTTGATTAATTCACCATTGTATTTACAATTTTTTAGTAGTTTCACATAATCTCGTACCCTTTTGTACCCATACACATACCCTGGTAACTATGTCTGGTAGTAAGGTCTTATTCATAATGCTTTTCTCCTTTTATAATAAGGTAGTTCTAAGCTTTTCAAAACCGGGAATATTATATCGTTTTAGTCAACTCATCAATGTGCTCATCAGGATTCCCTGCAAACAAAGTTCCATCTACCATACCAAAATGACATGCTGCTAGATGGTATAACATTATAACTATAGAAGGTCTTCTACATTTCCTTTGAAAAATTGCAGACATCCTTTGTGTAGATTTTACTATTGTTTCATCTATATCTCCTGCTCTAGTAATGGAAGCGATATGTACCTCTTACTTGAAGCACCTAGGCAAACTCTGATATTATTATATTTTATCCCACATAGATGAGCTTTGAGGCATGTGTAAGAGCCCTGTTAAATTTGTTGGACTCGTTGTGTAATTGCTTGTGCATGCCACCATCTCTGGTGTTTGTTTGCATTATGACATTGCTGAAGAGGAGACTTGGGGTCATGTTTGATTTTCCTTCTTCTTCAGCACCTTAAGATTTTTTTGTGGGTCTCTTGAAGATTTGGAAGTCAGTTTTCCAAAGCAACTATTAAAAACTAAGTTACCGATTCGTTTTTGGATTCGGGTACAGGTATGTGAATCCGGTACAGGATTCGGTCAAATTTTTTTTTGGGGTTGGGTACGTTAATACAAAAAACATATAAAAATCAGAAATATATACATATTTGCAGCAGTAATTAAGTTCAGAATACACCACCATATTAATAGTCAAGTAACATAGCAAAAATACATATAATGGCTGCATCAACTGCCTTCAGCTAGAACCACATCATTCTTTGCCTGTGAAAAATTCAAAAAATCAAACCTCATGGTTCAGTGGTTATGGGTAGATCATGATTGAATTTGTGAGTTCTATTGTGTTCATCTGTGTATTGTCAGACTCAACATAACCTTTTCCATTATCTCAGATATAATTTGTGAGTACTTGTTCTTGTTGAAGTCACTTTCACTCAATTAAAAGGTTTTAGATTCAATTATCTCAGATATAATTTGTGAGTACCTGTTCAAGTTGAAGTCACTTTCACTCGGATAAAGGTTTTAGATTCAAAGGTAGTTGTAAAATTGCACCTGCTTGAAGATTAGCAGCTGGACATATGATGGCTGCATCAACTGCCTTCAGCTAGAACCACATCATTCTTTGCTTGTGAAAAATTCAAAAAATCAAACCTCATGGTTCAATGGTTATGGGTAGATCATGATTGAATTTGTGAGTTCTATTGTGTTCATTTGTGTATTGTCAGACTCAACATAACCTTTTCCATTATCTCAGATATAATTTGTGAGTACCTGTTTTTGTTGATCACTTTCACTCAATATTTTATTATTTAGAAGTCAACTTTTAGTCAAAAAAATATTTAAAATTGCAAAAAAAGGCACTTTTTCCACGGCCTAGGTGTTTTGACGCCTGGATTATGTCTGATTCGCATTGGATTCTTCTGGGCGTATTCTGGATGAATCCACAGAGGCGATTCGTATCCATGGCGTATCCACAGGCAAAATTTTGTACCCTGTGCGAATTTGAATCATATCGAATCCAAATTTCGAATCTGATACAAATCATATCGTATCCAGAGGCTTAGAGGGGCGAATCAGTAACTTAGATTAAAAACCTTACATAACAAGCATCTAAGAAAAAAACAATTTGGTAAAGGTTAAGGCGGAAAGTTTTCTTTACCTAGCACAAAACTACTGAAATATAGTAGATTTTCCCCCTGAAAAGTCAGTTTCTTTTGAATATCCTCCACTCTTTTTGAAAGCTGCAATAAGGAGCCTCAAATGTTGCAGACCCATTGCAGTCTTGAATTTGAGCCTTAAAATCTGATGTAGGGCGCAAAGCTCCCTTCTCAGAATCATTTGATCCCAGCAAGAAGCCCTCACCCTCAACCCCTTGAAATCAAAATCAACTATTGAATTGAGTATTTTATCATTTTGGCTGAGGCACGCTTTAGTTTTTGTTTGTGGTCATTCCTTTTTGTGGTCTGCTACATGCTATCATATCCTGTATGTATCTGATTACAGATGGTGTATGTCTTAGATATGGCTATGCATATCCAAATAAGTTTTGGGTATGGCAGAGCTGTATGGTGGAGAGTGTTACACAACTCACTTGGTACCAGGTAAATTTTCTGAGTCTCTGTAATAACCACCCTTAATTTTTTGAAATTTTAACACGTTAGCTTCAGAAATAGAAAGTAAAGCAAGTCAACTTCCTTCCACTTTTTGATCACCAAGTTCCCGATGTGGGTGAGGTGAGAGCAGATGGTGGTAAGGATTGCATTAAACTGAACTGCTGAAGGTAAACCACTTGTTCAGTGGGGTGAGAAGAGCACATCCACTTATTCAGCGGGGTGAGAAGGGCACATCCATTTATGCAGTGGGTAGGCTAATACAATAATGAAAGTAAATCAGCTCTTCCACTTTTCAGCAGTGAGTGAAGTGCTAGAGACCACTTATTCAGTGGGGTGAGTACAATAAAGCACCAATGCAGTGGGTAAACGAATGGAACCACTTATGCAGTGGGGTAAGTAATGAAACCACTTATGTAGTAGAGTAAGTAGCAAATCAAACTAGAGAAAATCAATGAAGGTACTACCATTCAGTGTTACAATAAGAGCTCTCAAATATGATTCAAATCAATTACAACTCTGCTGTTTGACTGCAAATATGATGGAAATAGGAAATGAACACCCCCAAATGAACCCCAACTTCAATAACAAGATACCCAGGCAATATAATGGCAAGTATACCTCAAGAATGTGACCCAATGAAGCCTGAAACAGGTCTGATATACTGTTGCAGCATATTGCAGCAGGTCTGATACACTGGAACAAGAAGTATGCAACTGGCACACCACCCAAGGAACTCACCAAATCATCAAAGTTCACCACAGAATCGTTCGCGAAGGCCTATAGAGGTCTAGGCACCACCATGAAACCTCAAAAGTGCAGGAGAAGTGGGGTGATTCACCCCAGAATCATTACACCCTCTTTCCAAGGTGGTACGGCCTACATATGGGGCAATTTGCTCCTCAAAAATCAGAAACTTCTGCTAACAAACTGCAATTAGTCCCTTCCTAGTCGCTTAGTGTAGAGAAATCCAATGGTCCAATAACCAAAAGGCATTTCCCCAAACTTCAATCTGCAACAACAAAACAATAGGTACGACCTGTACTTGCACAAGTTTGTCCAGCAGCAAAATTCCATAGAAAACAATCTCAAATCACTCTGAAAACTCAATAAAAGAGCATATCAAATACTTACAAACTTCATCACCTCAAAAAACTTCATATTGAAAAGCCATGAAATGAATCTTCACCATTAGCACCAATGGTGACCCTTGAAATGGAGCCACACCAGTCCGGCTAGTGAATGTATTTCAATTCCGAAACTAGAATGGCTCTCAAGGGTTATCGTCCTCAAAAACTTGGAGAATCCAATGCCAAATTGGCAACACTTTGTTATCAAATCTCAACATTAACAATTGAGCTCCCCAATGCCTCCTTGTATAGCTTTTGGAGGGAAATATTACAATTTGAAATAATAAAATCACTTTTTCCCACAAATTGCCTTTTGAAAATAATAATAATCTCCTTCATGTGCAACGTCCCCCTTTTCCAACCTAGGCATCCAACTTGGACGTGTTTTTGGCTTTTCGAAAACCTACAAGTCATGAAAAATAATAACTAAACATTACAACTTAAGTGAAATATTAAAATATTTTACTACAAGTGATAAGAAATTCCGAAACACCTCATAATCCAATTTTGATTGCACCAATTTGATACTGAGGCATTAGATGAATGGATGAAGCCATTTTGGTGACTTACTAAAAATAGACATGCTCTCCAAGAAGTTTGGAGAACACCCCAATAGTCCGAAAACACTGTGGAGAGTGTCATTCAGACCAATGTCATCTCTTGAGCTCAATGCCAACAATAGAACCTATGTATTGCCACCACTACATCCTCCAAGAACCTTGGAGTCCCCTTGAGTTTGGAGAACACCCCAATGGTCTGAAAACACTGCGGAGATGTCATGTCCCTGAAATAGTAGCACTGAAATGACAAAATACATATCTAAAAATATTATTCATTTGACATCATTATAATTACAATTATTAGAGATAATATTATAATTATGATTATATTATAAATATTAAAATATAAATACTATAATCATTATGATATAATGTTAAAATATATATAAAATTAATATAATTCAATAAAATCAATCTATAGTGATAATACTAAAATAAAGCATATAATATATATTAATATTAAAACATAAGCATAGAATAATATATAATCATCATAAACAAACATGGTAATAAGCCGTGCATCCTAATACAAACATCTTCATCAAATCCTGAATGAATAGTATCGACGATGATTGCTCCTTAAAAGGCTTTGCCTAATAACGAAAGGGAACATAGTCGAAAGGAAAGATATCTTGATCTCGAATCAATAAACAAGGTCGGGAAACAAGCAACCTTAATTTGCTGCGGTAGTGTCAATAGTGTCTTGAGTTAAAAAATGCCACACCGATCTTAGACAAGAAATCGATTATCATTGTCTAGTCAAGCTGACTTCATACAGGAACCGGGAGTATGAGAAATAGACGGACCATTAATAATTAGTTAGTAAATTAAGTTATTTACAAAGGGCACAGGACACAACTCTTCACATCACACGAATGTATGAGAAGAAGTAATATAAATAGGGATAGAAGATGAACCGTCTGAGATATGAAAGGGATTATATACGATATCAGCCGTATCAAAGACGGAGGGCTCCTGTAGAGCCTACGACCAGGACGAAGAATGGACGCGTCATTTATTAATGGATTTTGAAACTAAGCATTTGCTCATTGTTAGTCGACATTCTATATTGTTCAGACGATGTAAGAAATCAAGGCGTCGTCCCTTATAGTTATCAACTTATCGGGCTAGGAGTTATATCCATACTCGACATTCATCATCTCCGCCATCATATAGACTCCAATAAATACGTACTGGGACTCATACCTGGAGACTTGGAGTTTGCCGCTACTTCCAAAATCTTCAATCACCAAGCCATGTATCGGTGGTTGCAATCCTAACGTGGAGGTCATCGTCTATCCTTTTTGGGAAGTTCAAGACAATCAATTGAGAGATATCAGGTTTCTTACAATATTGACTCTCTTGCTATTTTATTCCATCCTCATTATCGGCACAGTCTTGGCAGCTGCGGTAGGGAAGATAGGGACGCTACAGCCGTTATATATTACCAAAGCATTACTAAAAATTACACTCAACTATTGATGGATGGAGAGAATAAGGAATATATGAATATAGTCCCAGCTAAGGAATCAGACAATACAATATCTACAGAGTGTTAAAACAGTGAAGCATTCACAAAAATATCTGCTAATTCATTCAGATTGACAAATTTAGGGTTATCTCAAAAAGGGGACATTACAGGAGAGTGTCATTCAGACCAGTGTCATCCCCTGAGCTCAATGCCAACAATAGAACCCATGTATTGCCACCACTACATCCTCCAAGAACCTTGGAGTCCCCTTGCCTTACCACAACCTACGGGAACTCTGAAAATAGGCTAATGGTCATCAAACTGATTAAGTTTGAGAAGGGGAGATTACAGTCTTAAGGTGAGGCAGGCCAAATAAGGCCTGCAGACTTGCTGGCTAGTTTTTGTCAGACTTGTTGAACTCATGAGTCTCATGGGTCGGACTTGGCCAGGCAAATATCATATATATATATATATATATAAATGTGACCAGATTTGGATTTTACCAAAGTAACTGAATATTTGATTGATAAGGGCACACTCAAGGGAACTTGTTATCTGATGAATATCCATTTCATTCTCATTTAGTTAGGACCTCATTATTGCTCTATGGTCTTGACGCCCATGTTTTGAAGTTTTTGGAGCTATGTTACTAGATCTGCCCGTTTTGACCCTGCATCTGGGTCCAATCTGTACTGGATCCGAACTCTGGTTCAATGCTGTTTATAGTCCTCATGGGGTGCGGAAATCTGACTGTGGGTTTGTACTGGATGCACCCAGGTGAACCTAGGTAGAACCTGGGCAGTTTCAGCAATGCCAACATGGAACCTGTTCTTTTTTGTTGACTGAAATTTGCTTCCTTTTTTTTCTGCTCTTTTAATAATTTCCAGCCTAGTTAGCAGACATGGCGAATTTTTTATGATTTTTGGCAAATACTTGTTGGGTACTTGGCTAGCTTGAGACCTTGACTCACGCTGCAAATGAAAAACGTGTATTAAACACTCGAAAAACACTTTTTTTTTAGCTTTATAAGCATTATTTTTTTGCCTCTTAAAAAGTTGTGTTGGCGTAAAATCTAACACCTCTGGAGTGCAGGTTTGTACGGACAGCTATGTACACTATGCGATGAGTGCTCTTCAAATTAGGAGGGGAAGCTCCCTCGTTGTGCTGGAATGCATGGAAAAGAAAAGTAATCTAAGTCCTATCTTTTTGTTCTCAGCTGGAAGAGGCACAAGGTTAAGAAAACCAAGAACGTTGCAGCTAAGGATTTTCTGGTTTCGCAGATCATTAACTACAACTAAGCTAACTACTTTAAATCTTATCCAGTTTCCTCAAGAAAACAGAGCATGAGGAAATGGAGCAGGGTTTGACTATCGGACGATAAACGAGTTTAGATTCTCTACTTGAAGGCAAGGTGGCGCATCTATTATCTCAATCTAAACAAGCTTATTGGGCACAAACAGATCTAAGAATTTACCATGACAATCTTATGAAACCCTATGTGGCATAACACTTGATCGAAATAGTAAAGACTTCACAAACAACTTTATCACCACAATCTCACGAAACCCTATGTGGCATAACCCTTGATTATAATGATAAAGATTCACAAAACAGATTTATCACCGTAATTTCTCGAAACCCTGTGTGGCATAACGATTGATCACAATGGTAGATATACATAAAACAGATTTATCATCTCAATCTCTTGAAACCCTATGTGGCATAACAATTGATCTCAATGACAAAGATGTTCAAACAGATTTATCTAAACTAAGGAAAGAATTCACCACTACAATCTCTTGAAACCCTATGTGGCATAACAATTAATTGCAATAGTGAAGACACATGAACAAATACCAAAAGAGTAATATTGAGGGCAAGGTAGGCGCAGCATATATTTCTCTCTCAAGCAAAAGTTATTTACAAATGAGCAAAAGCTCTTATTTATATACATCAAGGTGTAGGGAACCCTAAAATCACCTTGAGTCATCTATAGTTCTTGCAATGCATGCAAGATTTGCTGCCAAACCCTAATGAAGTAAACTATACAGTTAACTGGAAAACTACCATCAGTTAACCGAAACATCTAATCTAAAAATGGACAATTGTGCGAGCATGCACGTCCTTATTAAGCGAGTTAACCGGAAGACTACCATCAGTTAACGTAAAACCCTAAAATAGAACTCCAAGTGTGTAAAGCTGATCTCAGAATAGATATGCATGTGATGACAACATCGAGTTAACTTGAAAGGTAACGCCAAGTTAACTCCTGTGCGTAATGTCTATCCTGAGAGGTGGAAACTGAAGTCTACTGGTCGTGATCTCGAACAAGCAATCCCTCAACGAGGCTGCCAACTACATCAGCATCTGAATGTCAGCAACTTGAGCAATCTTGGCAATCTTTGCACTTAAACTAGCATTTAACTGACTTATAACTTTGGCTCCGTGACTGAAGTGATGGTCATTATCTCTTCTGCGGCTTGATACAAATCGGTCTCAGCTCTTCTAACGAAATCATGAATTAAGACTGATTTGGTCTTGAATTCAGTCTGTGTATACGTACTCTGAAAAACTCGCCTATTATTTGTGAACACGGCTATATTCTGACAATTTTTTTGGAAAACTAAAAATAGCCTGCTGAGGCTAAAAATAGCCTTTCGAAGAGTTATTTTGTTGAAAATCTGATATATATGGGTTTTGTCAGAAGAAGATTCTAAGACAACCAGAATGTCAGATTTCGCGAAAATTTGACTTCTACTCGACCATGCAAGGAATTTTAGGTTGAAAAAATTAGAGCCTCGAGAACTGATGCTCTGGATTAAATTTTCTGAAAAATTATGGCACATGGGTTTTCTCGAGGAAGCTATTCTGAATCAACCCAGATGATTTGTTTTGCCAAAAGTCGCCAATTCTTCAAACATGCGAAAGAATTTAAGGCGAGAAATAGAAGAATTTAAGACAGAAGAAGAAGTTTTTAGTGCTCTGCTTCTGCTAAAATCGCCATCTTGTCTGAAGTCTGCTGATAATTCTAACTTGTACCTGCAAATAAAATGTTTTGATGTCTTCGCCAATGATTGTTGATGAAGAATTTGCCTTTGGTTTGCTAAAATTCGCCTTTTGGTTGAAGAAAAACGAATTTTGACTTTGAAGATATGAATTGCCTTGAAAAATACGAATCTCCCTTGAAAATACGCCTTGTGAATGAAGAAAAACGTGAAAATACGCCTTTGCCTTGAAGAAAAACGAATTTTGCTTGAAAATATGCCTGCCTTGAAAAAAACGAATTTTGCTTGAAAAATATGAATTTCTCTTAAGAAAAACGAATTTCTCTTTAGCTTTGTGAATAATAAATGAAGATGGCGCCATGCTTAAAGAAGATGAAATTCGTATCAATCTGACAACTGCAAGATTTAAAACCTCAGCTGAAAATAGAAGCCTTCTGATTGGTTGCCTTTTAGTTGAAGTGCCACTGACTGGAAGTTCAAATAATAATAAAATATTTATTATCATGCAAGAGCGCCAAAAATAGAAAATCGCCATCTTATGCAAATTTTGAACTTCAGTTGACAATTTTGTTGAAGCTTTGAGATTCATCGTTGAGCTTTACCGATTCCGAAAAGTCAACTCTTGAGCTCATAGGCGTCCATTTGCTCAAGTTATTTCACTTTTTACTAACTTCCTATTTTATAGCTGACGACAAAGTTACAACTGGCCAACTTCGACACTGATTTCCGGGTGACCAGAAGATGCTGAGACTGAACTGAGATATTCATCAGAAAGCCTGCTGAACAAGGAAGAAATGTCTACTGGGAGACACTACTGCAAAATCCATCGTTTAACACCCTGAAAAATTAGGCGCCTCTGATTAAATTGCTTTTACGGGTTCCAGACTTGGCCATTTCTCAAACTGCCATCTGACACTTCAAACGGCTGCTGACGATGAACGGTGAATCCCTCTGACAAGAAACGAAGCTCACTGTATGCCTGGAGACATTCTGCATCCAACGACTGTATACATGACCTCTGAAAAGTTCATTAAGGGTCTGAAAAGTAAAAGCGCCCCTGGCTCTTAGTTGCACTGGTGTCATTTTGACGAAAGTCGAACTTTCACCAAAGTACCCTACTTTGACCTCGATGGCGTTTGGAATGACCCGATTCCGGGCACTATCTGTTTTAGCGGACAGCGAGAAGGGCCCACAAAGAGGAGTCTTCGAGGTGACAAGCAAAACTGCTTCAAGACTCAACACTCCGTGTCGTATTATTTATTAAAATATCCGCTCAGACTTTTTTCCGGATGTCTTCACTTTTCAGCATATCGCCAAAGACCACCATACGTCGACGGCTGCCAACTCCGAAGGCTGCGGCTAGGCTCGTTGAATAGATAAAATGATTCGCTCAAAAGCGTGTGAGACTTGAGGCATTGAGCGAACTCATCCCGGCGGGGCCTAAAAGGCTGAAACCTCTGGACTGTGGAAATACACTGAAAATTGTTTGTTGTTTTAGTGAAATTCGTGCTTGGTAGAATGCTGCCACGCGACCTGGAACGTCGGATTGAAGGCAGGATGATGCATTTCGCGAGCTAGGCTAGAGTATTACTGATGTTAGGAAGACTCTATCTGCAAATTTTCACCATCCGAAGGGTCCTTTAAACCAGTGCCCCTGGGCTGTACTTGCACTGGGAACAAACGGAGAAGCTCAGAAACGTGAAAACTCCATTTTAAGCTGATCTTTGGATGACTGCTGCCGGAATTCTAGAATTCGGATGACTACATTTGATATCTCGTCGGATAAGCAGACTAGTTGAGAGTAGATTGACTGTATTCGCTATCGAAAATGCCCAGATTTACCCCCTCTTTAAGATGGGCGCCCTCAGGCTAGAGGCGCGCTTTTGCCTGAAAAAGACAAATTTCTCACATCTGGCAATTTAGGGATTTCAACTTCCGTCACTGTTTTCCGGAGCTGTGAGTCTCGGAAAGCTTCGCTGGATAGCTCGACGGATAGCCAGACTAATTCTGAAGAGATTGACTGGATGCTTGAACATTTTAAACAAGATCTTGACCTTCAATAAGCTGGGCGCCCTTGGGCTATAGTTGCGCTTTTGTGCTTTTCCCTGAGAAATCGTCATAAATTAATCATTGAAAACTATGTCTCGATCACTGGAATGACCGTATGCAACATGAAATGCTGTCGTGAGATGTCCCTCCATCGTGAAACGCTCCATTTTGAGTCTCTGCTTCAGGTTTTGATCAATATAACTGACTTTGACTGACAAACTATTGACAAAAACTCCATGCTTGATATTGCCCAAAATTGTATTTTACCTCATTTTAGCAAAGTTAAGACTAATTTAATGAAAAATGCCTTAATGAAGCAAAAAATTTGGTTTGGGTACAACATTATGAAAATGGTGTGCCCTCAATCCCATTGGGGGTGCTGTCCCTCAACCCTATTAGGGGCAGCCCCCCGCCAAATTCTGTGCCGAAAGGGTCCAATCTCAATAAACAGGGAAGAGCTTCGAGAAATAGAGACGTCAATTCTTAAAAGTTAAAATTAAAATTTTTAATTAACTTTTAAACTATGTTGTATCCATACTCTGCTCAAATATTTAGGTCACAAACTACTTTTTATTAAAGTAATTGATAATTAATGTTACATAATTTATAAAATTAATAATATATTAATATTAACTTTATTTATAATTTTATTAATATATTATATATTAACTTCATTAATATTTTATTAGGCTTATAGAATTTTTTATATATTAAAAATATTGCGAAATGTATATATTGGTTCAAATATTCTTGTTTTTAGATTACAAATATTTATATTTATGATTTTTACATGTTTTGTATGGGCACACCCAAAACGAACCCAACCTCAAGAATTTTTGCAGGATCCATGAATCCAAACCAAAATCTGAATCAGAACTGGCAACTTAGATTTGGAGCTTGGTTAACAGACATAAAATTATGAACACAGGTATGTGAATGAAGGTCCATATGGCCTTGAAGGCCTTAATTTGGCCTTTCAGGTGGGGGCTCTGCCTTTTGATCCTTCCCCTTGACCCTGCTGGGGGCTGCCACACCCAGACCCCCTATCTGGTTTTAGAAAGCAAAAATAAAAATCGTTTTGTGATGTGCTTGATGGAAAAGCAGCATTTTTTAATTTCCCAATAAAATCCCAAGTAATTGAATTAAAATTATACTTTTGGTTTTCTGAGTCAATCCTAATCCTTGGCAATGCAATTATAGCTGCAACAGTAAATTATAGCTGCAACAGTATCAAGGACTTATCTAAGACATGAGCACAGGCTGCATGGTAGAGCTAGTGATGCTGGGCTTAGTGATACAGGCTCCTCTCTACAATAGTTTATGATTCCATGTTGTGGTTTTTGTTTTTGATGCCATGGATATTGTAATCTGTCAGTTTTGTACACCAAGAACACTCGAGGATGTTTATATTTTTAAAAATCATGTTTCCTTGAGCACAAATGACAAAAGATATGGGATCAAACTAGCCTGTAATTGATTAGTTTTCTATATATTTAAAATTTATTTAAAGAAAATGCATAGGAAAACCTTCAATTCCTTAAAAGAGTATCTATATCTCATGTTTTTTTCAATTTGTTGTCTGCTGAGTCTGGTTGCTGAGTCTTAGGTTGCATCCAAAATCAGCTTGTGGAGTCTGTGCTGAGTCCGAGTCTGGTTACTATGGTTGATATATCCAGATAACAAGCTTCAATGCTGGAACCACTGCAGTCTGAATTCGAGCCTTAAAATCAGATGTAGGGCACAAAAAGTGCTTTTCAGAATCACCTCATCTCGGAAAGAATCCCCCTCCCTCAATCTATTAAAATCAAGATCAATGAATGAAATGAGTATTTTATGTCTTTTGTGTTGAGGTCTGTGTTCCATGGGGACACATCCCTAGCCCTCAAACCCCCGTCCCTGTACCCAATGGTGTTTTGGGTATGGTAGGACAGCAGGGAATGTCCCCTGGCCATCCTTAAAAATCTCTGAACTCCAGAAACATTGCAGAAATGGGCTCTCGCAGCAGGAAGTGGTCAGGGAATGTTTGAGACATCCCTCGACTGTCTTGTGGATGGCCAGATGTTCCTGATAACAATCAAAACTTTAATAATGTTTTAAATAAAAAACAGTTGCTTGGTTTAAAAAAAAGGTTTTAAAACTATTTTCCTGAGTCACTTGGTTAATCATGATTTCATATTCCCTGAAATCAGACGGTCAGATGTCCTTGAAGACAATCAAAACTTTTATAATGTTTTAAGAAACAAACAGTTGCTTGGTTCAAAAAAAAGTTTTTAAAACTATTTTTCTGAGTCGCCTTGAATCATAACTGAAATAATCTGAATTATGCCCTTGAAGCTGCCACTTGTTTGTGTTTCTGCTGTGGGAAGTAAATGCCTTGTTGCTGTTTGGATATTGAATCTGCCTTTATTCCCTGCTCTTCTGCTGCCTTACTCCTCTTCTAGAAGACTACTGCGGATGATTTGTGAGAAGAAACACAAGTCTTAGTGCCTAAGAACATGAATAATACAGTGTTTTAAATCAACTCAGATTGGCCCTATTTGGGTCTAAAAAATAGATCGGCATAAAATTTGGATTTTACTTGCTTTTCTTAAAAGTTCCTATAGAGGACAACAGGTAACATGACAAGACTGCCCTAATTAATAACTACAAACTTGACTCAAAGCAAGCTTCGTAGGGGTACCAATAGTATTATAGCTATTGGTAT
Organism: Sequoia sempervirens; assembly: GCA_007258455.2. Lineage (NCBI taxonomy): Eukaryota > Viridiplantae > Streptophyta > Pinopsida > Cupressales > Cupressaceae > Sequoia > Sequoia sempervirens. The sequence goes on from VDFB02281492.1 coordinate 207,837,486, forward strand.
TAAAGTTGCATCAATATACTTCCGTCCATAGGGAAAATCATACTCAGAATATGTCTTATAGGGTATTCTCTCTCTCTTTATATATATATATATATATTCATCCCCCACCATCCCCAAAATGTGCCCCTTGCTGTCCTGCCATCTCTGTAACACCATGGAACATAGGTTGAGGTTGAATTTATTTTATGTTTGGCTTGTGTTATTGTTTAGGATAGGATAGAGTAGGCCTTAGTTTTTGTTTGTGTTTTTTCCTGTTTTCTGGATGGCCATATGCTATTGTATCCTGTCTGTATCTCTTTATGGCTTATATGAGTCCTAGATATGGCCAAGCTGTCCTGCCGTCTCTGTAACACCATGGAACATAGGTTGAGGTTATATTTATTTTTTGTTTGGTTTGTGTTATTGTTTAGGATAGGATAGAGTAGGCCTTAGTTTTTGTTTGTGTTTTTTCCTGTTTTCTGGATGGCCATATGCTATTTTATCCTGTATGTATCTCTTTATGGCCTAAATGTGTCCTAGATACGGCTATGCATATCTGAATAAGTTTTGGATATGGCAGGTCTTTATCATCAACTTATTTGGTTGTGACAGCCTTTAAGGTTATGTATATCAGCTGTATCTATACTTGCAGTATACTAGATACATGGATGCATACATTGTATATCTGGTAACTTGGATCAGTAGCCATATCTGCAATCTCTTTAGTTATAACAGCTTGGCATAGAGGTTGACACTCCAGTAAAAAGATTCATTTCAGTGTCTCAGACTAAAAAAATCGTTTAGATGGAACCTAAAGAGGATCTAAGATAGTGTAGATGAAGCAGATCGGCTTTTTAAGGAATCAGACCACTTATTAGGCCTCAGGTGTGGTTAGTAGCATAGTTGAAAAACTCGCCAATTGCAAAAAATTGACAAGCCTGGAAAATACGGTACGGAAAAAAATTCGGCAAAAACCCAGAAAAAACTCAACAACTTAAAAAATTGCTTAAACTTCATTAAAATGCTTGTTTTTTTTGCAAAATTCAATGATAAGATGCATCCAATGAGTCAATAAAATGAGTACATAGAAGAAACAAGCTGAGTCTATTTATATTTGATTGATTTGAAAGAAAATTAGATACAAAATCACATCCTCATGTGGAATGCTCAATACGCTGATACTGATAGTCTGAAACAAAATGAAAATAGCAAATTGTTTTTTGTAAAATTGAAAGTAAATACAACATTAATATATTTCAGCTTTTACAAATTCACATCTTCCTCTTCCCATGTCTAGTACTTCTCACTATGGGAGAGGGTGTAGTCGTAGGCCTCTGCTGTGGCTCCTCAACCTCCATCTTGGATGTAGATCCTACTGCTGGTGGCTCTGGCACTGGCAATGACTCCTCAGGATCATCCTCAATGTCATCCAATGAGAATGCAAATCCACCCCCCTCCATTGCCTGTTGCTCTAAGTCATAGATCTTATCCTCGGAGAACAATGGAGGCTGCTTATCTCGCCCTGTCCAATCGCTGTATGGATCTATCTCATCCAAATCAATTGGATTATCTGATATTTCCTTAACCTTTTTTGTGTGCAGCCGAAGATTATATTGCACATATACAAGGTCATTCGGGCGTTTTTGAGCTAGTTTGTTCCTCTTCTTTGTGTGGATGGCCTTAAACAAGCTCCAATTATGCTCACAATTGGACGAACTACCAGTCTGTGATAAGATACGGAGGACAAATTGTTGGAGATGTTGGGTATTTCCACCCCAATTTGACCACCAAACATCTACATAAAACAAATTAAGAGTTAGAAACTTAGAAAGGAAAGTTAAAACTCAAAAGTTGATAACATATTTTATCAAATTATCAATATTTGTAACTTGTAACGTGTAAATTTCAAATTTTATACTTGGTGGCTGATTGTGTATTGCTCTCTTTGCTAGCTCTGAAGAGAAAAGTGCACCCCTTTTTTCTCTATAACTTTGCAATTCATTAACAATGAGGTCTGCCACCTCAAGATCGGGTGACATCCTCTGAATGCAATTAGTGAGGCCCTCCACAACCTCTCCAGTAGGATCTGAGTAGGTGCTTGAATGGGAGAAATGAGGGTTCAAGAAGTACCCTGCTGCATGGATGGGTTGGTGGAGTTGATGGTTCCACCTCTTGTCAATAATCTCCCAAATGGGATCAAATATGAGGCTGTCCCCCTTATAATAATTTTTTATAGCCTCCTTGGCCCTATCCATGGCCTCATAAAGATATCCCATTGGGATTTTATCCCCATCCACCAAGTGGAGCACTCTAACTAAGGGCTTCGACACCTACAAATTACAATATAAAAATGCAAAAAGATTAGAGTTTCAAATTTATAATGAAAGACATTAAAAATTTATTCAATTTGAATTCAAATTCAAAGTTTTGAAATTGAAGTTACCTTCACATCTCTGCAGCCCTTTGTGCAAATTGGGCGTTGTTGGTGTGCGTTTATTACCCACCGAACACAGAATAAAATGTCCAAAGACTCTATCCTCTCTTGAACAAAATCACTGCATATGCTAAGATTGCGAGAAGATCATATGGCAAATCCAAGGTTTCTTTTGTCAGGTCTTGACGTGTGGATAAGCTCAATGGGCATTGTGATATGCTGGTAATACACAAAGGGACTTATGCTAGGCTCGTTCAATTCACAATGAAGGTCTAGACAATGAAGCTCTATTGTTTGGGTCTTGGATCATGGACTTCAAGCAAACTAAAAAGGAGATAAGGGTTTAGAAGTTCTAATCTACTCCTAAGAATTCAAGAGATGGTATTGACTCGGTGAAACCAATAACCACGCTTTGCTTCACCATGCTAGGACAACTACACAAAGTGGGTGCAATCTTCAAGGGGTGTGCTTATGTTTTTCACGTCATGAATAACTACCATCAAATCGAACAATATTTATCTAGACAAAAGTTAAGCATCCACAATATAGGCTTAGGCTAACTTTACACATTGAACAAAAATCATTCATTCAAAGAAAGTATGAGCAAGAGTTTCACTAATCCATACTATCAAATCTTTCATCCATCTAACATACATGAAATAAAATCTAAACTATGATGAGGGATAAGAACCATGCAAACTCCAAAATAAGAGAAGTAATCACCATCAATTCGAACAATGCATTACTTATTACTTTGGTAGTCGTAAGCAACAATTTACTTATCTCAACATGTTTTGCAACATGCTCCCATGTTTTACAAATGAGGGGCGAGCTCAATTTATAGGCTCTTTAATTACAATACAATGGCCAAGATTGATTTCAAATCAATGATCGGGATTACAAAATAAAACCCTAATTAGGGTTTGTCACAACTAACTACCTCTTGACCAATGAGAAAATTACATTTAAGGACACTTGTCCTTCTGCTAAATATAAATCAATTCCGTGGATAAGTCAGGTTCATTGAACCTAGACATGTTGACTTGGAACAATTTGATTGGTTGGAAGATGACGAGGTGCCACCTCAGCGTGTTGGATGTCCCCCTTGATCACTTTGTTCTTTTTCCATGTTCTTGCCTTAGAATATCTTTCTTTGCCAACAACTTTGTCCTTTGCACTTGCATTTGAATCTTTGAGATTTGGAAGTCTCCCCTTGGAGCAAATGTCTAGACTTAAAGTTATTAAACTTTTCTTTCCTGATTGCTTTGAAATTCCTTCAAGTGCCTTGAATTTGGAGAACTCCCCTGTGTTTTCGCCACAATGGAGGAAATTGGAACTTTCTCTGTGAAGTACTTCCCATACTTAGCCATATTCAATTTCATTTTGTAACACCTTCATGTGGACCATTCAACACTTAGCCAAGATTTTGGCCATCTCTATGCTTGAATGAACTTTGCCTGTGGATTTGCCTTCAATTATGAATTTGGCTTGTGCTAAGTAGGGTAGACTCCATCCTTGGACAAGGATTTTATTCATTTCCTCTTTACTTTTCCTCTTTATTCCTCTTCATTCTTCTTGTTTCCTTTCCAACACTTAGTCAAAATTTGATTCTTTTGTTGTAGGAAAATTCCACACTTAGCCATTTTTTTGTTTCCTCTTGGCAAATTTTACCATGTTTGTTTCTAACCTTGGTGGACTTTGGCACATGACATGCCATTTTTCTATTATGCTTGAGCGAACTTCCTCATTGGCAAGCCAATTCTTATTTTTCTTCCTTAGACCGACTTGGCTGCTGGTTGGACAATTTGCTTTTATCATGGGCGGACTTTGAATGATCTTGGACATTTTCCCAAGTTTCGAGGTGGAGCTCATTATTGTTTGGACGTTTTGAATTTATAGCATGCCGGACTTAACATTTTCCATGCCATTTCATGGTAGAGTTCATTGTGTCTTGGGCACTGTTATTTTGACCTAGGAGGATTTCATCATTGGCAAGCCACTTTCCTTGCTAGCTGGGCAGACTTCATGATCAGCAGGCCATTCTCGGGCAGACATTGGACTTGGCAAGACATCTTCCTTCATTTCTCCTTGGCGGACTTGGCTGTGTCTTGGACATCTTCAATTTAGCCTTGGCAAACTTCATGGTTGGTTGGCCATGTTGGGTAGAGTTGCTCATTGCTTAGGGAATTTCCTTGACACTTAACCAAATTTTGAAATTTTATTCTCCAAGGTATCAACACTTAGCCAATTTTTTGAGTTTTTCTCCCCAAGGTATCAACACTTAGCCAATTTTATGAGTTTTCCTTAGCAGACTTCATAGTTGTTGTGCCACTCCCATCCTATCTCTAGGCGGACTTTGAAGTAGTTTAACCATTGCTCCCTTGAGCTAGGCGGACTTCATGACTTCCTTGCCATCTTATCTTCAAGTTGGGGCAGACTTTGCCTTGGTTGGACATTTCATCTTGGGCGGACTTTGCCCATGTGCTTGACATTCCCTATTTCTCTCCAAGCGGACTTGTCCATGTGTTGGACATGATGTATTTTGAGCTGGGGCAGACTTTGATACCTTCATGCCATGTATTCTTTGAGTTGGGCAGACTTGGCAGTTGCTTAGCCATCTCCATACTAGGCTAGGGTGGACTTTATCTTCCTCTTGCTGTCCATTCCTTAGTGTCTACGCGGAGCTTGAACTTTTTGTGCCATCCATTCTTGGGCGGACTTTGAAGTTCTTTGGACAAGGCGGACTTGGCTTTGTGCTTGCCATCCCTCATTTCCCTTGGCGGACTTTGCATCATGCTGGACATGTCTGATCTTCCTCCAAGCGGACTTCACTTTTGTCTTGCCATCCATTCTTTTAGCTTGGGCAGACTTTACCTTCTCTTGGACAAGCATGGGTGGACTTTGTCTTGGCTTGGACATGATGCACTTCCTTTGGGCGGACTTGGCTTGATCTCTGCCATCTCCTCTTGGGCGGACTTGACCATGTGCTTGCCCTTCCTAACGTCTGGATGAATCTCTTGCTTTCATCTGGATCATTTGAACAAAACCCTCACTTGGAGATTTTTCTTGCTTTTTATGCTTGGAGACACAAAATTTTGATTTCAAAGATAAAAACGTTGGTACCATGACTTGTGGAACCCAATCCTAGGTAACTTTCAAAAAAACTGAAAAAGGCAAAAAGCAAAAACCAAAAAAAGCAAGCCAAAAAGCTGCTTCCGGATTGGTCCCAAAGTGCCAAAAATAGAAAAAGCAACAAAGCAAAAAAGCAGAATCCCTAAAAAATAGGAAGTATTAGAATTGACTCAAAGCAATGGCGTTCTTCGTCCTCCGGACCTTCTGAGCACTTTGACAACGTCTAGTCATTGTTATGGGCTTGAATTCCCTACTTGACTCAGGTGATTTCTCAAAACTCTAACTCTTCATTGTAAAAGAAAAATGGTGATTTAGCAGTTGTGATGCCAAGGCAAAACCCAAAAAGCAAAAAAAAACAGGGGGTCCCCATTTGCAATGGGGCGATGTGTGAAAAGGTCACAACAGGTGTCAAACACAATGCTTGACACCTTATCTCCTTCCGGTTTCTTCGAGTAGCTTGAGTCCATCCATGGTTGACTCACAAACATTTGTTTTAAAGCTGTCAAAGAACCAAGAATGATTTGCAACGTTAAGCAAACCGTTGCAAACCTTGTGATACCTGATCTCACCAATTCTTTCCCATGGGTGTGCTTCCTCATCAAGTGAAGAACCCAAGGGTGGTTGTAGATATATTTAGTGATCCTCCTTGCGTCCTCTACAATTGTTGTGACCCAATCTAGTTTTCCTATGTCCACCAAAAGAAAGTCAAGGACATGGGTTGCCCAAGGTGTCCAAAAAAGTGAGGGGTGTCTATCTTGGAGGAGTCTTCCTGCTGCGACATATGCTGCTGCATTATCAGTTATGATTTGCACAACATTTGCAATCCCCACCTCCATGCAAACTTCATCATCTTAGCCAAATTTTCTGCACGTTTTACAATGTGGGAGGCATCAACCGATTTTAAGAACACCACCTCTTCTTTGCATGCAATCAAGAAATTAATGATGGTACGGTTTTTTCCATTTGTCCACCCATCAGAAAGAATAGAGCAGCCATATTGTTTCCATTTTTCTTTTTGCTCCTCTACTGCTGCTCTTGCCCTTTCAATTGCATTAGTAAGCAATTGACAAGTACAAAGTGAAATTAAGTACACAATTTTAATTTGTAAACAAAAAAAAGCTTAAATTCATCATAAATTAAGCTTAAAAAACATAAATTAAAGAACATAAACTAACCTCCCACTCAAGTCCATGCGAGAAGGTGCTTTGTAGCCTTTTCCTGCAACTATCAATGCGGTGACCAAATTGTGCCAATAAGAACTCACTACAGCGAAAGGGATATTGTTAAAATACCAAAAATTTGCACAAGCAATGTCTGCTTGCTCATGCACCTCCCTATTCCACCTAGTCGCCTCTAAGGAAGGTTGTGCACTAAGTGTGTTTCTAGGCACAAAATAATCATGCAAGCGTGTAGGTCTTGTGGTTGCCCTTGTTGCTCTAATAGAGGTAGATGAAGGGATGGAGGTGGTCGTGGGTTGCCTTGACCTTCGCACACATGGACCACGAAGAGAGCCCACTATCTCCCGAGTAACATCATAATCATCATCCGACTCAATTGGAGCACCTTGAGAATAGGCTATGGTTGCTTGCGTTGCTGCTATTGCCTTCTTTCTTTGCACTTTTTTTTCTTCTGCAGTTGCAAGTATGGCATTCATATGTCTTTTTATTTCTTCTGTGGTTTTAGGACATTCCTTAGCATCACGTTGAGGGATGCCTGTATTTGAGGTGATTGATGCCTCCACGTAATACTTTTTCACATTTAATGCAATAAATTGTGCCAGGTAGGGGTCCTAGATAAGCATATTTCTAGGCAGGATCTCTAGCTCCTGGAGGACGAGTGCCTACAAATCCCCTAGGCATGGATGGGGTAGAGCCTGAGGCAGAAACAGGTTCAGAAGCCATTATCAATTAACCTACACAAATTGAAAGCACAACTTGTTAGTTTTTGATAGAAAATTTAAAAACAAGCTAAATTAGATTAAATCAAAAGAGATTACTTTAAATTACTAAAAATCTAAGCTAATCTAAGATTCTAAACATTTTCATAGCAAAAAAAAATGGATTTTAAAAAGAAAATAATAACTAGGGTTTCAAAAAATGTGAAAAAATGTAAAAATCTGAAAATTACTTCAAACTAGTAAAAAATTAAGCTAATCTAAGATTGTAAACATGTTATTCAACAAAAAAGAGGATTCAAAACAAAAAAAATAACTAGGGTTTGAAGAAAATTTAAAACAAATGAAAAAATTAGCAAAATATATAAAAAAAATAAAAAAACTAGGGTTTGAAGAAAATTTCAAAAAAATGAAAAAATCAGCAAAATATGTAAAAAAAATCAGAAAAATTCACAAAAAAGTATTGTTTTGATGAATATAAATGCATTTAAATCATTTTCACACTACATTCAGATGATTTTTAAACATAGAACCAACAAGAATGAAGAAAATTAAAAAAAAAAAGAATAAGAAAAATAAGAAAACCTACCTGGAAATCCAATTTGCCTTAAAATTCGATGTAAATGCCCTTCAAATCTCGTCTTTTGGATGCAAAATCGCTGCAAATGAGTGCACAATGCTTTGGAGAGGGTTTTTGCTGAGTGTGAGAAGACAAATGAATGAAAAACAAGTTAAAATGCCTTTTTAGCGGCTGCCTGGGCGTGCATAAAGTCATGCGAGTTTTTTAAAAAAACTCGCCGTACTTTTTGGAAAAACTCGCCAAAAGTACGGTGAGTTTTTCCAAAAAGTATGGCGAGTTTTCTCGGCATACAATTGCACCAAAAACTTGGCAGTGAACTCGCGAGTTTTTCTTCACTTGCTGAGTTTTTGGCGAGTGTTGCAACTATGGTTAGTAGCATTAGATGGTTCAACCCTTATAGTGTGACGATGAAGGCCTGTCAACATCAAGGGGGAAGGTCAAGTAGTAACTGTATTGGGATATACGAATTATTGATTTAGAGTATTGAATTCAAATTTCATTATAGATGTTTGTGTTATATCTTTTCATTTCTTTTGAAGCAGCGTTATAATTCATGTGAGATTTTTATTGTGTTGGAGTTGTCATATGGCCTGAGTTATCAATAGAGTCAGTACACCTGAAATTGATGATGTTGATGCAAATGCCAAGAAAAGTGCTGCATGATGAAACCAAAGAGTCAGTCAGAGCCAGACTCTTTGCTTGAGACTACTTAAATTTGATGTATTTTGTCCTTTGGATTTTTCCAAGAAACTCGTCTGTGCACAGAATAACAGCATAGAAACAAATTTGCAGATATATAGGTCTTTGTTAGACCTGAGTATCTGTGCTGCTACTTCTAAATCTGAATGAATAATTATGTAGACTTTCAATCAAAGTTGATAACTAAACATAGGTCTGTTGTTTGTCGAACACATCAGAATTAGAACAGATGATTGTAGCCTAAGATAAATTGATAATGGAAATGAGAGTTAAATCCATTATAATTTATAATGTTTGGTGGTTGATCACAAATTTTCCCCCTCGTTTTTACCATGTCTGGTTCTTTCACAGTTGGCTTCATACATTTTGAAGTGCTGCTAAAGAAGGATATGTTCTCCTTATGTTTTAATTTGTGGTCAACATAAATATAAATGGATATATGCTTGACATAATTCTATGCATATTTGATAAGGATGGAAAATGTTGTGTCCTATTTATTAATTTGTATATATATGATTATTTCAAGTTTTTCCTATTTTGAAATGCTTCACGACTAAGGTTGAAGTTTGTTGGTGAAATACATGCTATCAGTGATTCTAGCATTTTCAAATTTCTTTTTGCTAGGTATTTAATTGCATCCCACACAACTGATTACAAAAATCCTTGGCTTTTCTTGAACACGGTTGCCGTGATTGTCCTGGTTGTTGCAAAGTTTCCAAATATGCACAAAGTTCGCATTCTAGGGATCAATTCAGACTACCCCATCTGATTGGTACTTATATTTGAGCCATTTTTCTCTTTATTTTCAACTACATGTTAGCTTTCAACGCAAGAATAGGTTTCATGGCCCTTTTGTTTATGGGACAGCTGTCAAGTATCTGGTGGTTAAGGGTGTATTTATGCTTTTGTGCTTTTGTTTCAGCATGCCTGCGGGAGACATCATGTCTTGACCAACAAAGTTTTACGAGTATTAAGCTTTCAGAGGTTGTGTCTGTATAGTTCTCATAAGTCATGGTTCTCAAAGGTGTGAATTTTCTTCTGTACCATACAATTTGGACTTTGAGGGAATTTTTTCTGCATAATGCATAAGCTTTTTTTACATGTAAATGAAATCTGGCAATGCCAGCCTTTTATATGAAACAACTGGTTGCCTATGTCAGGATTTTAAGAGGAGGCAGTAATTTTATTTTACTGTAGAAATCTCCAGAGTCTTTCTGAAAATAGGTAATTCTTTAGCAAAATCTGTGATTGAATCATGTAAATATGTGATGAGTATATGGCCATCACATGTTACAGTTCATTATTTTGAAACCTTGAATGTGGACAAATGCCAGATAGACACTTTCTTTTGTGGGATAATAAATTCTTGATAGTAAGTTGAATTGTGTATGCTAGAAATTGATAAGACACAGGAATTCGTTACAGGAATTCACATTGATAGAATTGATGTGTAACTGTTGATGGAGAAGTCTTACTTTTGTTGATTTGTTGAGATTAATTTCCAGCATATTCAGTCTTATATTTAATATAGTTTATACATCGTGCTCTAACAAGATGTGTATATACAATAAAGTATAAACATTTTATTTCACCGTCATCTTTAATCTCTTTTCATTCTTAATTAGATCATGCTATATGTTCATGTCTGGGTCATTTCTGATGGTTATTAGGATTTTCAAGGATTGGCACTTTGCTCTTGACAGTTTCTAGTTGCATGTTTTTGAATTTTTCTGTTGCAAGAAATGATAAGTGGTTTGGATTTCACACTACTTGGGAATCTCTTTGATCATCAACTCATACTTATTAGTAGTGATAGTCCAAAGCATAGCCAATGAGTAAACTTGGTATGTTCTGAAGCCCAAATATTTCAGAAAATCAAGAATCATAGCTCTATCAATCTTATTAATGAATAAATATGAACATGGCTATCAAAGAACCTCAGGCGTGTAAGGTAAGAGACCTGCTTATTTTACAGGTTTTTAAATCTCTGGCTATGGCCATTGCAAATATGATCTTTGTTACATGATGACATTTTCTGAAGGTGGTGCAGTTGTCTTATTTCCATGACAAGATAACTTTTCCACTGCAGCTTCTACCGAACTTGGCTTTGTACTAGTGACTTCTGTCCAATTTTAAATACATTTCTATCTAATCAGGAGCAAGTAAGACTTGACATATAAAGGGTAGGTGTGAACTACATTACCATGGACTTTAATGATTGATTTCTTATGCTGGTAGGTGTGAAAAACTACAAAGTACAAACAGATCTATTCTAAAGCGTAACAGATAAAACAGCAGGTTGGAGACCAATTTCATTGTTTGCACTTGCCTTATCTCTGATGACTCCTCTTCTCAGAGTATTGGAGGGCTTATTGGTCACGTTGTGTGTTACTGAATGGTACAATAATTAATATTCAAAATAATCTATTGTTTATTTTGACTAAAATCAAAATTTGAAGCTGCTTGGCTATTGTGACATTGGTGTGTGGTTTTATTTAATATTTTTGTTGTCAGTAAAGAAAATATTGTGTGGCGTGGAGATACTTTGTCCTGTTCTGAATTATCATTAGACTGTTGCTGCAACTACAGTGCCCCTTCTTGAATTTTTGTTTGGTGTTCCAATAGGCTCTCTCCTCTTTTAAATTCATCATTAACCAATCGCCACTACCTTAGATTTCCTTATTGAATTTTATTATAAGCCTAGGGCTGACATTATGTGATCAATAACTTTTGCCCCTGAACATCTTTCATGCTGTCCTACAAACTAATGGGTAATTGTAATGGGTTTTTTAAGGGTTCATTTGCATTGGTTTTGTTTTATTTCCCCGTTAACACATTTAGAAAATAATAAGTTTAATTTTCTTAAAATATGGAATACAATTAATAAGGTTTTTTTCTAGCTGGAAGTAGAGGAAGGAGATATCTCTGTTATGGTGGCAGTGCTGTGGTGTTTTGAGCTGTGTTAAAAAGATTTTAAATTTGTTTATGTGAAAAGTCAAGCAACTGTTTTTCTTGGTCCCTTTGGGGAAGCAAGCAAACGTACATCATTGTGCTTTCTCTTTACATGGAGTGTGGGAAACATCTGTATGACTATTTTAGAAAGAAATGTTCACTGATTGGAGTGAGGGAAACATCTGTGTAATTATTCAAAAAAGAAATGTCTACACTGAATGAAAACCTGGCTTACGTATATCACTCTGAATTGTTGAAACAGAAGTTTGTTAAGCAGTGCATGCACCAAAAACTTTGCCAATCTGGAAATGAACTTTTTGTTGACAGTTTTTGGCTGAAGAATTTGCATTCTCTGCTTTGGTTAATAGAGGTGTGGGTGTGCTTTATGGGTTTACCTGCATTGTCAGTGTAAATGTTGCTCTACAAATTACAAAAAATTTACATATCAATAAATTGGAAATGATTATGACACAAGGTAAACTTATATGGTACTACACAGCTCTGCCTAATTGGAAGCATACTTTGGTGTGCAAGTCCATATGATGATGTTTAGTGCTCTCATCTTTTTAGTTAAGAACATTTGGAGTTCATTAAGTGTTTTGTGTGTCCTTGATCCGTATGATTATTGCCCATGTAACTGCTTGAACTAGTATGCTTGCAATCAATTCCAGGGCATTTACTAAATTAATTCCATGAACTAGAGGCCATGGTAGAAAATAAGATCTTTCTTCTCTTTATCAAAAACAGGTGCAATAAAGAAACTCCTCCCTCATAAGATGATCTCGATTTTTAAATG